>CM065699.1:48555964-48610964 GCA_017654935.2 Phymorhynchus buccinoides | reverse complement strand
CATAGTGTTCAAGTGCTTCGGTTGTTGGGATGATCCCTGGAGTCTTTAAGCCAGGGTAAGAAAACAACATCAATGCACAACATCAAATGTCTGATACCAACAAAAACAAAAATATATAATATTTCATCAGATTTGTGTACGGGGTGTGTGTGTGTCATCAGATTCATGTAGACAGTAGAGTTTCACGAGAATCGTGCCTCACAAATGTCACAGTCGGGTCGCATTGGGGTCGAATCGTACGCAGTGTTGTGTGGGTCTTCCCCTTTGCCGTGCATCTTGATTGTATAATTATCGTGAAGGTGCTACAGTTGGAGATACGTGACAGTGCGTAGGAAAACCAGACATGGAATTTTGGCATAAATTGAGATTTTAATTTGTCATGGTGGAGCAAAGATTCCTTGTTAATTCACAGAAAACCGAACTGAGTTATCTTGTCTAGTTTTTATTTTATCATTATTGGATGTTTGGTATTTAAAATAGACCATTTGCAGAAACTTGGCATAGAAGATACAATTTTGCCTCTTAGTTTTTATTGACTTGATTTAGAAAACGATCAAATAAACAAATCAATCAAAATTGTCTTTCATGTTTTGGATACTGGTAGAACACATAGAAATAGACTTAAATAATGCCCTAAATAAAACAAAAATGATATTTTGGGGGTTGTTGACTATTTTTGGCTTTTACTAAAAACATTCTGAGCGACTTATGTAGGTTTTTCCCTTGCACCATCTATTATTTAATTATTATTATCTATGTGTTCCCGTATATTTATATGTGTCCCTGTCTCTATGTGTCACTCTCATTGTGTCCCCGTTTATACGTGTCCCTGTCTCTATGTGTACCCGTCTATATGTGCCAGCGTCTCTATGCGCCTCCGTCTCTGTGCCCTCTGTCTCTATGTGCCACCGTCTCTATGTGCCACCGTCTCTATGTGTCTCCGTCTCTATGTGTCCCCGTCTCTATGTGTCCTCCGGTCTCTATGTGTCCCTGTCTCTATGTGTCTCTATATCTGTGTGTTCTTGTCTCTATGTGTCTCCGTCTCTATGTGTCTCCGTCTCTATGTGTCTCCGTCTCTATGTGTCCTCCCGTCTCTATGTGTCCCTGTCTCTATGTGTCCCCGTCTCTGTGTGTCCCCCGTCTCTATGTATCCCCGTCTCTATGATACGTGTCCCCGTCTCTATGTGTCCCCGTTTCTGTGTGTTCTTGTCTATGTGTCCCCGTCTCGGTGTGTCCCCGTATCTATGTGTCCCCGTCTCTACGTGTCCCCGTCTCTGTGTGTTCTTGTCTCTATGTGTCCCCGTCTCTGTGTGTCCCCGTCTCTATGTGTCCCTGTCTCTATGTGTCCCCGTCTCTGTGTATTCTTGTCTCTATGTGTCCCCGTCTCTATGTGTGTCCCCGTCTCTATGTGTCCCCGTCTCTATGTGTCCCCGTCTCTTGTGTGTCCCCGTCTCTGTGTGTCCCCGTCTCTGTGTGTCCCCGTCTCTATGTGTCCCCGTCTCTATGTGTCCCCGTCTCTATGTGTCCCCGTCTCTATGTGTCCCCGTCTCTATGTGTCCCCGTCTCTTGTGTGTCCCCGTCTCTATGTGTCCCCGTCTATGTGTCCCCGTCTCTATGTGTCCCCGTCTCTATGTGTCCCCGTCTCTGTGTGTCCCCGTCTCTATGTGTCCCCGTCTCTGTGTGTCCCCGTCTCTATGTGTCCCCGTCTCTATGTGTCCCCGTCTCTATGTCCCCGTCTCTATGTGTCCCCGTCTCTATGTGTCCCCGTCTCTATGTGTCCCCGTCTCTATGTGTTCCCGTCTCTATGTGTCCCGTCTCTATGTGTCCCCGTCTCTATGTGTCCCCGTCTCTATGTTCTGTGTGTAATAATGTTTTCAGTCTTCACTCTCTCTGTCTCGTCTCTGTCTCTCTCTGTCTCTCTCTCTCTCTGTCTCTCTGTCTCTCTCTCTCTCTCTCTCTCTCTCTCTCTCTCTCTCTCTCTCTCTCTCTCTCTCTCTCTCTCTCTCTCTCCAGACCCCTCTTTCATTCTTTCTTGAACGGTTCCATCTTCAGTTCCATCCCATCTTATCTTAAAACTAAAAGGTCTGCTGACAGGTGGAGGGGAAAACAAGTTTGATAACAATGATAATATTGCATTTTCTTACAATCCTAAGTTGCACTACATAAACCTTATGCAAACACGCGCATGCATACACGCGCACGCACACAAACAGACACACACGCACGCGCACACACACCATACACATACGCACACGCACACACACACACAAACGCACGCGCACACGCACACGCACACGCACACGCACGCACGCACACGCACACACACACACACACACACACACACACACACACACACACACACACATATGACCTGTTTTGATAACCAAGTGCACCTGGTTCCCTGAGAAAACTGTTAAGCCTTATTGCCTACCAACATTATAAGGCTCGGTGTACATCTTGTGTCCTGGCTAATACAAATCATCTGTTTTGTTTCATTCTGTGTTTTTCTCACACCGGCTGCCATGGCATTCACACCGACTGGCGTGTGTTGTGTGAGCATTTGGTCCGCTGTCGCCCATGTTGTTTGGGTCTTTCGAGAGAGAGACCACAAGAAGCAGACCTGGTTGTGTGTATAGCCTGTCAGCAAGTCTAAAGCAACAAGGCGTGTGCTACCTGTCACACGGTTGTCAAACATGCTGGGTCCTCGATAGAACACAGATGGACACTGAGCATAACACACCCGAGCACAGCTACCCCCCCTCCCCCCCCTCCCCCCAGTCATTTATCAAAGTCATAATTTACCCATCAAGCCAAATAAATTGAAATAGGCGCCAGAGGCGGGAGGTCCGTCGCCTCCCTTCTTCTTGTTTATAGCATTCATACACACCCTTCTTTCTTTCGCTCGCTCTATGATGACGTCAACATTGACGTCATCAATATTGCGTGGCGGGCGTAGGGGTCTTTTGCGTACGTAACAAGGGTCCCACCTTTTTTTTATTTCTTTGTTTGTTTGATTGCTTGTTATGTTTATGTTGTTTGTTCGTTTGTTATTTCCTGAAGCGCACTTTGTTATTAATCCCTTTCACCGCCAATGTCGCATTTTGTGCACCACAATAGTTTAACACCCATGTCAGTAAACAGCATCAACTCAGGGCCTGTTATCTGAAGACCCTATTTTCTTCGTGTTGAGAGGTACGGATAGGCCTAATGTTATACATGTCACAGAGGAATTCACAATATTGCAGACACAAAACATTTTCTACCCAAATACAGTTTCATGGTATTTTGCAGCTGAAAATGGCTGGCGGCGAAAGGGTTTATGTGATATATTTTGCTCTGTCTATTTTCTGTCTATCTATTTGTTTCTGTCTGTCTCTCTCTCTCTCTCTCTCTCTCTCTCTCTCTCTCTCTCTCTCTCTCTCTCTCTCTCTCTCTCTCTCTCTCTCTCTCTCTCTCTCTCTCTCTCTCTCTCTCTCTCTCTCTCTCTCTCACTCTCTCTCTGTGTGTGTTCACGCGCGTGCACAATGCGTGCATGTATGTTTTTAAATGTTTGTGTGTATGCATGCTTGAGAGCGTGAGAGAGAGAGAGAGAGAGAGAGAGAGAGAGAGAGAGAGAGAGAGAGAGAGAGAGAGGGAGGGAGGAGGGGAGAGAGAGAGAAAGAGGAAGACAGAGAGAGATATATAGAGAGGTGGGGGGGGGGGTGGGGGGGGGGGGGGGGGGGAGACGAGAGTCTAATTAAGTTCGTCCTTGTTCAAATTGAAAGTTACCTTTGATTTAATAGAAAACATGGCTCGAATATTAAGAAAGCAAGGGCAAAACTATAAAAGACGCCAGGGGGGCTTGAAGAAAAGAGAGGGCGCCTATTCTGCCAGGAACCTACGTACGTCATCAGTTCTGCAAAAGCATTCCTCTTGTAATGAACACATCAAAGAACAGACTGTTTGCTGCAAGTTTTATTAGTCCCCGAGCCGAAGGTTCGGGGAGCTATTGTTTTTGTCTGGTCCGTCCGTCCGTCCAGTGTCCGGCGTGCCTCCGTCCGTCCGGCTATTCGTCCGTTTTTCTCAAACACTATTCAGTCTATCATCATCAAATTTGGCATACTAGTTTGCCAAGATGCCAGCAATCCACTGATGTATTTAGTTTTACATTAAGGTCAAGGTCGCGCCAGTTACGGGGTTCAAACCCCGAAACACATAATCGCTAATATCTCGCGAAGTTTTGCATGTATTTTAATGGAGTTTTTTTCCACAACATTTCTTGATGAATGGGCTATAACACAGTTGTCATGAATTTGTCTGTGCGCGCGTGTGCGCATGATCGCGCGCGCTCAAATCACGGGTCCGAACCCCAAGGCTATATATAAAAAAAACTATTCAGTTACGTGCTGTTTTGATGCGTTTTTATGTAGTTACGTGCTGTTTTGATGCGTTTTTATGTATGTGTACAGCCGACACATTCCGATTTCGGAGTAGCTCGGCGATGCTGCGAGGGGACTTTGCAGCCGCTCGGCGTTGCACTTGACTTCTTTTTTTTTTGGGGGGGGGGGGGGGGGGGGGGGGGGGGGGGGGGGGGGGGGGAGGAACGTGTAGGCCCGTATTTCAAAGTCTCTTATTTGGTTTAAATGATTTTTGATTTTTCAAATGCACATTAAACAAATATTAAGCAAACATAACGGCACATAACGGCAACAACAAGCTTAAAGCTTATACTGTCTCTTATTTCACCTTCATCGAGGTTTTTGTTTTATACGATATTTTATTTTATACGATATTTCACTCTATATCAATCTTGATTTTTTTTTAAAAACGAATCATCGGAACTTTCCTGATTTTGCAGTACCTCCAGGATCGTCCCACTACTTTTACGGTTAATTAAAGATGTCCTATAATGGACCTGTCCCAGGTCGGAGGACGTTAAACGGACTTTCATGCTGGTTCTTTATTGAGTGGCTCAACGTAATTTTGAGTGACCATCTTCATTTCTGTGACCCCTGTGAGCGTGAAAGGACAACATTTGTACAATAAGGTTCAACGCATCTGCGCTCATAATTGACAGGAACCTGTCTGAGCGATCAAAAACAGAAGAAGGAGAAGAGAAGGTTCTCTCTGGTTGTCGGAGCCTGTTATGTTGCATTGTAAGACCTGCCCGCCCTGCTCGATGACTTGTCTGACGTGTCTCTGCTTTCAATTACGCACCAGCGGTACATTCCGCATCAGAGCCTGTTTCCTTCTTCCTGTTTACACGGGCTTAAGCGACAGACACACTGCATACGATGCGATTCGACTGTGACGATGTCCGTTAGTCATGATTCACGTGAAATACTTCCGTCTACAAAAATAATTCTACCGTTTTCGTTCACTATACTCATGTAGACCCCAAACACTCCAATCATATCAAATGTCTGATACCAGGGCCGGACCAAGTGATTCGTAAGGGGGAGGTGGGGGGGGGGGGGGTCCGCCGGGGGTCCATGGAAATGCATTGGTTCCAGGTTAAGGTGTGGTGTCGTTTTGGGGGCCCATGGGGCGAACCCCAGGAACATTTTACAATTTGGTTATCACTAAGGCAAAAACCGTGCCGTTTTCTTACTTTTCATCCTTGTATAAGGTACATGCTCGGGGCAGAGGGGGGTCCGGAAACCAGGAAACCCCCCTCCCAGATCCGGCCCTGGATACCAAAAAAAGAGATAATTCATCAGATTCGTGTACAGGGGACTACAAATATAGTGAACAAAGCCAGTAGGATTTCATCAGACAGTAGACATTTCACGGGAACCGTGTGCCTCACAAATGACGTCACAGTCGGATCGCATCGTATAATTATGCAGTGTGTCTGCTCCTTGACATTGTTTATTGGGGGCTGTGTGTGTTCCCGTTGTTTACTACACCTATGCCTCTCACAGACCGGGTGTAGCTCTTCGTGGTGAGTCAGCACAGGCCTATTCAGACACCGGCACGTGCAACGCGTATACGCCCTGTACTTGTTTCTTTCTTTTTTTTAAATCACAAACTGTGCTGACTCTCAAACTTCTTCTTCTTCTTCGATCGCTCAGACAGTTTCCTGTCAATTATGAGCGCAGAAGCGTCATGCTGCCGTAATGCGCCTAACTAAGAAATAGTTAGGCCCAGCAAGTCCGACTTACTTCGGCTGGAGGATATGTTTTTGAAAGTGTTTCGTGAAAAAAGGCAGGAGAATGGACCGGTTAGGCAGAAAGATAGTAGATGATAGAAAGTAAAGGGAAAAAGCAGAGTCAAAGAGAGTGACAGATTAGGGGAAGTTACAAACACAGAACTTCCAGAAGGTGGGGGAACTATTTATACAAAAGACCCCCCGGTATTCCCACGGGGGGACTCTCAATCTAATCTTAGGGGCCTTTTGCACTGGCTTGATAGTGCCACAGCCAAAGGGATCGGTTTGCCTTTGGGGACCTTCCCCTTATTGTTTAGCCCAAGAGAGTGGGGATGTGCTCTGGGGAAGGAATCTCCACTATCAATAAATTCTAACCCAGCCATCTAGAAATAACAGACACCCCCCCCCCCCCCCCCCCCTGCTGTTTGGAATCTCCGCCATGAACCACCTATCTCTACTTCCAAAGCTAAACTCAAGACTCACTACTTTCAAAGCTCATTCGGTTTGTAAATGTTTCCTTCTTCATCTTGTACCGGGGTGAATGATTGGGTAATAATGTCTTGTGTGACTGCGGGTGTAGCAGTGAATGGAAGCGCCTTGAGTGTAAATTAATTATAGAAAGGCGCTATAGAAATGCTATCATTATTATTATTATTATTATTATTATTAACCTATGTATGCTATCTGGCAGTCGTAGTCAGAAGCGACATACACTCATACATAAATGATATACAATGTTATACTGGTGCATTTAAAAAAAATTTAAAAAAATTAAGAGCAAAGTTGTTTCGCCAGCGGCCTTTATTATCATTGGTTGACATTAGCCTGTAGTAGGGGCCAACAGTAAAGAGATAGTTGTAGGAGCTTTTCTACGGTAATGGAAATAACCATGGTTGAGGCTGGTCTCTGGGGAACGTCTTTAATTACTAGGAAGTGTTTGCACTGCGTGGCTTCTCAGTGCCGCCGCCAGGGGGAATAGTTGGCCTTTGGGGACCTTCCACACCACCAACAGAGTGGATATAAAACTGCTGCAGGAATCAGAGTTGACAAGAGGATTATGATCTTAACGTGGCAACATTGGAACGAGGCATATAGACCTATATTAACTCACTCACTCCTGGGTGAAAGTAAAGCATTCTCTCAATCCGTTTCAATGTTCTCTGAATCTTCCCAATAGAAGGAAAATCTGTTTTGCGTCCTCTGGTCTGAAACAGACACATATGGGACTTTAGTAGATAATTATAAAGATGGTGGGATTCCAGGGAACGATCCTGGAGGCAATGCCCGGAGGCAGTGCAACACCAGGAAAGTCCCGAATTTTTAACAATACAGATATTGTATGTTGAATCTTCACAATCCTGAAGTGGTGACCACATAATATTATAGCAATTTGCAATGTGTGTGTGTGCGTGTGCGTGTGCGCGCGCGTGTGTGTGTGTGCGTGCGTGCGTGCGTGCGTGCGCGTGCGTGCGTGCGTGTGTGCGTGCGTGCGTGCGTGTGTGCGTAAACAGGATGGGTGGAGATAGTGTTACAATTGCATCTTGTTTTAATCTGCCATCAATTGTGGCAGAACTGTTTTTGATTGGATAAGACCGTGTTTCCGGGTGACAAGAAGATGGCCAATCCTAAAGACTCTATCTGTCAGCTTTTCCAATCCTGATATTCTGGTTCTGGTTCTGGTACTAAACGTCGAAGGAGCCTATGAAGGCGGAACTGGGAGAGCGCATTGAGAATGAAACATAACATCATTTCTTTCTTTTTTAAATAAATACAAATGTCTTTGTTTTACTGTCTGGTGGTGTTGACAGCTTTTTAAGAGTTGATCATAGGCCTTTTTGCAGTATCCGGGCTGTCCAATCCGGCAAGCGTAGCGCTCATCAGGGACGAACCCCGACCGGCACAGCTCCTGTCCTTCATTTACCACTGCTTTGACCTATTTTAATCTTCAGTTGGAGCAAGGCACCCGTGCTGCTTGGTGGAACTATGAAGCCTCTAGATCGTGATTTCAGGAGCATGCCTGCACTGCTTTCACCCACGCTCTCAGTTAGCTAGGCCACTAGGTCAACAGGAAACCGGAGTGTATTAAGTAGGCCTAGATGTGTGTAGGCAAAATGATTATATTGGCCCTATACGAAAACATTATGCCTGTTTATTTTAAGCCTGCGACCCCCAGAGCTAAAAACCTTGGCCCACTGACTTTGGACAGGAGCGTATCTATAGTAAGCCTACAACATAGTTTACTATAATACCAAAATACGATGTTGTTACTAAATACAAGACTTGTTCATTCACAAGTACGCTCAAATAGATCGTTTACAATAAAGTACACCTTTGTATCGCCATTATGTGTTGCAACTTAGCCTACGACGGACCCCACTCCCATTTCAGACCGTTGATGATTCATTTGCTTCCATTATCTATTCTGGTTTGATATGTTATGTTCCGGATATGACGCTTAATTGAAGGACTTTTTTTTTCTTCTCACGAGGACAATTATTGTAGGCGATTCCACACTAAAAGGAGAGTAAATAGGCGATTGGTTTTATCGCTGTGATTTTTTATGATTCCAGTGCTGCGAACGTTAATGTTTGCTTTGTACTCTGCACGCCTACCCACCCACTTTGTGGAAGGTTGCTGCAGAAGTGGAGTGTTCTTTCCCAAGCTGTATATTCAGTCTTTTACTGCTCCTTCTCTGTCTGTCTCCGTCTCTATCTCTGGGTTTTTTCAATCTCTGTCTCTGTTTGTCTACCATTTGTCTGCTTTATCTATGTCTCTGTCTCCCTTTTTGTTTCTGTTTCACCTTGTCTCTTTTTTTGCTCTCTTTCTCTCTCTGCTACTCCTAGTCTCTCTGCCGGCTTCTGTCTCTGTGTCCGTCTGTCTCTCTATTTGTCTCTGTCTCTCTTCGTCTCTGTCTATCTGTCTCTTTCTCTCTCGTAGCTCTCTATGTGAGTCTCTCTCTCTCTCTCTCTCTCTCTCTCTCTCTCTCTCTGGTAACTAGACAATTGTTACGTGCTTGAGACGAAGATGGTTGGATGGAAGTTCAGTTTAACGTCGCGTATCGGCTTTCGCCATGTACGACGGGCTGAACAAACCAACCAGGGTATAAACAAAAATTGATGTTCCTGAATCACTGTCTTAGCCAAAAGGCCGAGAAGCGATCAGTAATTGAAGATGGTTCGTATCGTAAATTTGAGTTTTACGTCCTCTCGACCTGGGAAGGCACATATGGGACATTAATTTTGTTATTTGTATTGAAGATGGTTCTAATTGTGTAGGCTTATTTATACCATCGTTCCACCTACTAGGACTACGATTCTGGTTCGCACGAAAATCAATCTGCAACGACCAGAATTTCTGTTAGTGTTTTTATTGTTTGTTCTATGTTTGTGCAACACAATTACTCTACAATGATTCCTTGTACGGGAATTGGCGAGATGCGGGTCAAGATTTGTTTTTTGTTTTTACTGTCTTTCTATAGAGATTTGTCCTTATCCATTTTTGTGAATGAACTCGCCTGGGAGTGCTAGTGGCGCCCCCTATTTTGGACGTGAAATAGCAGGACAACAATGGTGTTTTATTGTTATAGAGTTTTAAGGTAATGCGCTATATGAGTTTCCTAAATAAATAAATGATCAAATATAACCATAGTAATAGGTACACATGAGCTCAACTGCGCGCGCGAACACACACATAGGCCTACGCCCACCCACCCCTTTCTACACACACAAACATAATAGGCAAGCACAAACACACACACAGCACCGCACATGCATGCGTGCGCGTGCACACATACACACACGACATTATGTAGATTCACGGCTTTAATAAAAGCTTCATTAGACGCGAGTCATTTTGCAGTGTGCTTGCGTGCGTGCGTGCGTTCGTGGGTGTGCATGTGTGTTTGAGTATATGCGTAGGCCCTTAGTCCCCATATGCGTGCGCACGATTGTTATTTCAGTTTGTGTGTTTCTTTGTAAACGTGTATATGATGCATGCCTCTCTCTCTCTCTGTGTATGCAAGCGTGTGCACCAGTGTATGTGTGTGTGTGCGCCTGCGTGTGCTAGTGTGTGTATGTATGCGCACCCCTAGTGTATGCAAGTGCGCGTGCTGTGAGCGAACACAGTCGTGATTGTTTCTGGCAGTTTGCCATGTATATGTGATCAAGGGAAGACCATTCATCGTAAGGAGTTAGAAAGCACTCGCTCATAAAAATAGAAAGTGGAGGAAGGGTGTGTATATGTTACGCCCAATCCATGAAATTGCCTATTTCATGAAATGGGCAAAATGCTTTGCCCAATTTATGAAATGGACAATGTATATCACATTTTTGAATCCTCATTCACACAGGTATCGATTAAGATTGATTCAATGGTATCACACTTTTCTACATTGTAGTTGCACCCCCATCCTGCCCCCCAACTCGACCAGATGCTAAGCTGGGGCATGCCTGAGCCACATGTTGAATCAAACGTTTTATCAAATGAAGTCTGAATAAAATAATTTTATCTCATCTACAGATGCGATTTCTCATTCATTTGAACCAATTCTTGATCTATGCGTGCTAATGAACGAAAACTATTTTTCATTCATATTGCTTATCTCAAGTTATAAATTGGCTATTTCACGAACTGGGTAAACCATTTTGCCCATTTCATGAAATGAGCGATTTCATGGATTGGGTGTAACATATACACAATAGTAGAGATGCACCCACGTCAATGAACTGAGTAGTAGAGACGCACCTCTCGTCCGTCATTCATTAACGAAGACCGTTATTCCACTGAACCAGCCAATCACTCCGCAACATTAGGCACTTCAGGCTCGCCCCATTATTCAGCAACGACCCCCACCTGTCATCATATAATAACTTGCCAATTTTCCGCCATCTTCTTTATTCTTATTAACTACCCAGACCCGTTTACCCCCTACACAAGTCTTGAGTAGTCCAGATAGCTGAAATGAGTAGTTTGGGTGCAAAATGTGTAGTTTTATTCATTAACCCTTTCACCGCCAGCCATTTTTCAGCCAAAAATTTCTACCAAACTTACCTAGGTAATGAAAAGTTGGCATCTGCAGTACTGTGAATCATCCAATGACATGCATCAAATAAACCCTTTCCTTGTCTCTCAAAATTAACAACATAAGGATATTGGATAACTGATCCAACTTTTATGCCTTTTAGTAGCGTGGGTGTTAAATCAGTGTGGTGCTAAAATGCGACTTTGGCGGTGAAAGGGTTAAACCATCAACCAATGTTCACTAAAAATGAGTAGCAATCAAGAATGAAATAGCATTATTTTCAATTTTGAAGAGTAGTAGAGGTCCGAATTGAGTAGAATAGCTACTCGAAAAGAGTAGAGTAAACAGGTCTGAACTACCTTACCCCCCCCCCCTCCCCCCCCCCAACACACACACCCTGTTTTTCCCCACTGTCTGTCCTCTCATAATAACCTTTTTTGAAAGGAAAAAATATATACTTAGATTAAAGCTAGTAGGATTTTTGTTTTTTTTAGTAAAATGTTAGCAAGAGGAAAAAAACAAATGAAACAGACTGCAACGTCACTGGAACATACAGCAAACAAACACTACAAGTGCAAAGTGATGTTATTTTATTAACAAGAGTGAATTTTGTTGTATCTCTTGTGAATAAAATAACGTCACTTTACTCTTGTCCTGTAGTTGTTTGTTTGTTAGCAAGAGAAACCAAAACATTATGCAAGAATATTTATTTTTGTTTATTAACAGTTTAGAAACACTTTTTTTTTTAAAGAAAGACTTTATTATCATTGTTAACACACTGAAAAGAAGAGTACACATGAATTTTGTTTTAATATTTTCCAATGGCAACGATAGAGGTATGTTTAGTCATATTATGACTAGCCTATCACTGTGTTGCCATGGGGAAAGAGTGAAAAATGTTCACGTGTACAGAGAACCTTACTAGCCTACACAGACAAAACAAGACAATGCAGTGACTGTCTAATAAATATAATACTTAATTTGATTGTCTGTGTTCGTTTTCAGTCAATAAAGCTTTGCGTTGTCAAGCTCGTCATTGGTGTATCCCAGGCCATATGACCACAATGGGTAAGGTACGTATGCGTTCGGTTCTCAGTTTTCACTGGTCTCCCCGCTGAGTACAGCCGACACATTCCGATTTCGGAGAAGCTCAAAAGAGAAAAATATTTGGAAGATTTTTTTTTGTAAAAGACAGGAGAACGGACCAATAAGTCAGAAATATAGTAGATGACAGAAAGCAAAGGGAAAAGGCAGAGTCAAAAAGAGTGACAGATTAGAGGAAGTTACAAGCACATAACTTCAAGAAGGTGGGGGAACTATTTGCATGAAACATTGAAAGACCGCCCAGTATCCCCAATGGGAGGTTTTGTGAATATAACAATTAAACATCAATTTTTATTTTATTTTCAAATAATATATAACCCTATACAATGTATAAAGAAATAGAAGAAACATATGAAGTCAACCTGAATAAAACTACAGCCCTAACCTCAAAACAACCATAGTTAAAGGATGAATGATATCACAGATGCAAAGATACAAAATTTTCCCCCTAGAAAATTTGGTTCAAAAGGTAACTGTACGGAATAATATATCACAGATACAAGTATATCTTCCAGGAACAATTCAGAAAACAAATTAAGAAACCACCCAGTATCTCATAGCTTCACCAAACTTCTGCTTTTTCTCTTTAAAAACAAACAAAGGGGTGGGGGATGGGAACAAGTGAGTATTCTTGTTTTAATGAATGCTGAAATATGTCAAAATATATTCTGTGCTATCTTCATCCTCAGAAAAAGTCCTTTCTCTAAACCAACAGACGATTTTCGAAAAAAAAACCGCACACACACAAAAACAACGGGTATGTGAAAATTAGAGTAGTCTACTTTGTACGAATCGGTCAAAAACAACAAACGCAGCACGAGGTGAGTTCACTGGGCGAGTGTAACTTCCTGTTTGAATTTGACAAATGACAAAATACAAATAGTTTAATCCATAAACATTGTGATATATACACATGGCATACAATCAACAATCAAGAATACATCAGAACTCAAATATACTGGTGCCATACAAAAAGGTCATTTGGACACACACACACACACCCTTTCTAATATCCAGAAATGACGAATGAAATTAAATGAAAAATGGTGTTTTACGTCCTCTCGGTCTGGAACATATGGGACATTTGTAAATACAAATATGGTGGGAACGATACTGGAGGCAATGCCCGGAGGCAGTGCAACTCCAGTAAAGTCCCGATTTTTTAACAATACAGATAGGTGTAGCGGTAACCACGCCTCGGTTAAACCTCATCGGCTATGGTACCGCCACATAAATGCTCAATATGAATTTTTGACCTCCAGAAATGACTTATTACAATGAAGTTTATGCATAATGAAAAGTCAGTGTGTTTTATTAGAATAATGCGCCATATAAATAGTATTCATTACTATTATTATTATTTGGGTTCTAGGGTTTTAATGTACTCATACCATTGCACACACCTTCTTTACCAAGGCAATGTTCACATTTCTTGCCTGTAGGGGAGATCAGTTGACTGAAAAAGCAATCTTCTGTCCTTTTTTTCTGTCATAGACTCTCTCCCCAATAAGCCACAAAGGTGAATAGAGTGGAATCTCCCTTATAAGACCTTCAAAAAGCATCCAAAAGTTCCTTTGAACATTTTTGCGAAATAAAGATTAAACTTATACATTTTTTGTACATAAAGCGTCCCCTCGAGATAGGGTAGACCTTATACGATTTAAAAAATGTTCTGACTTCGTTTTAAAAGGTGGTCCTGGAAATTTTAATCAGAATAATGCTCAGGGAGCAAACATAAGCTCATATATCTTTTAATAAAACTTTTATATCTAAAATCCTAGGCTAGCTTGCTAGTTTTTAACAAAGTCGATAGTCGAGCCATGGCATCAAAACAAAACTTTAAACAAAACTCAATAAAAAAAACCCTAACTTTATCAAAAATAATATTTTTCTTTTTTTTCCTCTATAACTTTATAAATTAGTAATGTCCCATATGATCTTTTAAGATCAGGAGGACGTAAAACATTAATTATTATATTATCCAAAATGAGGTCTTATAAGGGAGGGGTCTTATAAGGGAGGTAAGTTTAATACTTACAAAGAAGGACAATGTCTCAGAGAAGTAGGTCTTATGTGGGAGGGAGTCTTATAAGGGAGGTTCCAGTGTATTGCCATTACCACAACGAATATAAATCATTAATCAATACTCTGAAAAAACCCCAACCCATCATCAGTCACTCTGCATTCTTCTCCTTTTTCTTCTGCGTTCCAGGGCCATAAGGCCACAATGGATACGTGTGTTTCCGTTTTCCAGCTTTCACTGGTCTCCTCGCTGCATTCAGCCGACACATTCCGATTTCGGAGGAGCTCAAAGGAGAAAATTATATGGAAGATTTTTTTTTGAAAAAGGCAGGAGAATGGGCCAAAAAGTCAGAAAGATAGTAGACGACACAAAGCAAAGGAAAAGGCAGAGTCAAAGAGAGAGAGAGATTAGAGGAAGTTACAAGCACAGAACTTCCAGAAGGTGGGGGGACTATTTGCATGGAAAACTCCCGGTATCCCCACAGGGGACTCTGCATTTAATTTCAACAATGCACTTTTCTTTCTTCCGAAAATACCGCTCTTATCATACAACGCCAACATTTTCACTGGAGAAAATATTAACCCTTTCAAGACCTCACTGCCTGGGGGAAACATCATTACTGGTTGCCTAAAACAAATTATAACTAAAAAGTGAAACCAACCTCACCCACTGTCTGTGATTCTGTTTCAACAACATTACTGGTTGATCCGAGTTTAATTGTCACAAGTTGAAATCGCGCTTACATACATTAAAAAATCAGATTCATTAGTTTCCTTTCTACTATCATTGTTAAAATTGCTATGTACAAACTGTTAACAATTTGTATTTTTTTAGGCTTGTGTACAGCCACATTTTTGGACACTTTTAACATAAAAATAAATAAAAGTGCCAAACATATGCGAAACAAACCGCTGGAGGAGCGATACAGAGAATGAACGCGAAAAATGTGGTTTGGGTTTAGAAAACCTGGTTTTAGACTCAGAATTTGCCGTTACAAGAATACTCAGAATTAGGCACTAACTGGCGTTCTCCACTTTTATGAGCATACTCAGAATTTGTCTGGAATGAGTTAATAATCAAAATTATAAAAAAACTGTGGTTGCTCATTGCGCTGGTGGCTGTTCAGACTGGGACCGGATCTCCAGCTCCAGGGAGCAGAGCTGCTTGAGGAATCCCTCGTTGGGGAAGATTTCCCGTTTCTGGCGCACCGTCTTGACAGCGTCCAGAAGCGTCATGTCGTGGCACAGCATCAGGTATGCCAGCACCACTGTCGCTGACCGACTGACGCCTTGCTGACAGTGGACGTACACCACACCTAAACAAAAAAACACAAAATAAAGAAATGATAAAATGTCACTTCTTCTTCTTCCTTACTTTGTCTTTGATTGCTCACAGTTTCCTGTCAATTATGAGTGCAGATGCGTCATGCAGCCGTTATGCGCCTAACTAAGAAATAGTTAGGCTCAGCAAGTCCGACTTCGGCTGGAGGAAATCTTTTTGAAAGTGTTTCTGGAAAAAAAGGCAGGAGAATGGGCCTGAAAGGCAGAAAGATGGTAGATGACAGTAAGCAAAGGGAAAAGGCAGAGTCAAAGAGAGTGACAGATTAGAGGAAGTTACAAGCACAGAACTTCTAGAAGGTGGGGGAACTAATTTTACGAAAGACCCCCGGTATCCCCACAGGGGCAAAATGTTACTGACTACGTTCCTTGGAAATTTAGAAAAGATTGACAGTGACAAGTTTCTGTAAAACGTAACCTCTTCAGGACCTACAATGTATGTTAGCATCCGCTATACTGCTTCAGTACATACCACCAGGGTTGTTGTTTGCCATCGGCCTTCGGCGATTCGCCGAAAATTACAAAAATGTCCTAAAAGTTAACCGTCCTGTTGGCCCAGTGGGCCGAAGGTTTGATTACCAAATCAGCACGAGTATGTCCGTTTTTTTTATGAACAACGAAGTGTATCCGTTTTTTTTATGAACAACGAAGTGAAACAAAGTTTGCTTCCACCGCGTGTGACCGAGATCAAAAAGCTAACTTTGTCGCGTCATGATTTTGCTAGCACAAAGTCAATTGCCTCGTGAGAGTTGCTTCCCTTGCTGCTTATGGCGGATGTTTGCCAAAACCGTAGTGTGAGTCTGTGTGATCTTGTCGTCCTTTAGCGTCAGTGTTTCACTGGGTTTTTTTTTAATTGAAATGCCTCCCAAAAGAAGACAAAACTTATAAGCGGGCAATCGCTACTTTCGTTTGGGGGATCAGTTAACAAGCAGAGATCGACAGCACTTGTGACCGAGTGAGAGGGCCTAAAATTGTTGAAATTGGCCTAAGGTTTTGTGGCTGTTTAGGCCAAATGGCCTAAAGTGAAAATTTCTAGCACCATCTCTGTACCACAGATGTATAAATATAAGTCAGCAGTCAATCACAATTTTTGACGCTCCCAAAAAAGGCTTGGCAAACAGGCAACACAGACATAAAGAATAGAAGGTTGTTGTTGTTGTTGTTGTTGTCTTACCCTGGCCCAAAGACTCCAGGGATCATCCCAACACCCGAAGCACTTGATCACTATGGTACAAATGCACCAGCCAGGGATGAGAACATTACGCATGTGACCATTTTTGATTACCCCGCCACGTGGGCAGGCAGGGAAGGACAACAACAACTGGTTTTAACTTTTTAATGAAAAGGAAAATTACCTTTCGACTGATGCACATCGCGAATAAACTCAGCAGCTGGCCGCAGGTAGGGCAGGAGTTTGAAAGTCATGACGTCCAAGGCGGGGATTCCATGGAAACCAATGCCGGCGTCTTTGTAGTAGGTGTCGTCGGTGTTGGTCTGGTTGAACTTGGAACCCTGGGACACGTTGACCACGTGTGTCACTCCTAAGGACTTGAGAACGTCCGTCTTGAGAGCGACGGAACTGGAACACAAACATAATTTTTTAAAAGGTTAATAAAAACTTTTTTTTTTTAATATACATTTTTTTTTTATTATCAGGAACTTTTCTTACGAATCATTCATTATTATATTACTGCAAATCAGGGTGATGGTAGTTGAGCATCAGGTAAATTATTCGCTATAATTGGCATAATGCGAAGCAAATTATACACGTTGTATACATGTTCAAAACTATTTTGAGAACTGAGACTACTGAGAGAGAGAAAGAAAGAGAGAGAGAGAGAGAGAGACAGAGAGATGGATGGATGGGATAGAGTCAGGTGGAGGGAGAGAGGGAGGGGGGGAGAGAGAGAGAGAGAGAGAAAGAAAGAGAGAGAGGGATGGATGGAGGGATAGAGTCAGGTGGAGGGAGAGAGGGAGGGAGAGAGAGAGAGAGACAGACAGAGACAGAGAGATGGATGGAGGGATAGAGTCAGGTGGATGGAGAGAGGGAGGGAGAGACAGACAGAGACAGAGAGATGGATGGATGGATAGAGTCAGGTGGAGGGAGAGAGGGAGGGAGAGAGAGAGAGAGACAGACAGAGACAGAGAGATGGATGGATGGATAGAGTCAGGTGGAGGGAGAGAGGGAGGGAGAGAGAGAGAGACAGACACAGAGAGAGGGATGGATGGAAGGATAGTCAAGGAGAGGGAGGGAGAGAAAGAGAGAACAGAGAGAGATGGAGGGATAGAGTCAGGGGGAGGGAGAGAGGGAGGGAGAGAGAACAGAAAGAGATGGAGGGATAGTCAGGGGGAGGGAGAGAGAGAGAGACAGAAAGAGAGAGAGACAGAAAGAGAGAGACAGGGGACAAAGAGAGCCAGATAAAGAGACAGAGAGAGGGAGTCTATTTAATTTCTTACGCTTCCCCCAGGTAGATGCCCTCGTAGACCAAATCGTAGGAATTCTTCGGCGCTGCGGGGAAATTGAACAGAGTGAAGGCTCCAGACTTCGGGGGCCCCTTTGTACAACTGTCGTTGGCATTTTGAAGGAAGGCCCTCACCTCGCTAAGGGCCTTCAAGTCCATAGGCTGGGAGTTCGCCATTTTATGATTTTTACTTTCGTTTCTGAACTGTCAGTTTCACTAACCACGAAAACGTTATGAGATTCAGTCTGATCAAATGGATTCTAATTTTTTTTTAAACTTTCACTTTATATTTAAAATACACGTATCAGGCATCACTATCACCGGCTGTCAATGTGAATGTGCTGTTTTCTTGTTTGAAGATACAGACTTGTAACTGGTCGGTAGGCAGGCAAGTCAGCTTGACTGTCAACAAATGCAAAGGGTAGTACTTGAACATCTATCTAGTTGAGTCTCTGCGAGTCAATAATTCACCAAATAAGGTTAGGACTGATGCCTTTCCTGCCGTCTCTAATTGACTCATAGGGGTGAATAGTTGTTTTTGTGTCTTATTTTTAGCCACTGATTCACAGATGTCTGAGATGATTATTCGGTCACGGGTCGATTCCAGCGTAAACCACTTCACTCTTTCTTTACTTGAACCATTTACCTAACCCTAACCCTAACCCTAGAAAAAAGTGAAATTTGTGCTCATTTACCTAACCCTAGAAAAAAGTGAAATTTGTGCTCGAAACGACCAGCGCACGATTATTCAGTTGATGTTCGGTAGGAAGAAGCGAGGTGCGGAAGTGCGGGGCAAGGGAAGCTATGCTCAAATGTCATAGTCAAAGGTAGAGTTCAACAGTTAGCTCCCTTAAACTTGACTTCACAGCACACGCATGCAAACGCGCGCGCGCAACACACACACACACACACACACACACACACACACACACACACACACACACATTGTGACAGTCTGTAATTTCAATGTTTTCGAGATAATACAGAATTTTTGACTTGACACACGCACAGAAACACAAACAGACACGGACGGACTGACAGACAGACACGCGCACGCACACACGCACGCACGCACACACGCACGCGCACGCACACACACACACACACACACACACACACACACACACACACACACACACACACACACACATTCTGCCCCAAAAGGTTCTTCATGTCGGTGATTCTGCCCCTGTCATTAAATACTCTGATGATACAGCTTTAGTTGACCTTTCTAATTCAGACAGTACTTACTTTGAGCAGGTTCAAAAGTTTGTGTCCTGGTGTGAGGAAAACTATTTTGACCTCAACGTAACAAAAACAAAAGAAATGGTAGTCGACTTTAGGAAATCCCCGGTACCAATGCCAGATCTCACAATCAAAGGTGTGACAGTCGAAAGGGTAGATGAATACAAGTATCTGGGAACAATCATAGACAATAAGTTTACTTTTAGTTCTCGTGTTGGATCACGTTTCCAAGAAATGCCAGACAAGGATGTGAAAGGTCAGATCTTTCAATGTTAGCACAGATCTCCAAAGCTTCTATCGTTGTTTTATTGAATCTATTACAACATTTTCATTCATTTGTTGGTACGGTGGCTTGAATGTAAAACCCAAGGGTGTTCTGAATAAGATTGTGAATGTTGGTAGCAAGATCAGACAAGACAGTTTGTGTTTGGTGTATGAAAAACGTGTAGTTCGAAAAGCCAGGGAGATCGCTAATGATCAAAGTCATGTTCTATCGCATTGCTATGGACTATTGCCATCTGATAGACGGTTCCGCACTATTCGTTGTAGAACAATTAGAAACTCGGCTAGTTTTGTCCCTAAGTCAGTCGAACTTCTGAACAAGATCTCTGCTAAGACCAAATAATGAGGAATTATACATTAGCTTAGGCCTAGAGGTATATCTGGTCAATCTGTACAGCAATGTGTGTGTGTGAGCGTGCGTGCGTACGTGTGTGTGTCTGTCTGTCCATACTCTCTGTGCCTGTGTGTGTATGTGTGCGCGTGAGAGACAGAGAGAGAGAGAGAGAGGGAGGGAGAGAGAGAGAGAGAGAGAGAGAGAGAGAGCGGAGACACACAGAGAGAGAAGACTGGGACTGAGGCGCTAGTTGGGAACGGGAAGGGACCCAAAATATAAGTTTTGGGTGACTTGGAGAGGGTGGGGGTGAACACATTAATGAGATAATAGAAACGGTGGGAAAGAGTGCAGTTCTTATTGTTTTGATTTTTTGCGAAGCAAGATTTATCATTCATTTTTCCTTAGTTGTGTTTCTTTGAGATTGTATTGTGCTTGCACGAGACCACACTGTAATTTCACCTTACGTGATAATAAAGTATTTTTGACGTTGACACACACACACGCACGCACGATACACTTAAGTGTTGTTATTTGATGCACACACACAAAAAGAAAAAAGTCTGGGGTTCTGTGTGAGCTAGTGTTTGGTGTACTGACACATTCATACTGTGTGAAGCTGGTGTATGTGTGTGGGAGAGAGAGAGAGAGAGAGAGAGAGAGAGAGAGAGTGTGTGTGTACGTGCGTGTGCATGTATATATGAGTGTGTGCGCATGCGCATGCATATGTGTGTATGTGTGTGTGCATGTGGATAAACGGGTGCATTAAAAGAGTTCAGTTGACAATCACTACAACAACAACAACAGTGGTCATGATGAAGATGATGATGACTCAATAATGAATTACAAAAATGGGAACCGCGCACACACACACATGCACGCGCGCGCGCGCACGCACACACACACACATACACACAAGGGCCGCGAGGCCCAAATCAAGCCCTTATCACTACTACTACTACTACTACTTACTACTACTACTACTACTACTACACACACACACACTGACACACACTGGCACACAAGGACACAAACAGACACATACACACACACGCACGCACGCACACACACACACGCACGCATACACACACACGCACGCGCGCGCACACACACACACACGCACGCACGCACGCACGCGCACACATAGTTGTATACTGTAGCCAAGGACTTATGCTTACACTGACCAATTCATGGATAAAGAAAATTAAGAAGCCCGTAGCCTGTTCCTCTTCCCGATTTTTTTAAAAACAATACAGGTAGTTGTAGCGGTAACCACGCCTCGGTTAAACGTCATTGGCTATGGTACCGCCACAGTATAAGTGTTGTAGAAAAATTTGAAGAAAATCAAGTTTAGTTTATAAGAAGACAATCTACTTTCGCTTTCAGTATTAAATACGAAACAAATTGTTTATCCCACCAGAAAAACAATGTCAAATTTAGAAGTACTTTAAAAGTATACCTATCTGCCTAAAATATTGTTATATTCAACCTCTGTTGATGTAATAACTGAACGTTTTCATCGAATTCAACGAAAACAAACATCTTCGATATTCCATTCAAATTTTCTCAAAACTGTATTCGAAACCATAGTGTCTAGCTTTGTGCTCAAAAGACTACGCTCTCAAAAGAGTGGCCAGAAAACAAGTGCGTTCTGATACTCGAAGTGGAATACAGCTTTTCGATTTGTACAAACGGTGGTTTTAAGTTTTCAACTGCATGGCTGCTCCAGCTAATGCCGCTGCCAATGGCGCAAAATTTTGGGTAAGGAAATTTCTTTTACAAACCCAAACCGAACTTGCTTTTTTGTCTGACCAAGGGACATAAATCATGACGACCTCTTGATCTATCTTTTTTACACAACGTGCTTTGACAATGCCAAGGTCGCACGCTTCGTGTGGACTTGTGTTACTGTATGCATCTCTCCCCAAACATGGCAGAATGGTCAATGTGTTGATTGTAACCATGAACAGCGAAGGAGAGCCAAGAAAAAGAAAGAAAAAGTGATTGGAAAACTGAGCAGTCCCTACTAAAAATGCAACTATAGTCTATACTAGTAAATATAAATTAATAGTAATAGTAAAGTACTATGCTTCCAACATTGTCATTGGACCCTGAACAATAAATTTTACAATCACACACACGAACACACACAGTGACACACACACACACACACACACACATGTACACACGTACAGAGTGAGAGAGAAGACACATGTATACAGAACACACACACATGCATGCACACACACACATATGCACACACACACACATGTACACACACACAGTCAGAGAGAAGACATGTATACAGAACACACACACACGCATGCACACACAACATGCATGCACACACACACACACATACACACACAGAGTGAGAGAGAAGACACAGAACACACATGCACACATAAACACACTATGCATTACAATTACAAGCACACTGTATGCACACACACACATACACACGCACACACATACACACATACAATACACACACACACACACACACACGCGCACACACACGCACGCACATACACACACACACACACACACATACACATACAACACACACGACACACACACACACACACACACATATACACACACACACACACACACACACACACACACACACACACACATTTATCGACACCAACGTTTTTATAAGACCTCATTTTGGATGATTTTTGAAGGTCTTATAAGGGAAGTTCCACTGTAGAACCAAATTTCTGTGTACAGGATCAGTTGAAACAAGCGGCCATTGTGTTAAACGGCGGAGTGCTGACCTTTTGCGGATTCAGTCTGTACCGGGGGGACGAGAAGTTCTACGAGAATATCGCCATGCCGATGATGATGAGGCTGCTGGACCCCGAAGCTGCTCACAACCTGTCTGTCTGCGCAGCTAAATACAAACTGGTGCCCAGACCGCGATTTGCCGACCCTCCTACATTGGTGATTGGATATGTTCTACATTGGTGATTGGATGTGTTTGAGAGAGAGAGAGAGAGAGAGAGAGAGAGAGAGAGAGAGTGAGTGAGTCCTGCAAATATGTCTGTCTGCGCCGCTAAATACAAACTGGTGCCCAGGCCGCGGTTTGCTGACCCGCCTACATTGGTGATAGGATGTGTTTGAGAGAGAGAGAGAGAGTGAGAGAGAGAGAGAGTGAGTCCTGCAAATATGTCTGTCTGCGCCGCTAAATACAAACTGGTGCCCAGGCCGCGGTTTGCTGACCCGCCTACATTGGTGATAGGATGTGTTTGAGAGAGAGAGAGAGAGAGAGTGTGTGCGTGTGCGTGAGATAGATAGAAACATTTGAAACATTTGTTTATTGAGGGAAAAGAATAAGCACACAATGGGCTTGTTTACATCTAGCCCTCGAAACAAAAGAAGAAAAGCATGATTAAAACTTCAATTAACGAACAAAAGCAACAAGGGGGGGAGAAAAAAAAAGATTTAAAAAAAAGAGAGCTCTGAGAGAGAGAGAGAGAGAGAGAGAGAGAGAGAGAGAGAGAGAGAGTGTGTGTGTGTGTGTGTGAATTTTGCACAAAATTCAGATTTTGTTATTCTATTTTTAACTCTAAGTCACATAGGTCTCAGTCTGGGATAAAAAGTATCATCTTATCGTCCAAAATATACGGTAATCCGTTTTTGCTGCTCGCAATACATGTGTGAGAGAGAAACAGAACAAAGGAACGACCAAACAAACGAACAACGAAACTTTTTTTAATGAGGGAAAAGAATAAGCACACATTGGTTTTGTTTAGAGAGAGAAAGAGAGTGAGTTTATCTCTCAGTTTGCTAAGAACTGTCTTCAAATGGAACACTCACTACCTGGTGTCAATAGCTAACAACAACAACAACAACATACAGTATTTATACTACGCTGAATCTCAATAGAAATCAAGTCAAAGCGCACACACACACACACGTTAGCATTCATAACACATTCAAACAAAAATGCAATACAAAGCGAACACACACGTATGACATAAATTGTATACAGCAGAAACAGACCTAAAGGCAAGAGAGAGAAGAGAAAGAGAGTGGAGCCTCAATGACTGGGGAACAGGTGGGTTTTGAGGTTAGATTTGAAAGCGGAGAGGGTCGGTCGCTGACGGAGGGAAAGAGGAAGTTTGTTCCAAGATGTCGGTCCTAAGGACCTAAGAAGCTAAGGAGCATAACACCACCTAAACTGTTCATTCTAAAATTCTTTTACACAGAAAACTGAAGTGTGGGGTAGAACGTTCAACAACCCCGTGGGTTTGGCGGCGGGCTTCGACAAGCAAGGGGAGGCTGTGGACGGCCTGCTGAAGGTGGGCTTCGGCTTTGTGGAGATCGGCAGCGTCACCCCCCACCCCCAACAGGGCAACGACAAACCCCGGGTGTTCAGGCTGGTGGAGGATGAAGCCGTTATCAACAGGTGAGAGCTAGGAGGATTATGTACCCTATTTCTCAGACTGTAAGGCGCACCTCCCAAATTTCACCCGAATTTCAGATTTTGTTATTATATTTTCTTGCTATTTTATTTGTCATATTATGAGGCGCAGAGGGGTCTCAGCCTGGGAGAAAGAACAAAAATCGCCTTTTACATGTAGTCCAAACAATACGGTATGTATGTATGTGTGGCAAACTGGTACGATCGGCAGTGTGACCCCCCCCCCCCCCCCCCCCCCCAACAGGGCAACGACAAACCTTATAGTCCAAACAATACGGTATGTATGTATGTGTGGCAAACTGGTACGATCGGCAGTGTGACACCCCCACCCCCCCCCCCCCCACCCCCAACAGGGCAACGACAAGCCTTATAGTCCGTAAAATACAGTAGTCAATGAACCTATAAAAAAAACACCCAACAAAACAAAGAAGAAAGGGAGAGCACTCGTAGGAAATGCACACAACCTTTATCTCGGTCCACCTAAATTAAACGCTACTTGGCATCATGCTGGCTGCACGCTGAATGGGCGCTGGCTGGCCAGATTTAAAAAAAAAAAAAAATGATTAGGTTGCTCTCCCCTAGTTTCGTTGATGAATATGCCACGATGTGGCCCTATCAACTATGGATGCAGATGCAGAAAACAAAAGTGCTTGATTATTCATATATTTTCATGTCTTGTCCTCCACTCTCCCCTACCCCATCCCCCACACATAAAGTAATGTGCTGAGTGTTTGCTGTTGTCTGTGTGTGTCAGGTATGGGTTCAACAGTGACGGTCACGAAGCAGTCTTCAAACGTCTTCGCCACAGGGAAGCTGAGCCCAAAGTTTCGGGTTAGTATGGCAAGTCTTTTCTGGAGTTGTGTGGATGGTACTCCTACAAGGGGACTTGGCCGGCCCTTAAAGGGGTACCGTGACGGATGAGGTTTTTTGCAAGAAACACGTCGAGGTCATCAGAAAGACAGCCTTTTCAAGGATCGGAACACTCACCTTGCTCTGGTTTCCTAGAATCAAACCGTCAAAACGACGATTCCTCCTTGGTGGAGTTGCCGTCGAGAGAGAAGCCGTTTTGGACGGGGTGGGTTGAGGCCACTGCATAATTATATGAGAGTGGTTGAAGCTTTTTCTTCTTTGTAGTGCAGTAAAAAAAAATTGAAAAAAAAATTGGAGTTATTTCCTTTGTTGTGAGCGAAACTCCTTTTGGTAAGCTGTATGAAAACTGTATAAAAAGGCTTGTATTGTGGAAATTTTGTGCAAACGATTTGGTCTAACTCAGGTGAGCACCTCCACCAAGGAGGAATTGCCGTTTTGGGGCCTAATTTGTCCTTAACGGTCATGCACGCCATGAGCCTGATTGGGCTCATTCTTCCCAAGTGAGTTCGTGGAAGGAAGGAAGGAAGGTGGCTGAGTGGTTAAGACTTTCGCCTGCCAATTTCAATGCATCAGTGACCCGGATTCGTAACTCGACCTCGCCCTTTCTTTCTAGTTTGACGGGAAAATCGAACTGACACGTTGAGTCCTTTCGGATGGGGGACTTAAAGCTAGTTTGACCTACGCATTTTACGCACGTAAAAATCCCAATACCTGGTATGACCAAATTGATAGCAAGGTATCCCAAGTCCACCCACTCCTCTCTTCACCCCCCCCCCCCCCACCCCAAAAAAAGAATAAAAACAGGTGGCGCTGCACTTGCGGCGACACACTCTCCAGGTGGGAGCAACCCAAATTTCACAGAGATAAGTCTCCGTGACTAGAATATATATATATATATACCAAAGTACCTATTAAAATACCAAATAATAAAGTGGATTCAGGGCTCCCAATCCTCCCGCAAAACAAGGGGTCCCAGGGACTCCTTCACTTACAGCATAGAGGGTCCTAGAGGAGGGATAGAGGGTCCCATTGACATAGCGAATGCTAAAGATATTTTTTATAGTGCATCCCTGGGACCCCCTGCACATTCTTTTAGAGGGTCCCTTAGAATTCTAGTACTTGATAGACCCCCAAATGGGGGTCCCTGGGAGCCCTGGGATTGAATGCTGTGTGTGTTTGTGCACTGTTCAGCCTCCTACCTGTCTGAGCAGAGGAACATGCTGAATGTGAACTTCTGGACAGACACAGAGACAGGGGGGCAGGATGATGATGAGGATAAGGCGTCCAGTAGAGGGGGTGGTAGAGACAGAACGCACAGCAAAAGGCGTAGGAGGCAAGGTACATCACTTGTTCTGCCAAACTGTTCAATTTAAGAATGTATCTTACGTACAAAAATTGGCTTAGAACTTCTTCTTCTGCGTTCCCAGGCCGTATGGTCATAATGGGTAAAGTACGTATGTGTCCGGTTTTCAGTTTCTACTGGTCTCCCCGCTGCGTACAGCCGACACATTCCGATTTTGGAGAAGCTCAAAGGACAAAAATTATTTGGAAGTTTTTTTTAAAAAAGGCAGGAGAATGGGGTCAATAAGTCAGAAAGATAGTAGATGATAGAAAGCAAAGGGAAAAGGCAGAGTCAAAGAAGAGTGGCAGATTAGAGGAAGTTACAAGCACAGAATTTCCAGAAGGTGGGGGAACTATTTTTAGTTCCCATTTTTTAGTTCCTCATTTTTCCCCGTGGGGATACCGGGGGTCTTTCGTAAAAATAGTTCCCCCACCTTCTGGAAGTTCTGTGCTTGTGACTTCCTCTAATCTGCCACTCTCTTTGACTCTGCCTTTTTCCTTTGCTTTCTGTCATCTACTATCTTTCTGACTTATTGGACCATTCTCCTGCCTTTAAAAAAAAAAAAATCTTCCAAATAATTTTTCTCTCGTGTCGGCTGTACGCAGCGGGGAGACCAGTGAAAACTGAAAACCGGACACATATGTACCTTACCCATTATGGCCATATGGCCTGGGAACGCAGAAGAAGAAGAAGTTCTTCATTTTTAGGTGGTCGTATGGAGGCACGAGGCATCCACCCACTGCTCCATTGAAATGAGCGAATGACAGCATTCTTGGTTTGTTCTTTTTTTGCATGAAATGTTTTAGTTTTTTTTTTGTTTTTTTATTTTTTTTGCTGGCCCATCTTCTGGGCCGTACAGTGGCATTGCTCCCACGCCGCTCATTCCGAATCCCAATTCGCAGCCACACCCCGTGTTGGTCTTGCAATTAGAGCAACACTCTCAGAATCGCATCCGTTTCAGTCTTCCCATTGAGCCCACAGCCACTCACTCTGGGTAGGAGTCGGTCCAGGACCGAAAAAACCCTCGCCTCTGATGGGATTCGAACCCAAGACCTCCCAACCAGTTGTCCGCGACGCTAACCACTACACCACGGCGGCTGGTTATGTTTTAGGTTTTTATTATTTTTGTTTTGCATCTTTGTTAACATTTTTTGTTGTAACAAAACTGCTGTTTGTTTCTTTAGAAGAAGAAAAATCCACTAAAATTACTCTGACATTGTTCTTGATTTCTGTAATATTTTGGTGCAAGCATTTCACCCGGAAAGTATATTTGTTGGCATCTCATTCGCTGAATGGTTGACCTTGTAAAGTGCCCCCAAAGTTTAACCGCATTATTAGTGAATTTCCAACATCACTAAAGCACCAGCCACACTGCATACGATCTGACGATGACTGTGAGTCATGATTCACGTGAAACACTTCCGTTTAAAAATAATTCTACTATTTTTGTTCACTATGCTCATATAGACTCCAATACACGAATCAAATAAAACGTTCTGATACAAAAATTATGATATTTCATCAGATTCGTGTACAGTGAACATAACTAGTCGGATTTTGTATGATTTATTTAGACAGTAGAATGGGAGACTTAGTGGGATTTTTGTCACGCCAGGTGTCGTGGCACTCGCTAGGGGCTAATCCCCTCTATATTCTTAGTTGGGGATAAAGAGAGAGCGAGAGATAGAGAGGAGACCAACCTCTCTCTCTCTCTCTCTCTCTCTCTCTCATTACGCCCAACTAAGAATATAGCGTGATAAGCCCCTAGCGAGTGTCACGACACCTGGCGTGACAAAAATCCCACTAAGTCTCCCATTTCATGCGAATGATGCCTCACCAATATCAAAATCAAATCGCAGTGAATCGAATCATGCATTGTAGCAGGCCCTTAAAGACCCTGTACGTTACGTGTCACATTCCCTCTTAAGGTAGGAAGAGTTCTTAAGATTCCTAAGAGGGAAAACACGTGAAAACCGTGATTTTGACACGTGACGTGTGGGGTCTTTAACTGAATGTGTTATCATACCACAGACACCCCCCCTCGTTCGAGAGTCATAGTCTTCCACAAAAACACTAAGCTGTGCCATGATTTTCATAGAGATGTACGGTGAGGATGCGTGAACCAGTCTGTTAGAAATGTTTGTGCGAATGGTGAGTGAAAAGCGCATTGAGTTGCTTAGCAAGATTATGCGCTATGCAGTGGAACCTCCCTTATAGGACCTTCAAAAATCATCCAGAATGAGGTCTTAAATGGGAGGGAGTTGTATAAGGGAGGTAATTTTAATACTTACAAAGAAGGGCAATGTCTCAGAGAAGTAGGTCTTATGTGGGAGGGAGTCTTATAAGGGAGGTTCCACTGTACTGTGTATCCCAGAGCGGGGGCTAGTGGGGGTGAACTTTGGCCAAAAAACCAAGCCAATTCAAAACAATCTGTTAAAGACCCAGCACGTCACGTGTCAAAATCACGGTTTTCACGTGTTTTCCCTCTTATAGCTGGTAAGAAATCTTAAGAAATCTTCCTAGCATAAGAGGGAATGTGACACGTGACGTGGGGGGTCTTTGAGTATGGACAATGCATGTATCATTTATGCCTAATTTTCTGTCTTCCAGAGCGGGGGTTAATGGGGGTGAACCTGGGCAAGAACAAGCTGTCGGGTCACCCCGTGGGGGACTACGTGATGGGGGTGAAGGTGTTCGGCAAGGTGGCCGATTATCTGGTCATCAACGTCAGCTCTCCCAACACCCCCGGGCTGAGAGACATGCAGGGGAGACAACAGCTGGAGGAGCTACTTGAACAGGTATGAACACTTAGCCCCCTTCACTGCCGAGAGATGATGGATTTCTGGTAAAGGTGATGATGCGCCCCCTCGCCACCTCCATTTCTCGGTTCTTTCCATTTTTCGGTCTTGCCTTTCTTACTGCAGATTGAGTACTTCATCCTCTATCGTTTCCTATATATTTAACACTCATTTTCATCCATTTACATAATTAAACATATGCATTCAATAATAGTAGACGATAAAGTTAAGACGGAAAAAAATGCAATGAACCAGGACTGTGACAAATGCTCCACTGCTGTTGTGTGTACTGCACTACAAGGGGGGGGGGGGGGGGGGGGGGGGGGGGTCCTATTAGATAATGGCCTTTATCATGACTGCGATTAATTATTCAACATTCTGTCTGTGAGTGTTTCAATGCTGATTGTAAAGCGCTTTGTGCTCGATAAAAAGCGCTTTATAAATATCCGTTTATTATTAGTAGTATTATTATCAACAACGTTCATGTTCACTTTGACAATCATTATCAATATCATATTGATAATGATTGTTTTCTTGTTTTTGTATTGGTGCTTATCTGCAGCCTGTGTGCTTGAATTCAGTTTTTTTGGGGCGCGCGCGAGTGCCTAGGTCTTGATTTGGATTTCAGTTTTGTTGTCCATGCTTTGTCAATGTTCACTTTGGTATCACTTTTGCATGTGTTGTGTGTGTGTGTGTGTGTGTGTGTGTGTGTGTGTGTGCGTGTGTGTGTTGTGTGTGTGTGCCACATTTGATAACGATCTTGATGCAATATTGTTTTCTTTTTTGTTCCATGCGACAGGTGGCGGCAGAGCGTGACAAACTGCGGGTGGAGCCCAAACCTCCCCTCCTGGTCAAGATCGCCCCTGACCTGACTGACAAGGACAAGGCCGACATTGCGGCTGTGGTCATGAGCAAAAAGGTATGGGATATAACGTAGACCACACTGTAATTTCACCTAACGTGATAATAAAGTATTTTTGACTTTGACTTTGACTTTGACGTCATATCAACAGTTAGTGTTCTTTGCGTTTACCTAGAGTTTCTCCAGACAAGAACAAGGCCGACATTGATGCATTGGTCATGAGCAAAAAGGTATGGGATAAAACATTATATCAGCAGTTATTGTTCTTTGCGTTTCCCTAGAGTTTCTCCAGACAAGGACAAGGCCGACATTGGTCATGAGCAAAAAGGTATGGGATCAAACCTCATATCCACAGTTATTGTTCTTTGAGTTTCCCTAGAGTTTCTCCAGACAAGAACAAGGCCGACATTGGTCATGAGCAAAAAGGTATGGGATCAAACCTCATATCCACAGTTATTGTTCTTTGAGTTTCCCTAGAGTTTCTCCAGACAAGAACAAGGCCGACATTGGTCATGAGCAAAAAGGTATGGGATCAAACCTCATATCCACAGTTATTGTTCTTTGAGTTTCCCTAGAGTTTCTCCAGACAAGAACAAGGCCGACATTGGTCATGAGCAAAAAGGTATGGGATCAAACCTCATATCCACAGTTATTGTTCTTTGCGTTTCCCTAGAGTTTCTCCAGACAAGAACAAGGCCGACATTGGTCATGAGCAAAAAGGTATGGGATCAAACCTCATATCCACAGTTATTGTTCTTTGCATTTCCCTAAAAGGTCATGAAGAAAAAGGTATGGAATATGATGCCATATCAATAGTTACTTATTGTTCTCTATGTTTCCCTAGAGTATCTCCAGACAAGGACAAGGCTGACATTGATGCATTGGTCATGAGCAAAAAGGTATGGGATATAATGTCATATCAACAGTTATTGTTCTTTGCGTTTCCCTGAAAGTTCTCCAGACAAGAACATTGATGCATTGGTTATGAAAAAAACAAGCGCGGATTCGCAATCGTTTGTGGCGTGCGACAATTGAAAACGAAACATCATTTTAAAGAGCAGCCTCAATTTGAAGTGCAGCCTCGATTTGAAGTGCGACAATTTTGTAGCCTCGATTTGAAGTGCGACAATTTTGAACCGACCGATAGACAGACAGACAGACAGACAAAGTGAGTTATAGGTTTGTGGCTTGTGCCACAAACAAAAAGGTACTGGAGAAAAGAATGTCATAAATATGGACAATTCTTAAGAAAAGGGAAAGGCAAAGCCTGTACCATAATTGACTATAAGGCACACCTTATTATAAGGCTAACACCCCCCCCCCCAAAGTTTATACAGAATTCAGATTTTGTTATGTTTTTTTGGGCTATTTTATTAGTCATATTATAAGGCGCAGTGGTCTCGGTCTGGGGAAAAAAAGTGTCGCCTTATAGTCTGAAAAATACGGCCATCATTAGTCCCTGGGTAGATGGAGCTCGTTAGCCTTGACAGGCAGTCCATCTAGGAGAAGGAAAACTCTGATTTCAAACCCACGATACAGCTCTGACGGTTTTTTTAGCACACTGAATTTATTTTTGGTATTTGGTATATTCTAGTCACAGAGACTTATTTCCAGACAAGAACTTATCTCTGTGAAATTCGCACTGCTTTCCCCCGGAGAGCGCGTCGTCGCAAGTGCAGCGCCTACCAATTAAAAAAATGTTTTTAATTTGGGGGGGGGGGGGGGGGGGGGGGGGCACAGGGTGAGGAGGGTGTGTGGGCACACTTGGAAAGCCTAGCTATCTATTTGGCCATGCCAGGCAGCGGGATTTGTCCCTGTTCTTACCGACTTTCAACTGCCGTGGGATTTTTACGTGCGTAAAGCGCACCGGTCAGACTAGCTTTAAGTCCCCATCTGAAGGACTGGACGTTCAGTTCGATTTTCCTGTCAAAGTAGAAAGAAAGGGCGAGGCCAGGATTCGAACCCGGGTCACTCGCGCTGCAGTCACGCATTACATTTGGCAGGCGAACGTCTTAACCACTCTGCCACCTTTCTCCCTTCTGATGAAGCGTTGTGTTGTTTGTCTTCTTCTTTCTTCTTGTGTATGACTGCTACACGATCAAAGCAGCTATGTTGGTGTTGTTGGCTTACCCTGGCTAAAAGACTCCAGGGATCATCCCAACAGTGGAAGCACTTGCACAGTATAATTGTGCAAGTGCATCAGCTAGGGATGAGAACATTACGTGTGTGGCCGTTTTTTTTATTACCCCGCCACGTGAGCAGGCACACTCCTTCTTCGGGGGATTTTGGAGACTGATGATGTTATGCTAGGAGCTTGTCACGGCTAAAGACAAGGTTAACAACAATGACAGTATCCGAAATTATTCTGAGCGTTTTTCGCCCAACTTTTGTACTTCAACTGGTAAGGGATAGAGTTAGAATCAGTTTAAGGTTATTTTCATGACACAGAAAGTTTGAAGCATGAAAATAAAATCCCTGTTGATGAATAGCGTGGTTTGTTGACTCAGGGTCGAGTGGACGGGCTGATCGTGAGCAACACGACGGTCCAGCGGCCGGACAGCCTGCAGAGCGAGCACAAGGGGGAGGGCGGGGGCCTGAGCGGTCAGCCCTTGAAGGCCTTGGCCACAGACACTGTCCGAGACATGTACAGACTGACCCACGGTAGGTTGTCTCCCCTAGGGTGGCGCTGTTTTGACTCAATCGAGTCAACATTTTCGACTCTGTTCCTATGGTTTGGAATCGCGTTGGTTCCATGTTAGCGCATTCCGCCCTGTGCCTGACAGATCTTCTTTGCAGACATATCGAAGTTTATGCAGACATGGTCACGGTCGTACAATTCAACAAAATGGAGGTCATAAGTTGCGTGTTAGAGGACGTCGTTTAAGAGAGGTCATCTATATATTATAGTAAAATGCATCTGTGCCAGAAAATTTGGTCTTAGATGAGAGGCGGTCGCTTAACAGAGGGTCTTAAAATGGAGGACTGACTGTATGCTTTCCCTTGACAAATTCTTGCAACTTGCAAATCTGTTATAACCGTTTGAGTGGAATTACTGTGATTTTTAAATTTGCTATATTTTAATATGGCGGCAATCACATCAGATCAGTTTATCGGAACATTGCCATGGGAATTTATGTATTTATCACTTTTGTTATGCCTTTTATAAATAAAAAAAACTTTGGCATTGGACAGTTGCTTACCCTTACAACCAATCAGGACAGACCATTCGGTTGGGTTTGAAAACGCATCACCACAAATATGATATGTAAATTAGGGGCCGATATTTTCAGAGAAGATGACCAACACCATGCACTAAGCGATCGTAAAATATCAGATTCTGTACCTTCGTCGTTTGTCTCCTATTGACGAAAACACATAGAAAGATGGAAATTTTCACAGTCCATTCTCTGACACCCCCCCACACCCTCCCCCTACAGCCAAAACTGGAGTAAAGTCTGCAATGATTGGTTGATTTTAAGAGAACAAAGGTCAAAGGAAAGTAAAAATAGATCACAACGTGGCTCTTGAAAGCTGGTTACACACCAGAAATCAAAACCTGATAACTCTTAAGAGCCAGATCCGGCTCATTCGTTTTAAAGGGTTGTGCAGGTCATGAGCCGGCTCCGGCTCCGGCTCATTCATCCTGAGTCAGTTAATGTACCAAACTAAGCCTACCAAAAGTTGGCGGGCTTTGTTATAGGGGATTGAGAGTATGGCAAAATTGCCAACCTGTCAATTTATAAAGGTTGTTTTTCTGCCAAAGTGCATTTCTTTCAAAAGATCACTTGTTACACCGTCAGTCTAATCTTTGCAGATCACTCGTTCAGACCAAAAAGTTAAAATAAATATACATATTTATCTGTCGCACTGCGTATGTTGCATGTTTGTATGATGTGTATTCAATTTTTTAATGAAATCTTGAAAATGGCATAAACTGGTGCCATCTGAGGGAGAAACTGCCTACTATCAGGCAGTCATGGTCAGAAACAACTGACTGGCATACATACCAGGGCTTCAGACCTTTTCCCCTCTTAAGGGGTACGTTCACCCCCTGTTTAGAATTTGAACGGGTATTTTCACCCCCAGTTGCAAATTTTAAGGGGTAAAGGCGAAAACATGGGAGAAGCTCCATCCCCTGCAATCCCCACCCCACCCCATGCACAATAAGCTTTCAACAATTTGGGCTTTCTGCGCGATCCAGTAGAACTGATTTTAGATCTAGCCTAGACAGCTTGTGGCAGAAAGCCTAAACAGACGATTGAAATAGGGTCTACGTAGAACGTCATTAACTTACTGATAAGTGACAGTTGTGTTCACGCACGCGTCATCATCTTAATGCGTCATCTCACCCCCCCCAAATGAGATTTTAAAGGGTAAATCTCACGCACAGTTTCATGTGGGGGGGGGGGTGTTGAGAGTTCTAGTGCGTAAATATGCATAATTTGTGCGTTTTCAGAAGCCCTGCATACATGCATACATACACGAAGAAGCTTCTCACTTGCAAAGATGCTATGGTAACTGCGGTGCTCTCTGTTTTAAAAAAACCAAAAAGATTTTCTCAAAATTTGTGTGAAACAATCTGAATAGTAGAAGACTTTTCCCGTAACATACGCGAATGCAAGAGGGTTAATAGCGTCTTGTTGTGTGGTGTGTCTGTGTGCGCGTTTTTCAGGCAGCGTTCCCATCGTTGGTGTTGGGGGCATCAGCAGTGGGAAGGACGCCTACGAGAAGATCAAGGCGGGGGCTTCCTTAGTACAGCTGTACTCGGCTCTGATCTACAAGGGCCCCCCTGTCGTGTCCCAGATCAAACGCGAACTGGACCAGTTGCTCAGGTGAGAACACAGATTTTATATGTGACCCAGCACCACGGAAGGGACATCAAGTCACTGGGCTAGTTTCTCACAACAGGCTTGCAAAGTCAAAAAAATCTCATTTGTTTCTTAATTTTGAATTATGGGTATTTTCATGCTCTCTAAGTCTAACATCTTATCTTTCATATCCATAAAGGATAACCTTCAATATGGTCTCGAAATATTCCAAATTAGTAAGTTGATGCATTTTTTTAGAATAGGCTAGACCTTAGACTGATTTATCAAAATGGCCGACAGTCACCTTACCAACTCTTTAATTGTCCATAACTCTGCAACAAGAAAGGATCCAAGAATGTGTTTTTTTATATTATTAAAAAGATAATTGCCTGATGTTTCCAACTGTGCCATTTTCTCGGAATGGTCATTTTGACACTTAATGTCCCTTTCGTGGTGCTGGGTCACATTTTATCTCCGCAGTAGTAGTAAGTAGGGATCTCTTGATACCCCCGTTGGGATAGCTGTGTGTGCCTGTCTTTCATACAAATAGTTCCCCCACCTTCTGGATGTTCTGTAACTTCCTATAATCTGTTGCTCTCTTTGACTCTGCCTTTTCCCTTTGCTGTCTGTCGTCTACTATCTTTCTGATTTATTTGTCTCATTGTCCTGCCTTTATCTTCCCAATAATTTTCTCCTTTGAGCTCCTCCAAATCAGAATGTGTTGGCTGTATACAGCAGGGAGACCAGTGAAAATTGAAAATCGCACACATTATGTACCTTACCCATTATGGCCATATGGGCTGGGAACTCAGAAGAAGAATCTCTGGATGCTGCATGTCTATTACTAAAGTATTAGGAGGAATCGTTTTCATTTTCATGGATAAATCATATGTAACAGTACTCGGGAGAATGAGATATAATCATGAAATTTTGGCGTAAATTTAGATTTTTTGGTTGACACGTGAATAAAAAGCATTCTCAACACATACTTTAACTCTTCTACTGCCGTCGGCGGGTAAACTCGCCGAGTCAGACTTTACTGTTGCAAGCCGTGGGCGAGTTTGACCGCCAGCAACCTTGGGAAACCCGGTGTCCCCCTTTGCGCTATTTATATCAAGTGACATCACATCCTTTACTTCCGTGACATGCGCAGTTCGCTCAGGGAAAGCCCAATCTTCCGCCATCTTCATTTGTAGGCTAAATTTTGTAATTTTCAATCGATTTTCATCGCGTTTTCGGCGATGGAACCTGACAACTTTTGGCGTGAACCTCTACAAGATGGTGATAGTGCCGACGAAGCATTTACTGTGGAAAAAGTGGCAGAATCTGAACTTAGGCGAATCAAAAAGAGCATCGAAAGTGTTGAAACGATCTTGGGTTTGCAGCAGCAGATCGACACAGGTATATTTAGTGATGATTCGAGCGAATATTTTTGTTAATGAATTTTTAAAGTGAGTGTGTGCGAAAATCAGTGCAGCGGCAAAAATTACTTGATGCACAACGGTAAACAGTCTAAGTAATACTTGGTAGTAGAAGAGTTACTAGCAGTGCATGACGTTTAGGCAGTATGTTTTGTATTGCATTTTCTATAGTGAAAAGAAAAACTGAAACATGACTGCAAGTCACTGGAAGAAACAACAAACAGGTACACAATTAGTGTGAAGTGACGTTATCTTCTTCTTCTTTGATCGCTCAGTTTCCTGTCAATTATGAGCGCAGATGCGTCACGCTGCCGTTATGCGCCTAACTAAAAAAAATAGGCCCAGCAAGTCCGACTTCGGCTGGAGGAAATGTTTTGAAAGAGTTTCGTGAAAAAAGGCAGGAGAATGGACCGGTAAGGCAAAACGATGGTAGATGACAGGGAAAAGGCTGAGTCAAAGAGAGTGACAGATTAGAGGAAGTTACAAGCACAGAACTTCCAGAAGGTGGGGGAACTATTTACACAAAAGACCGCCGGTATCCCCACAGGGGGGGGGGTGGTGTTATTGAATTTACCGTATTTTACGGACTACAAGGCGCACCTGATTATAAGGCGCATCCCCCAAATTTAACACACAATTCAGATTTCGTTACTCTATTTTCTTACTTTGTTATTAACCCTTTCACCGCCAATGTCGCATTTTTGCACCACAATGGTTTAACACCCATGTCACTAAAAAGCATCAAGCCAGGGCCTGTTATCTGAAGACCCTATTTCCGTAATTTTGGGAGGTAAGGATAGGCCTAATGTTATACGTGTCACGAGGACTTTTCAATATTGCAATTTTTTTCTCTATCCAGGTAAGTTTAATGGTATTTTTGGGATAATAAATGGCTGGCAGCAAAAGGATTAATCACATTATAAGGCGCACCCCCCAAAATTTAACGCAGAATTCAGAGTTTGTTGCTCTAGTTTCTATGTTATCAGTCACATTATAAGGCGCAGGGGTCTCAGTCAGGGGAAACAGTATTGTCTTATAGTCCGTAAAATGCGATACATGAAACATCAAAGCGACTGGATATGTTGGCAAATTCGCCCTTGTCAACATAAGAAGTGTGTGTATGAAGTGTGTGTAGAAGTTCTTGCACTTCTGAACGTATGCGTGTGTGCATGTGTGCATCATGCTTGCGCGCGTGCACGCTTGTGTATGTGTGCGCGTGAGTGAGTGAGTGATGCAGTCTGGTTTGTTAGTTGTGTTCGATGTGTGAATGGTGGTTTAGTGAAGTTTAATTTGTAAAGCGCCCTGAGTAGGTCTTACCTAGAAGGGCGCTATATAAATACCCCTATTATTATTATTATTATTATTATTATTATTCAACAACAATGATTTTTTTCTTTTTTTTCTGTCTAAGCTTGATTATTTGGAAACTGTTTGGCTGTGAAGAGGGGAAGTGTTATATTTTCTATGTTATTTGACAAAGACATTTTAGAACATAGAAAACATTTAATTCATCCAACCTATCTATGGCAAGCGTTCTTTTTCTTTTGCTGGCCCTACTGTTTTTAATTCGTTACCTTTAGCCCTTCGTAATGCACAAACGTTTAACGCTTTTAAATCAGGCATGAAGACCTTCTTATTCCATACCTATTTTAACCATGATTAATCTGACGTGTATCAACCGTCAACCTGCTGATATGTCTTATCCCAAACGGTGTGTGTGTGTAGGTGAGTGCGTGCGTGCGTGCGTGTGTGTGTGTGTGAGTGAGAAGGCGCGAGAGAGAGTGGAGGGTGTGTTTTGCTGTTGTTGTTTTTTAGGGGGGGAGACAGCGCGGGGTGAGGGAGGGGGGAGGGGAAGGGGGTGGTGAGAGAGTGGAGGGGCTGGGGGTATATGTTCCCCGCATGTATTAATTTTAATGTTTTCTAATGATATCTTGTTCTTACGATGTCAAAGTTCTTTTTTATGTTTTAATCTTGTATGTCTCCTTTCTTAAACCTGTTGGTTTTTATCTTTGTAATGGCGCCTGGAGCCTCGCGAGGGACAGGCGTCACTTTTTAAAATGAATTAAATTATTATTATTTATTATTATCTTTTGTTTACAAACACATCTTAGAGAAAGAAAATTTAGTTGTTTTTTACTTCACTTCTTTTCCCATCTTCACCTGTTTGTGTTAATGTGTAGCGTTGTGGTGTTGTTTAGTTCAGTTATAAAGACATTTTTGTTGAAATATTGCACGTTCTGTTTTGTCTCGTCAATAAACTAATGCCACTCTGCACTTGTTGTGAATTTGTTTGTGTGGTACTTTCGTCAACATAAACAAACAAACACACACAAAACCCAGATTGGATTGTGGAGGGGAAATACTGTTCTGTTCTTTTACTGTCTTTGATGTCTACTGGGTTTTTTGTATGCTTATACAGTAGAATCCGCTTAATCGGCCACTTTTGGGACCAGGAAAAATATGGCCGATAAAACGAACATGGAGATACTGTATGACGCAATTATGCAAGTCAAAAGCAATGACGTCAAAATTAAATGTTGCAGTTCAAATTCAAATTCTTTCCCTTTTTGTGATGTGTGTGTGTTTATTAATCCTACAACTTGACAGAAGCACGAGTAAAAGACAATGATTTTGTTTTCTTGAGTGATTTTAACGCCATGCAGGGTCTTTCAATTGACAACAGCTCACCTTCCAACTTCACACTCAACCATGTAAACGTCAAAAGCGTGTTGTCAGTTTGTCTGCCTCTGTTGTTCTCCCTCTCAAAAAGGGGTAAAGAGGACAAATTAGAAAAAAAGTGGCCAATAAAGCGAAATTGAAGATTTCAGCTTTGGCCGTAAAAACGAACAAAATAACACATGCTTAAGAAGAAAAACTTCCGTTCCAGAGGAAATTGGCTGATTAAGCGTCTTTGGCCGATTATCCGATGGCCAATTAAACGGATTCCACTGTATTGACATAGGCGAATTTGCCAAAATATCCAGTTGTTTTGTTGTGTCTCGTGTAAAAGCGTAAAATAACGTCACTTTACACGTGCGTTCTTGTTAGTTTGTTGCATGCCTTTCTGCAGTGTACATTGTGGTTAACCATTTCGCCGCCAGACATATTTCAGCCCCAAAAATACCGTTAAGCTTAACGGAAATAAAATATCTGCAATATTGGGAATTCATCTATGATGTGCATAACATTAGGCCTATCCTTATCTCCCAAAATTAAGAAAATAAGATCTTGAAATAACAGGCCCTGATTTGATGCCTTTTAGTGACATGGGTGTTAAACCATTGTGGTGCATGCATGCGACATTGGCGGTGAAAGGGTTAAGCGTTCCTAGTTTACAAGTTGGCAAGCCCGTTCAAACTTAACTGGTACTTCTTTTTCTTCGATCACTCAGACAGTTTCCTGTCAATTAATTATGAGCGCGGATGCGTCATGCTGCCATTAATGCGCCTAACTAAGAAATAGTTAGGCCCAGCAAGTCCGACTTCGGCTGGAGGAAATGTTTTGGAAAGTGTTTCTTGAAAACAGGGCAGGAGAATGGACTGAAAAGGCAGAAAGATAGTAGATGACAGTAAGCAAAGGGAAAAGGCAGAGTCAAAGAGAGTGACAGAATAGAGGAAGTTACAAGCACAGAACTTCCAGAAGGTGGGGGGACTATTTATGCAAAAGACTCTCTGGTATCCCCACGGGGGGACTTAACTGGTGCAAGAATATTCCTGTATGGTCCCCCGAAGACTGAGTGTGGCTGACCACGTGGCGGGGGGCAATCAAAAACGGACACACACATAATGTTCTCATCCCTAGCATTTGTACCATAGTGTTCAAGTGCTTCGGTTGATGGGGTGATCCCTGGAGTCTTTTAGCCAGGGTATGTCAAAAACAACAACAACATTCCGCTATGGTTCAGCAGTAGGTTTCGACCAATGAGATGACTTCTAGACCTTCTTTTTTTTTTACGGAGAGCAACATATGCAGATGAGGGTTCATCATGGCGTCCATCCTTTTTGGCTTCTCTGTCATGCTTTTTTTTTGGGGGGGGGGGGGGCAAAACGTCACTGATCGGCCACCACCAGGAACAAAGATTATGTTTTCAAACTTTTCCAGTGGTTCGTTTCCTTATTTAATATATAAAATTATATAGCTATATAGTAATATTAGTATATGATTTTACATTGTTTCAAAATAATGTGTGTGTGTGTGTACCAGCTGCAAATCCATGGGTGCAACGTTTCCTGGTATGCAAGGATTTCCTTCTTTTTTTTTTTACCAGAAAAGGAAGTTTCTTTTTTTAAATTTGTCAAACGAGATCTTTGTGTGTTTACTGTATTTTTCAAACACTTTAAAATAAGCATTTGTATAAATTGTGGAAAAAGCAAACTAAAATACCTTCATAAATCAATTTTTGCTTCAGCTGCAGGGGGACATTGCCCCTGGACCCCGGCCTTTCATTTTTTTTCATTTTGTGTAGTTGCACCCATGCAAATCAGTTGTTGGAGAAAAGTTGCAAAGGGAAGCAATCTGATAGTTTAGAGTGCGATAAATGTTGTTCTTGCAAGTTCTTCTGTCTGATGTGCGTTTTGTCGTTTTCTCCAACAGGGAAGATGGCTACAGGAGTGTATCGGAAGCTGTTGGAGCTGACATAAAGGAGAAGAAGTGATGAGAGATGTGTGTACATGCGTGACTGCGTGTGTATGGTGTTTGTGTGTGTGTGTGTGTGTGACTGTTTGTGGGTGTGTGTGTGTGTGTGAGTGTGTGTGCGTGCATATGTGTGGTGTTTGTGTGTGTGTGACTGTTGTTGTTGTCTTGGGGCTTTAGGTCCTACCATCTTTGTGTGACTGTGTGTGCGTGCGTGTGTGTGACTGTGTGTGTGTGTGAGTGTGTGTGTGTGCGTGTGTGTGGTGTTTGTGTGTGTGTGACTGTTGTTGTTGTCTTGGGGCTTTAGGTCCTACCATATCTGTGTGACTGTGTGTGTGTGACTGTGTTTGTGTGTGTGTGAGAGACTATGTTTGTGTGTGTATGTGTGTGTGTGACAGTGTTTGTGTGTGTGTGAGTCAGACCTGCCTACTGCTACGATTTGGCTGTAGCAGCTACGAAAAATAAAGCTTTGCTACGGAGCTACGGCAACCTTAACATTGCTACGGAGAAAACAAAATGCCGCTGCATTTTATTTTTGCTTATGCCGTTCCCGGTTTTGTCTGTTTCTAAGAGCAGACGCCGTATCACGCGCGATAACCTAGTCACTTCCGTTTTTATCAAAGTGACTGCGCATGCGTTCTTATTACTTTCTATGGGGGAAAAATGGCGGACTCCAGCAGCAGTAGCGATTCGGGAGATGTTTCAAATTAAGAAAAACAAACCGAAACCAGAAAACGAAAATCATCTGGCACACCATCTTGTTCTAAGAAAAACCATCGGCCTGCCGCACAAGTTTTCAAAATAGCTTACACGGAGGAGTGGCCTTGCATCGTCAGAAGTTGACTCGGTGTGAACCATGCTCACTCAGTCACTGCAGTGCAACCTCTGCCATGCGGACTTCTCTGTGGTAGATACGATTGTCGTCAACACGTTCAATCGGCGAAACATAAGCAGTGCGTTTCGGCTCAGGAAGAGAACAAATCGATTGCCGTCGTTTGTGGATGCTACGAAAAAATTTGCCATGCTACTGAAATTGATGGCTGGGCTACTGATTGAGAAAATTCCAAGTAGGCAGGTCTGGTGTGAGTGTATGTGTGTGACTGTGTGTGTGTGTGTGAGACTGTGTGAGTGTGTGTGTGTGTGTGTGTGTGTGCATGCATAATGTGTGTGCATTGTGTGTGTGTGTGTGCATGCATAATGTGTGTGCATGTGTGTGTGTATTAATGTATGTATGTGTGCGTGCGTGTGTGTGTGACTGTGAGTGAGAGAGAGAGAGAGAGAGTATTACAAAAACACACAGTCAACTAGTTCCTCTCTTAGTCTGTCTGCCGGTCAGAACACTTTGTGTACAGTGCGTAGAATGCATTGTTTGTGCTGCGCTAAGAGAATCATCTTTGAAATGTATGGACATTGTATGTAGGAAAACTCTGAAATGTTGAGAATACTGTGGGTTTTTTATAGTAATTTTACCATAAGACGCACCCCTTAAATTTACACAAAATTCAGATTTTGTTATTATATTTTCTAACTATATCATGGGTGCTACTCTTTGAAGTCTAAAATATTTACCAGAAACTGAACTTCAGTTTAAAAAAAAAATTCAACCCCCCCAAAAAAACACCCAAATTGACCATAGGCGATTTGGGGTGTTTTGATATTGAATTTTCTATCCCGGAAGTCTCTCAGGGAATCTTGAACACAGCATAATGATGCCGTATTGCTTTCAAAGGCAATGTCATCATTTTACATGGCTTATCGGACTCGAAACTGTCTCTGGCCATCATTATGACTGTCTGTCTGTCTGTCTCGTTATCTCTCTCTCTCTTGCGTTTCGGCCCCCCCCCCCCCCCCCCCTGAATCGTCCAACGGGGCTCTGCCCCTGTACCTCGCCGGGGTAAGGGGCGGTCCCCTGGACCCCTGCCTTTCAGTTGTTTTCATTTGGGGGGAGTTGCACCCATGTTATATCATTAATCACATTATAAGGCTCAAGGGTCTCAGTCTGGGGGGAAAAAAAAGTATTGCCTTATAGTCCGTAACATATAGTAGATTTTATTAGTGATTTGTGAATACGTAAGCATGAATGTACCCTATTTTATGGACTTTAAGGCGATGTTTTCCCCCAGACGGAGAATAGAGCTTGAAACAAAATCTGAATTGTGTGTGAAATTTGGGGGGTGCGCCTTATAATCAGGTGCGTCTTATAGTCCGTGAAACATGGTAAGCAGTTGGCTGCTGACTGAAAGGAATAAAAGAAAAGGTGATCGTTTGTTTTAAATAGGTTTGTTAGAAACATACTTGAATTTATCAAGGTTTCTTATGCATGGCTTGCTTTGATGGTTTTGGAGGAAAAATAAATTAAATGTTCTCAAAATTGAGATTAATTAAAACTGGCGAAATCAGGAACTTAACAGTTTCAACAGAATTTAGCGATTAATCTGATCATGATTATAACGGGATTAACATCGTTTTGAGAAGTTATATAATGCCCACATTGATGAATTGAAAGGTTCTTGTATTAATCTTGTTAATCTCTTGTTTCTTACCCTGTCGCTACTATACTACAGGCAAATTGATGTCACGTGTCACATTCCCTCTTATGCTTGGAAGAATTCTTAAGATTTCTTACCAGCTATAAGAGGGAAAACACGTGAAAACAATGATTTTAACACGCGTCGTGGTGGGTCTTTAACGGTGGTAATAATAATTTATGCGAATAATTTATGCGAATTAAACTGGAATGCAGATTGTTGGTTTTAAAACAGTCAAGAGAGATATTCTTTTTCTGCGTTCCCAGGCCATATGGCCATAATGGGTAAGGTATGTATGTATGTGTCCGGTTTTCAATTTTCACTGGTCTCCCCGCTGCATACAGCCGACACATTCCGATTTTGGAGGAGCTCAAAGGAGAAACATTATTAGGAAGATGTGTTTTTAAAAAAGCAGGAAAATGGGCCAATAAATCAGAAAGATAGTAGATGACAGAAAGCAAAGGGAAAAGGCAGAGTCAAAGAGAGTGACAGATTAGAGGAAGTTACAAGCACAGAACTTCCAGAAGGTGGGGGAACTATTTGTATGAAAGAAGTATGAAAGAGAGATATATCTCCTTACAGTTTTGCCAGATTCTTCTAACGGGTCTCTTATAAACGTAAAAAACTGCTTATTTTTTCTCCAATTTCCCTTGCGAGAGCGAAAGCATCTTGGTTTTTCTCCTTTCCATTTCAAAACTTGTGTTGCATGTATTAAAATGAATTTTAATTTGTCGCTTCTGATGTGAGCTCAATACTTATTGCCAAGTGAATTTCACATTCCTTATTCTATTTATTTTTTTTAATTTATATTTGGTTAGTGCAGTTGTTTATCCCTCTTGCATTTATTCCGCCCAAAACCGCCCAGCCGGAAGTTGTCTGTGTATTCAAGCCGCCCAAAACCGCCCATAGCTTGCCCCCACTCTGAGACCCCCTCTGATGGCATTTTTATCACGCACTAAGTTCTGGCTTGTTATACACACGCTATGAAGAAGCTTCTCACTTGCAGTGATGCGATAGTAACTGTATGGCGCTCTGTGTGCTTCAAAAGACAGATTTTCCCCAAAATGTGAAAGAATCTGAACACTAGAAAAAGTTTTGTCTGTAACAAATGCGAATGCAAGAGGGTTAATTAAGCAAGAAGTTTGATAGGTACACACTTCGATGTGTGGGTGTACCTACCGACACACACGCGCACGCACGCACCAACGCACACATATCTAGAAACGAAAGAAAATGTCACCGCTGGAGGTTTGTGGTTATAAAGCTCATTCTATTATTGGTAAGAAAATAAACAAGGCACGGAACGTCGTGTGTTTCCCAGTACCTTTTCATACTTTGTTTATTTTTTTACCTGTTCTAAAAGGTACAGTAGTCACTATTCTTAACTCATTCGCATCGCAACGATTTTGAATTATTAAAAAAAAAATCACAAATCGCTCCAGCCATACACAGAATCAAAACATCATCATATAATAAAAAGCCAAGTGTCCGTGTGTGTGTGTCTGTCTGTCTGTCTGAAACACAAAACGGGCCTTATAACTCCACCGTTTTTCGACAGACTCGTTTCAAATTTGCTGTGAGCCCTAACGGGGCGATGGCAACGCCAACCGAGGCGGCCGTGTCATTTGCGCGGTTTGGCAAATGCGCGAAACGCGTATCCACCGGCCTCTCGGCGCCTGTATCGCCGGTATTTATGGACCGATTGCCTTCGAATTTGGCAGGTAGATGACCGGGGACGGTGACTATCGATGTGCCAAACCGGAAGCGAATCGATTTATATACGCGCGCGATATACGCCGCTTCACCATTTCGCAAATAACTCCGCCGTTTCTTAACCGAATCGCTTCAAATTTGATGTCAGGCTTGCTGCGGCCTGGGCAAAGCCTGGTAGCAAATTTGAAGAGAATCGGGAGAGCGCGTCACTCTCAGAGCAGCGCCAACGGGAAACGGGGCCTTATAACTCAGCCGTTTCTTAACCGAATCGCTTCAAATTTGCTCTACTCAGCGTTACCAGTACTTGGCGTTACCGTTACTAGGCATTAACGGTACTCGGCGTTGTGCTAGTCATATTATAAAAAGGCAAGTGTCCGTGTGTCTGAAACACAAAACGGGCCTTATAACTCCTGCGTTTTTCGACCGAATCGCTTCAAATTTGCTATGAGCCCTAACGGGGCGATGGCAACAGCAACCGAGGTGGCCGTGTCATTTACGTGGTTTGGCAAATGCGCGAAACGCGTATCCACCAGCCTCTCGGCGCCCGTATCTCCGCTATTTCTGGACGGATTGCCTTCGAATTTGGAAGCGAATCGATTTATAAACGCGCGCGATATACGCCGCTTCACCTTTTCACAAACCGCGGCGAAACGAGACCCGACATTCACTCCAAATTTCGAACGTGCATGACCAGGGATAGTGACTATCTTGGTGCAAAAGTTCTACAGCATCCGTTCACAAACGCGCGCGATATGAACCAATTTACATTTGTGCTGACCGAAAACGGACGCAAAGTTCAACACTATACGGAGAAACAACTGCCCACCAGCGAGAAAACGGATGGACAGCAGAGATTACTTTAGCGAGGATTACCTTACCTACGTTCAACATCGCGCTATTCTCCGCTATTGTCTTCCAACTAACGTGAGCTTAACGCGTGCGGGTGGGGACTCATTGAAGTTGACTGAGGTTAGCGCGTGCGCGTGAGTGTATAGGGTGGAGGCAGGGTGGGGTGGGTGGGGTATGGTTGGGGGGTGCGGTGGGTAGTAGAACGGGATGAGTGAAGAAGATGGAAGGAGGGAGAGAGACAAAAGTAATAATAATATTTCGCGGACCCGGCGAAACCAGTACTCAGCGTTACCAGTACTGGGCATTACCAGTACTAGTGCGTGCGCTAGTACATAAACAAAACGAGAAATGAAAGATTATGGAGTTTACTTCAGGTTTAGACATAGGGAAGTGGTAGATCAGACTTATTTATATATAGACTTTATATAGAAAAACTCCACACCGATTGGTTTCCCCACAACAAACCACTACAAAAGCAAAGTCAGAGGCAAAATTGTGGTGACCGGGTGGACGTTAAGCGTAAACTTTCATTCTTCATTCCAAATTGTGCTCTAAGGGAGCGAAGCGAGTTTAGAAGTGACCAAGGTATGGTGTGTTCACAGATTACTTCCCTTGAAGCAAATGCATCAAATTGACAGCTATACATTAATTCCGCACATATATGGCTGGAACGACTTGAATGAGATCATTTTATTATTACTTGGAAAATATGACATGAAATCATTACAATTAGCATGGTGTGATCTTATTTCGATTCCCTCCTTCAGATTTTTCCTGTGTGTCAACAAAATTACATTTTAATTTGTTTTTGATGTTTGTGCATTTAGACAAATACTGTTTCATCAACAGCAGTGAATGTCCTGTTTGTTGTTAAAATTGTGTGGAGTGCATTCTGAATTGATGTGATCATTAGTACGTGAAGCGAAATACATAAATAGATATGATTATGCGTTTTGATTGATCGTGGTGTGGTTTGAGAAAGAGTGCTCCTGATGAATGTTCGACTAGAAAGTACTCAAACAGATGAGATTTCTTTTAGGGGAGACAATTCGAGCCACAGCAAAGCTACTTAATCGTACAAAAGTTCTTTCCCTTACCAGGTTGGGTTAAACAAAAAAAAGGTAAAAATAAAAGGATAGAAAATAATCAAACAAGCAATGACTGATTAAAATCAAATTTCATTTGCTGATTTTTAACATGATATCCCAATTTTTCTGCAGAATTTTATTGATCTTTTTTTTCTTTCGTAATTATAATTTATAAAAAAATCATTAATGGCATTTTCCCCAATGACAACTAATGAAAATTTAACTAGACATAATACGATTATACATCTGTATCGTTCAAAATTCGGGACTTTCCTGGAGTTGCACTGCCTCAAGGGCATTGCCTCCCCTCTTAGATATAAAGATGGTGGGAACGATCCTGGAGGCATGATAATCTATCATGTCCCATATATGTCTGTTTCAGACTGGAGGACGTTAAACAGATTTTCATTCACAACTAGACCTATTTTTTGTTCAGTTCTGTTTCAACTATGTATGTTTATTTGGTCTGAAATTTATTCAAAATGATGTTGTTGTTGGCGTCCCCTGGCTAAAAGACTCCAGGAATCATCCCAATAACGGAAGCACTTGAACACTATGGTACAAATAATGCACCAGCTAGGGATAAGAACATTACGTGTGTGACCGTTTTTGATTACCCCGTCGCGTGGGCAGCCACATTCAGGATTTTGGAGACTGATGATGTTATGCTAGGAGCTTGTCATGGCTAAAGACAACCCCTATGCATAGCATAACAACACTTTGATGTAGCCTTGGTGTTCTAGCCTATGTCAATTGGTCTGACACAGCCTTAAGGAATAAGCCAAGGCGGATTAATGGAAATAATCTTTGGATCATATTTTTTTATAACTCTGCACAAAACTTTATTAAATTGTGATCTGTTGTTCAGTGACAGACAGACCGACCAAGAAAGACAAAACTTTTCCTCTTTTGGCGGAGGTAATTTGATGAATAATTTGTCAATGCACTGGTGAATGCTTCACTGATCTGCAAAACCTATTCCTGAAGGCGTGCGTACGCGCACACAAGAGTACGCATGTACTCACATACCGCACTGACACACGCACACGCACGCACGCACACGCACACACACACATACACACATACACACTTGCTTACTCACTCGCTTACTGACATACATTCGTCTGAATCACTTCTAGTGGAAGGACGTAAAGCCGAAGAGCTCTCTCACACACACACACACACACACACACACACACACTTGCTTACTCACTCACTCACTGACATACATTCGTCTGAATCACTTCTAGTGGAAGGACGTAAAACCGAAGAGCACACACACACACACACACACACACACAAAACACAACACAACACAACACACACACACACACACACACAGAGTCTTTTGTGCTGAAAAAAATAAAACAAGCAAAAATCGAAAGCAACAACGACAGCAACAAAAAAGTAAAAGCGATACAAGAGACAAAGAGAGAGAACACTGAACACTGAAACACTATTTAACAAGGAATAGGCCGTGTACGCACATAAGCGGATATTCCATGCGGAAACCCGTGCGCAATCCATAAATAAGTGAAACAAAGAAGGGAAAAGATTTGCTGCACGTGTCTGAATTTCCCCTATATGCGTACACTTTTATCCTTCTTTCTTCCACTTATTGGGGGTTTTCCGTACGGAACTTACGCGTCTAATGTGAACCCGGCCTAAGGGATACCGGGGGGGGGGGGGGGGGGGGGGGGGGGGGGGGGGGGGGGGGGGGGGGGGGGGCTTTTGCTTTCTATCATCTGCTATCTTCCTGACTTATTGGCCCATTCTGCCTTTTTTCAAAAAATATCTTCCAAATAATTTTTCTCCTTTGAGCTCCTCCGAAATCGGAATGTGTCGGCTGTACGCAGCGGGGAGACCAGTGAAAACTGAAAACCGGACATATACGTACCTTACCCATCATGGCCATATGGCCTGGGAACGAAGAAGAGAGAGGGGGTGGGGGTGGGGGGGTGCGTTGGCACAATCTTGCGCCAGCGGTAAACCTTTTTCAAAGAACAGCGCTGCAATTAGGTAAGGAATGTCATGTAACCAACAGCAGAATGCATCGCCTCTTGTCTCGTCATGTCAACTTGGCGTAGATGGACCCGACTGTTAGCGGTGAAGCAGCGCAACACATGTAGAACTGTTTTGCTGAGGGTTTTTGTGTCTGTGTTTTTTGTATGTCCCCCACTCCCTCCCACCCCCCTTCCAGACGTACCACAGTCAGGGACGGATCAGTAGTTAGTCCAGGAGGGGAAGTTCCAACAGCTTATTTGGAGGGATTCAAAGTTGACATATGTCAATGTAGAAGAGGCAATGAAGGCCTCTCCGGGGAGAATAACCTAAAACTCTGGCATGTACCATACATGTACCTCGGGAGGAAACAAAATGTTTTTGAGCAGTAACGGTTCGTTCAGACTTTGACTGTCCAAATTTACTGAGCCAAACAGACTGCGAATTTTATTCGGCTGAACATTTTAAACATCGAGCATGGTCCAAATCGTAAGATAACTTGATGCTGAGTCTTACATAGCATTGTCTCTGACTTCCGTCATCATGGCGCGTTCGTTTGCACATGCCTGTGTTGACCGCTTAAATCGGAGAATGTTTCAAGGTTTAAACTTTTCCATATATCTGACTCCTGTAAAATTGCATTGTATGGATCAAGGTACCAAGTTTCTTGATTATAATGTTCACTTCTGAAGACATTTGGACTTGACAGTTTTATAAAATTTTAGGGCCTACTATTTTGGTATTATGGCCTAACTTAAGTCAGCGAACATCCCAAAGCGTTCACTGTAGTTGTGCTTAGAATGGATGTGGGCGATTACACGCGTTTGAAGCACGAGATTCACTTGACGAAGGCGGTGCCGTTCAAAGAGCGTCATCGCCGTATACCACCAGGCATGTACGAGCTGTGACGTAAGTGTCCCGCGCGACCCGCTTTCTTTATTTCTTATCTACCCCCCCCCCCCCCCCCTTCTCCCCTCCCCACCCCCCACCCTCTCTCCTTTTCATGTCTCGACCAGCCGCCACGTTAATTGCCATCCACCATCAAAGAGAACGGGAGGACGCTGAGAAAGATAAGCAGAGAGCTCATGATGCTGCCGAGCAAGAGCAAATCCGTACTCATGAGTTAAGGCAGAGGCAACTAGTGCAGGACGCCAAAAATAAAGAACTCGAACTTGAGGCCACTGAGCGGGAAAAAGCGCGAGACCATGAGCTAGCTATGAAGCAGCTTGAAAACTCAGCAGACTCCGAGACTGCTGCCCCTCAAAATTTTCCCCCTCCCATTCATACCTCAGCCATGACCTTCACATTGGAGGCATTCAATGAGGCAACCGAGTCTATCGATGCATTCCTCGATAGATTTGAAAGACTGGCCCAGGAATTTGAGCTTGCTCCGGAAAAGTACAACCTCAAGCTTGCCCAAAGTCTCAGGGGTGTGGCTTATGAGGTGTACAGCAAACTTCCGTCAAGCCAAATTACCGACTACCCAGCTTTGAAAGAAGCCCTGCTCAACAGATACCAGTTGACAGCGGACGCCTACCGGAAAAAGTTCCGGTCAACCAGAAAAGGTAGGGGAGAGTCCTATGCCCAATTTTCAGATAGACTAGGGAACTATTTGACAAAATGGGTGTCCCTTTCTGCCAAATCAGAGTCCTATGAGGATCTCCGGGAACTGATGGTTGGCGAGCAACTGCGCGAAGCCATGTCCCCAGAGTTACGCACCTTTACTGCCGAACAAGGTGCCACAACTCTGGCTGACCTCATCCAGCTAAGTGACCGGTACACTCTAGCCCATGATGAACCTAGCGCCCCTAAAAGGCCAAAACTACAACAAGGTTTTGGGTCCACTGTTTCACAGCAGAGCAGGGGTAACCCCAACTCCAACAGTGGGTCAGGCAGTTCTGCCCATGAACGACAACCACTGGGACAACCCTTATTCTGCTCATACTGCAAGTCGAACACCCACAATCGGGATGACTGCAGGAAACTTGCTTACAAGCGGCAAAATGTTGCAACTATGCAAGTCGTCTCGACTTCGCAGAATTGCACAAACCCCTCCCCAATCCAGTGTCCAGGCACCCCGTCAGTCGTCGGACAGGCGACTGTCAACAACATCCCTGTTCAGTGTCTCTATGACACCGGACTGTCATGCGACGCCATCGTCTGCGGATCCCTAGTCCCCGCGTCAGCATACACGGGAGACTTCATCTCTCTGCAGGGCCCTGATGCTTCAATCCCCCCATCCACTTTGCCAGTCGCCATAATCAATGTCGACACCAGATATGTTAAGGGACCCATCAAGGCAGTGCTCATGGACAGTCCTGTCTATGACCTCATACTTGGATCACAGTATGTGTTTTTAGGGCACCCCTCGCAACCTGCTATTGTTTCAGCAGGATTCCCTTCTCCCCAAACCACAAACCAACTCCCTCCCTCCTTCCCAAAGAGCAAATCTCCCTCAGCAGGGAAGAAACCTCTCAACGCGGCAAACCAAATTGCCGCGCGAGCAAATCCAGATTGTCCCAAGTCCCCAAGTCCGCCACAACTTGGAAAATCCTTCCCAAGGAATGTCCGCCTAACGACCCAAGACCACTCGCCACAGGTACCTCAGGTGAAAGGCAGCACTGTACACGCAAACACCCACCGAAGGTACAATCGGGACAGGCCGCCGCACGTACAGCCGTCACCTACCCCTCCCTTTCAGCGAGTGGCAGTCGACTTGGTCGGGCCTCTACCTCAACGGAAGAAGAAATTCCGGTACATAGTCACCGTGGTCGACATATGTACCATGCAGTGCGATGCCGCCCCAATCTCCTCACTTGATGCTAGTCAGGTAGCCGCGGCACTCAAAGCCATTTTCGCCCGAATCGGCCTACCAAACCACATCATCAGCAATGATGAATCCAGGCTAAAGGGGAAACTCAGGCAAGAGGTGTTTGCTATCCTGCAATCAACCTTGGGACAACTCAACACAGGATTGCCGCACCAACCTCAGTCGGAATCCATTCCACTGATCTCTAACCCACCTGCTCCTTTGAACTCTGTGTTGCGACCAGACGTTCCACCATTCCAGCCGACCCAGTCTCCCCACTAATTTGTCCCTGTCGCCCAAGTCGAAAGTGGAGTCGGCGTTCCACAGGAAGATTCCGGTACCAGAATCTTTTCTTCGGGGGGCCTCTGTGACGTAAGTGTCCCGCGCGACCCGCTTTCTTTATTTCTTATCTACCCCCCCCCCCCCCCCTCCTTCTCCCCTCCCCACCCCCCACCCTCTCTCCTTTTCATGTCTCGACCAGCCGCCACGTTAATTGCCATCCACCATCAAAGAGAACGCCGATTAAGGGAGTTGTCTCTGTGATCTACCCTCCCCGGTCGGCATGTAACCCCTACCGAGGTTATCTCCCTTCACCCCCCCCCCCTCTTATCTACCCTCCTCACCATGAGAAAGTGACAACCACGGTCAATTCCCTTTGAAGACGGTTTTGCCTTTCCTATCATGAGCAAGGTTAGGAATGTCCGGCATGTGATAATGCTGTAATCGGCGCGTGATTGTTCTGTACATTTTGAACATCATCTTGTGACGTGTCGACTGCTATAAACCAATGACAGGCTTTCATTGTTTGAAAGTGAAGGCTATAATTGGAGTGGTGAGAAAAAGTTTTCACACAAGACGCTGAAACGTAGCTAGAGCAACACTCACAACCAGTCATAATAAGCCCACTAGTAAGTATTATTGATGGCAGGTGATTGAGACTTGTTTGTTTGACCCTAGTTTTGATCTAGATCCTATGTTCAATGATGAATAAGGAGTAGATAGATATGTTATAGAAAAGAAGTGGTAAACATTCTATTCTATTTATGTGCACTGATTATTTGTGTGTGTGTGTTTTTGACTTGAACACTTTTGGTACCAGAACCGGAGTTTATGCCTACTAACCCATTTGTCTATTTTTAGTAGGAAACCTATGGGCCGCAATCTTGCACTTTATGATACCATTCCTTTCCAGGTGTTGGATGGAGAGTGATGTTGGATTGATCACCTTTTATGTTTTACTGATCTCAGTTTGTTAACTGAAATTCAGTTTATTTATTAACTAGTGCTATTGTACAAGGGAAGCCTTCTAGCCGGTTGGGATTCACTAATGCCCTGCCGACTGAAGCCCCTTGTCTCTAAGCCATAGAGATCTACATCCACATTCTCCTGTGATTATCAGCAGGGCATCGTGGGCCGGAAGATTATCCCGGACTCCACCAAGCACCAAGACGGGACCGCCGCCAAGACGACCCGCACCCAGAATCCGCGAGGAGACCACGCTTGAACCGTGCCATCCCGCGAAGCCGTAACCGGAACGACTGGGAGCTACTCTCACCTGATGAGCAAGCCCAGCCAACCCAGCACTCGCCGATCACTACGGAGGAACTCAACCACAGCTAAGTCCCCCGGACTGCGCCAATCATTTGAACTTTCCTCCGGACAATGAAGAGAATTAGTAACCCTTCCTGCTTGGGGCTAACCTTCTAGAAAGACAAAAGTCTTATAAATCCTTTCGGATTCCATTGTTTGTTTTTTATCCATATTTTGTTTTGGCGCCATTGAGCTGCTTTATTATTATTGTTGCATAATCTTATGCAGATTTTGGGAGTAAATAAAATACAAGTGTCAAATAATCCTGAACCCTTTGGTCAGACTGATGAGAGTGGGAGTCTTGTAATTTCATGTAAAACCCTACTTCTCTCTGTCTGCCATTTAGAGCAATTCAACCACTTGTATTTCTTACAACCATACGAGCCAGAACCCGGGCACAAATATAAATTTATTAGATGAAAAGGGGCCGGGAAAGTTGCTCATCTCCCATACCCTAGAGAAGTGGGTTAAAGGCAAATTTTCTACTTGAAAATTTAACACACTAAAAGTCTTCCCTAGAGGCTTAGCCTTTTAACCCATTACCTCGTCACACGAGCAAGTGAAGGAACACTTACAGTGTTGGACTCTGGGATCATCCGTCGGTCATAATTCACCCTGGAGTTCAAACGTGATCTGGATTAAGAAAAAGTCGGGAGAGCTTCGCCAAGTTTGTGACTTCCGCCAGCTCAAATGCTGCACTGTGAAAGACTCCTACGCCCTTCCCCGCATAGAAGAGTTACTCGACGCACTGGCTGGGTCCAAGTATTTCAGCATTCTTGACATGAAAAGTGGGTATCACCAGGTTGAAGTCCGTGAAGACCATAAGGAGAGGACTGCATTCACATTTGCACCCCTTGGGTTTTTCGAGTACAACAGGATGGCAATGGGACCAGCGAACGCTCCAGCAACTTACCAGCGACTGATGGAGGACACACTGGGAGACTTACACCTCAACACCTGCCTAGTGTTCCTTGATGACATTATTGTGTTCTCCGACACCTTTGATGAGCACCTTGAGAGACTCGAACGGGTTCTCGATTGGCTGGAAAATTGCGGCTTGAAACTGAATCCAAAGAAATGCTCTTTCTGCCAAGAGAAAGTGAAGTATGTCGGACATGTCGTCTCAGCAGAAGGGGTAGAAGCGGACCCGGAGAAAGTGAGAGATTGACCACGTCCTAAGAATCCTGAAGAAGTGCGTCAATTTCTAGGCTTCTGTGGGTACTACCGGCGATTTGTGTTTAGCTTCTCTAAGATCGCTAAACCTCTGACTGACCTCATGCCGTCCCCGCTGCTTATTCTATTACCCTCTATAAATAAAATTCA
>CM065699.1:48548464-48553464 GCA_017654935.2 Phymorhynchus buccinoides | reverse complement strand
TATGTATGTATGTATGTATGTATGTATGTATGTATGTATGTATGTATGTATGCATGTATGTATGTATGTATGTATGTATGTATGATGTATACGTGTGTGTATATATATGTGTGTGTGTAGGTGTAGGTGTGTGTATGTGCATATATGTATGTGTGTATGTATGTATGCATGCATGTATGTGTGTGTGGGTGCATGGGTGTGTATTGCATTAGATAGCAAATGTATTAAGCATTTTCTGTAATTATTTTATTTTCGTTTTTCCCCTATTTTATTTTGTATTGTGTATGGGTCGGTGGCCTTCACAATTTAAATATTCAGACTTCTCTCTATCTCTGTCTCTGCCTCGCTCTCTCTCCTATGCCTGCCTATGTATCATATCACCCATTGCGTGGGGTTTTTGTCCGTTTTCCTACATAACGAGATGGGCTTTTCTCCGGTGGGCTTTTGTCCGATGGCCTGTGGTTAGGCCTGGCTAACAGTACAGCTCTTTTTTTGTCTCTCCCAAGTATAAACGTGCTAAAATATATTTTCGGCTCCAGTGACCTTGAACTTTGACCAATAACCTTCATCTTCGACCTTGGCCTCAACCGCCCACCTATGTATCAACATGCAAAATGTGAGCGGCCTGCGTCCCTCCGTTCAAACGTTATCGTGTTAACATAGATAGATAGATAGATAGATAGTCAGTCGGAACAGAATCCACTAGTCAAAACATTACCAGCTTCGCTCTCTTCGTTTGCGGCTGGTAATAACCTTTTCCTTTATTTTTGCATGGCTTTTCTTTTTGTGACTGAGAAGATAAATGACATTTCATGATGATAAGAAGAATGATTTCTTGTTGTGCCATCTTGCTTAGCCTTGTTTCGTTGAGCACATGACCAATTATAATGCAAGGATGGTGAGTGATCTTTGTCTTTGAATTGAATATATTCCTTTCGTTTGCTTGATTAGTGACTTATTATTTGTCCTGATTTTGTGTTCCAAATCTAAATCCAAAATCATCTTTATTATCTCATAACAGAGAAATTGCAGCCAGGTGCACACAAGAAAAACAACAATAAACACTAATAGTTGCAGGGCTGTTTGTTTGTTTAGCTGTTTAGGTTCATCCAAGTTCGTATGAATAAAGCCATCAACCCTATCCCTCGACTGGGCTCTCTCTAATGCATGAATGAAGCATGAGAATGAACCCGCGACATGTGTGTGAGTGTGTATGTTAGGGTCTCTCTCTAACCTTAACACTACACACACACACACACACACACACACACACACACACACACACACACACACACACACACACACACACACACACACACACACACACACACACATAAGTGATTGGCGCTTCACTGGGGGCGACACTCAGGTGCAACTACACTTACTGGCTTTGCTGGTTACATTTGAGATGTGGGTGTCCCATCTAAGGTCTTGCGAGATGGTAACACCCAGATATTTTGTCTCCTCTCCCCATTTCAGGTCCTGGCAATGGAGTTGGTAACTTCATCAGGGGATTTCTCTTTCTCGTCTTATAGAGGCACTCGCATTTGTCCGGATAGAAAGGACATCATTTGTTTTCGCAGGATGCTAAGTCATTGAGGTACAGTTAGAGATCCTCATGGTCTTTGGGAGAGTCCATTGCTCGGTGACAGAGAGTGTCGTCCTCAATGAGATGGGAAGTTGAAGATAGTTGCTCCGGAAGATCATTTTGATGTCGAACAGGAAAAGGGCCAGCCCAAGAACACAACCTTGGGGAACACCTGATTCTACACAGATAGCTTCGGACATGGCTCCATCAACTACTCTCCGCTGTCTGCCTGCAAGGAATCTCAATCCATCTGTTGACTAAACTGCTGATCCAATGGTGATGGAATTTATGGATAAGGACAGTTGGAAACCTTATCAAAGGCCTTTTCAAAGTCCATGACTAGGGCATCGGTCCTTTCGTCGGTCCTTACAGATAGCAAAAAAAAAAGAAAGACAAAAAATGTGTTTATGTTGGTGGTGGATGAGAAATACTGGTCCCCCGTAAACGTAAACATAATTTATCGCACTCTCTCGCGCACGCATATTTGGCACTTTAGGCTTGGTTGACAGGTACCTGCTAGTCATTTATAAAATAAATAAAGAGTAGGACCTAGAACACTACCTTGAGGAACACCACTGTAATATATTTATGTAGCCTACAAGCATAATATATTTGGCACTTAAGGCTTGGTTGACAGGTACCTGCTAGTCATTTATAAAATAAATAAAGAGTAGGACCTAGAACACTACCTTGAGGAACACCACTGTAATATATAATTATGTAGCCTACAAGCATAACATATTTGGCACTTAAGGCTTGGTTGGTAGCATTTTACTGTCTGATTTCAATTCCTTACCCCCGAAGACGAAGTGTGTCTGCCCACGTCAGTGGCGGGGTAATCAAAAACAGTCACACATGTAATGTTCTCATCCCTAGCTGATGTATTTTTGTACCATAGTGTTCAAGTGCTCTGGCTGTTCGGATTATCCCTGGAGTCTTTTAACCAGGGTAAGTCAACAACAACGACAATATCTTTATGTTACGACATTGAGTTCTGTCACTTGAAAAGTCTTCTATCCATTTAAGTAAATTATGTAGTGAATGCCATAATCATGTAATTTATGTACTGGTAGTAATTGTACTCAGCAGTTGTGTTGTTTAGCCACGGAAAGAGCGGCTTGTGTTTGGGCCTGAAAGCTGAAGTGTCTTTTTTAAACTTTTTTTTTTTAATTCATTCTATGTTAATCGTTTCTTTAAATAAATAGTGCAGGCCCAAAACAATGTGTTAACATTTACTATTTGACTTTTGAGTAGTGGGTGCACTATCTTGGGTTCTTGGGCTGATGTTTTATGTACACTTTCTTATTTCAAGCACTGGGGGAGGGGTGGAAGTAAAGTACATTTTCTTATTAACCTTTACCGGATGTTGCTTGTGATTATACTTCTCCAGATGATGCGGGTCTCCTCGTACCCACAGATTTTTACATGCATTTTAACAGTATTTATCCCTCTCCAGATGATGCGGGTTCTCCAGGACCCATACTCGTCAAAGAGTCACCATGTGTTTATACTTCTCCAGATGGCGCGGGTCTCCCATGACCCATACTCAATTAACTGCAGTGACATATTTCTGCTCTTTCAAGTATGGGTCCTCCACGACCCGCGCCATCGTGTCAATGTAGTTAAAGTGACGCATCATATTATGTCATTTGTATTTTATGCAAATTGATGAAATGTAACACACTTAAAGCCATTTACGTTTTTGACAAAGTCATGAAATTTTATGAAGATTGCTTAAATAGTTTTAGAGATATAACATTTGTTGTGTGTCAATGGGTCGTGGGCGACCCGGGAAGTCTGGTAAAGGTTAAAGAATCCACAATTTGCATGCCCTTTTAAATACCCAGAAGAAATAACATGACTATAAGAAACACGCGCTGGGAGATGTTCTTCAACAATGACAGGGATCAGTCTGTGCAAGAGTATCCTGGCAAAGATTTTTCCTGCAATGGACAGCAGAGTAATGCCTCGGCAGTTAGAACAAGAACCAGATTAAGTCTTGCTGCCGCTGCCATGGCAAAACTGAACGAGACCTGGAAGAGCACCACCATCTGCTTCCCAACAAAGATCAAACTGTACAAATCCCTTGTGGTCTCCATCCTCCTGTACGGTTGCGAGAGCTGGACTCTGATGGCAGATTGCGAACGCAGACTAGAAGCGTTGGAGCATAAGTGCTTCCGGAGATTTCTTTGCATCTCGTACACAGAGCACAAGACAAATGAGTATGTAAGGCAGAAAGTGAACACCCTCACAGGCAGACAAGAGCCACTCCTAGCAGTTGTTAAGCGCCGCAAACTTGCCTGGTATGGTCATGTGACACGTCACAACAGTCTGGCCAAAACGATTCTCCAGGGCACCATCCAAGGAAAACGCCGGCAAGGCAGACAAAGAAAGTCCTGGCCGGACAACATCAAAAGCTGGACCAACCGCAACACCAACACCCTCATACGCCTGGCAGAGGATCGTGACCACTGGCAGAGGCTGACCATCCAATTCAGCATGGCACCCCGACGACCAAAACCGGTCAAGGGTGGAGTGAGTGTGAAGTGAAGTTAGAACAATCTGGTTCTTCCCCTTTGATCTGGTACAGGGTGATGATTACTGCATCGCAGAGGTCTTGAGGTAGTTTGCCCTGCTCCCAGCAGCAGACGAACAGCTCATGACATGTAGCTTTGTAAGGAAATCAATGGTTTACAGCTCTTATCTTGTTGCAGTCGGTACACCCAAAGCAGTTGAATCGTAGCTGAAGCACTTGAAAATTCATGTGGCTAGCACAGGTGAGATGTTTGATGAAATATAAACATTGTCAAAAACAAACCATCAGTTTTTTTACTTACGACCTGAGTGACAGTTTGTTTTAGTTTCACTTTCTGTCAATTAAGAAAGACTAGCCTGCGTGCGTGGAATTAAAAAACCGTAATAGGCTTCCTTTGGAATCGAGTGTAAGACCAGCGGATAGTAAATTTACTTGGGTCGCTTGGTTGTGTTAAATTTACGTCTTTATTGCTTTCTTCAACTTCTTTAGTTCTTTTTATGACAGCATAAATAGCGCTTTGCTTCTTCTCTTAACCTTTTGCCACTCAAGAGGTACAGATAGAAATTAGATACCATTGCCATTAACCAACAAAAGACTACCAAAGTCCGCACGAGATCTATCATTGCGTCAAAATAGTCATCAGAAGCTTCAATCTCATATATGTTCAGGATGACATCGAAAAGACAAACTGGAAGAGCAAACACTATGAAAGCTACTGACGTTACAATTAAGGTAACTGACATTGAATAAACTTTACCGCCCCCTGATTTCTGATCCTCAGTTTCTCGTAGTTTCCTAGACTGACGTATGGATTTCACCACATTCCATACAAGGACTGTATTACCAATAACGATAGCAAGGAATGGAACCGCTGCC
>CM065699.1:48523464-48540964 GCA_017654935.2 Phymorhynchus buccinoides | reverse complement strand
ACTCGCCTACGTTTATCAGGCAGAAAGGAAAGTGCATTTATAGGTCTTTTTTTTCTCTCAGTGCGATGTGGTACTCCCATTGAATGGGAGTGAAAGAACTGTACTACTGAAACCGATAACGAGGGACGAAAAACAAACATTCAACCCTTTCATCGCCACTGTCGCCCTCTTGGCACCACAATGTATCCAGTGACCTTAACACCCACTGTCGCCTCTTCACTTCAAAAGGCATCTGAAAGGCATCTAACGAGGGTCTGGTATCCAGTGACCTTATGTTAGCCCTTTCATCGCCAGGTCACTGAAAGGCATCTAACGAGGGTCTGGTATCCAGTGACCTTATGTTAGCCCTTTCATCGCCACTGTCGCCTCTTGGCACCACAAGGATTCAACACCCAGGTCACTGAAAGGCATCAAACGAGGGTCTGGTATCCAGTGACCTTATGTTAGCCCTTTCATCGCCACTGTCGCCTCTTGGCACCACAAGGATTTAACACCCATGTCACTGAAAGGCATCTAACGAGGGTCTGGTATCCAGTGACCTTATGTTTACCCTTTCATCGCCACTGTCGCCTCTTGGCACCACAATGATTCAACACCCAGGTCACTGAAAGGCATCAAACGAGGGTCTGGTCTGACCTTATGTTACCCTTTATCCAGTGACCCTTCAACACCCATGTCACTGAAAGGCATCTAACGAGGGTCTGGTATCCAGTGACCTTATGTTAGCCCTTTCATCGCCACTGTCGCCACTTGTCACTGAAAGGCATCTAATGAGGGTCTGGTATCCAGTGACCTTATGTTACCCTTTCATCGCCACTGTCGCCTCTTGGCACCACAAGGATTCAACACCCAGGTCACTGAAAGGCATCTAACGAGGGTCTGGTATCCAGTGACCTTATGTTAGCCCTTTCATCGCCACTGTCGCCTCTTGGCACCACAAGGATTCAACACCCAGGTCACTGAAAGGCATCTAACGAGGGTCTGGTATCCAGTGACCTTATGTTAGCCCTTTCATCGCCACTGTCGCCTCTTGGCACCACAAGGATTCAACACCCAGGTCACTGAAAGGCATCTAACGAGGGTCTGGTATCCAGTGACCTTATGTTAGCCCTTTCATCGCCACTGTCGCCTCTTGGCACCACTGATTCAACACCCAGGTCACTGAAAGGCATCTAACGAGGGTCTGGTATCCAGTGACCTTATGTTAGCCCTTTCATCGCCACTGTCGCCTCTTGGCACCACAATGATTTAACACCCAGGTCACTGAAAGGCATCAAACGAGGGTCTGGTATCCAGTGACCTTATGTTAGCCCTTTCATCGCCACTGTCGCCTCTTGGCACCACAATGATTTAACACCCATGTCACTGAAAGGCATCTAACGAGGGTCTGGTATCCAGTGACCTTATGTTAGCCCTTTCATCGCCACTGTCGCCTCTTGGCACCACAAGGATTCAACACCCAGGTCACTGAAAGGCATCTAACGAGGGTCTGGTATCCAGTGACCTTATGTTAGCCCTTTCATCGCCACTGTCGCCTCTTGGCACCACAAGGATTCAACACCCAGGTCACTGAAAGGCATCTAACGAGGGTCTGGTATCCAGTGACCTTATGTTAGCCCTTTCATCGCCACTGTCGCCTCTTGGCACCACAAGGATTCAACACCCAGGTCACTGAAAGGCATCAAATGAGGGTCTGGTATCCAGTGACCTTATGTTAGCCCTTTCATCGCCACTGTCGCCTCTTGGCACCACAATGATTCAACACCCAGGTCACTGAAAGGCATCTAACGAGGGTCTGGTATCCAGTGACCTTATGTTAGCCCTTTCATCGCCACTGTCGCCTCTTGGCACCACAAGGATTCAACACCCAGGTCACTGAAAGGCATCTAACGAGGGTCTGGTATCCAGTGACCTTATGTTAGCCCTTTCATCGCCACTGTCGCCTCTTGGCACCACAAGGATTCAACACCCAGGTCACTGAAAGGCATCTAATGAGGGTCTGGTATCCAGTGACCTTATGTTATTATTTTTTGGGAGGTAAGGATAGGCCCTGTTTTATGCACGTCACAGAGGAATCCCCAATGTTGCAGACAGAATCTTTTCTCTAACCAGATAAGTTTAATGGAAAGTTTTAGCTGAAAAATGGCTGGCGTTGAAAGGGTTTTAACACTATAGGGGAAGACTGAGCACAGCAAATCTGAAGCGATTCGGTTAAGAAACGGCGGAGTTATAAGGCCCTGTTTCCCGTTGGCACTGCTCTGAGAGTGACGCGCTCTCCCGATTCTCTTCAAATTTGCATGGGCGGGTAAGAAGCCCACCCCAATTATCTCATGAAATAAAGAAAATGTCAGTCAAATTTGCCCATGAGACGAATGCTAGACATTAACGCTCGTCTCATGAGCAAAATGAGACTGAAATTTGCTTCATTTCATGAGATAATTGGGGTGGGCTTCTTACCCGCCCATGCGCTTTTTACCCCTTCTTCCCCTATACATCAGTCTTCGAGTGTGTCTGTTGTAAACAACAGCAGCAGCAGCAGCAGCAGCAGTAACGCATTGGTAATGGAGTGTCCTTGCTATGGTTCAAAACAAACTCTGAGCAGTTCACTCCGTAAGCTGATAGTGTTGTATTATTATTATTATTATTATTATTATTACTAGCGCAACGCTGAGTACCGGTAACGCCTAGTAACGGTAACGCCAAGTACTGGTAACGCTGAGTACAGCAAATTTTAAGCGATTCGGTTAAGAAACGGCGGAGTTTTAAGGCCCCGTTTCCCGTTGGCGCTGCTCTGAGAGTGACGCTCTCTCCCTAGTAACGGTAACGCCTAGTAACGGTAATGCCAAGTACTGGTAACGCTGAGTACAGCAAATTTGAAGTCATTCGGTTAAGAAAAGGCGGAGTTATAATGCCCTGTTTCCCGTTGGCGCTGCTCTGAGAGTGATACTCTCTCCCTAGTAATGGTAACGCCTAGTAACGGTAACGCCAAGTACTGGTAACGCTGAGTACAGCAAATTTGAAGCGATTCGGTTAAGAAACGGCGGAGTTATAATGCCCCGTTTCCCGTTGGCGCTGCTCTGAGAGTGACGCGCTCTCCCGATTCTCTTCAAATTTGCTGCCCGGCTTAACCCCGGCCACAGCAAGCCTAACAGCACATTTGAAGCGATTCGGTTAAGAAACGGCGGAGTTATTTGTGAAAAGGTTAAGCGGCGTATATGGCGCGCGTTTATTCATCGATTCGCTTCCGGTTTGGCACATCGATAGTCACCGTCCCTGGTCATCTACCTTCCTTATTCGAAGGCAATCAGTCCAGAAATACCGGAGATACGGTATCACATCACGCGAATCAAGCGCGAATCACATTTTTTCTTCTATGTGGCCGGCCGGTTATGTCAAATGACACAACTTACAAGAAAACGGCTTCATAAGTCATAACGGCTTTGTGTTTGTTTGTGTAAGTGTGTCTGCGTTTCAGTGAGAATGTGTGTTCTGTGTGTTTGATGAAATAATGTGTATGGGTCTGTGTGTGTGTGTGTGTGTGTGTGTGTGTGTGTGTGTGTGTGTGTGTGTGTGTGTGTGTGTGTGTGTGTGTGTATGTGTGTGTGTATGTGTCTGTGTCTGTAATGCTCTCCTTTCTGGCCTATCAGTCTCTTCTCTATCTTGTCTCCAGCGTATTCAAAACACAGCTTCTCGTCTTGTCCTTAGGAAGAAAAAGTTCGATCATGTTAGCCTCTTCTGCGTTCTTTGCACTGGCTTCCTGTCGCAGACAGAATTGAGTATAAATTAAACACACTTTGCTATAAATCTATTCATAAAGCTGCTCCATCTTACCTCTGCGACAATATTTCCATCTATACGCCAGCTCGCACTTTACGTTCAGTTTCTGACCCTCTTTCTCTCCAGATCCCTAGGTATAAGCTTTCAACTGTTGGTCGGCGCTCTTTTGCTGTCTCAGGACCGACCTCCTGGAATAAACTTCCTCTCTCCCTCCGTCAGCGACCGACTCTCTCTGCTTTCAAAGCTAACCTCAAAACCCACCTGTTCCCCCGTCATTAAAGCTCCTCTCTCTTTATCTTCTCTCTCTTGCCATTAGGTATGTTTCTGCTATATTCCATTTATGTTATCCGTGTGTGTTCACTTTGTATTGCGTTTTTGTTTGAATGCGCTTTGAATGCTAACGTGTGTGTGCGCTTTGATTTGATTTCTATCAAGATTCAGCACCGTATAAATACTGTATGTTGTTGTTGTTGTGTGCAAGAACGCGTTCCGGCTCGCGTGCGTGCACGTACGTGCGTGTGTGTGTGTGTGTGTGTGTGTGTGTGTGTGTGTGTGTGTGTGTGTGTGTGTGTGTGTGTGTGCATGTGCGTGTCTGTGTGTGTCTGTGTGCATGCGTGTATGTCTGTGAGTGTTGCAATGCTGATTGTAAAGCGCTTTGTGCTCGATAAAAAGCGCTATTTTAGTGTCCGTTTATTATTATTATTATTATTATTATTGTTATTATTATTATTGTTAATATTATGACCCAGTTGGGTCTTTAATTGTCTTCATGTACGTATGTATTGAATGATGTCCCTTGTCGTCCTAGACTACGGGACTGATGACGTAAAGAATAAACAGTCGAGCCTGTCTCCCTCACCGTTTTGATTGTGCTTACAAGTGAATGAATTAATCCACGCATGAAGCCACTTGAGATGGTGTCAGAAGACGGTTGGTAGCTGTGCTGAAGATTGTTAGCTCTACTGAAAAGAAGCTGAATCGTCTAGATTTAGATTTAGATCTGAACGTTTGTTTACAAACACAGTGACAAGAACGATGGCCGCTCTGTTACGATTTGATCCACCCCCAAAATTCACATTTCAGGCTTTGGATTGGGAGGAGTGGAGTGACGATTTTCTTAGAGGGACAAACCTTCATGAAGAAGCAGGTGATGTTCAGAGGGATTCTCTGTTGTACGCAATGGGCAGACAGGCAGTGCAGATCATGAAAATGTTTACATGGGCTGTGAATGAAAGAGGAGAGCCTCAGGAAGTGGACACTGATTTTGATGTTCTCATGAAAAAGTTTGATGATTACTTTCTCCCTAAAAGAAACGTCATCTGTTGCGGTACAAATTGTCACCCCGGTACAAATTGTCACCCGGGTGATAATTTGTACCGACCTTGCGGTACAAATTGTCGCCCCGGTACAAATTGTCACCTGGGTGACAATTTGTACCGACCTTGGCGGTACAAATTGTCACCCAGGTACAAGTTGTCACCTGGGGTGACAATTTGTTCCGGAACGTCACATATTAGTGTCCTGTGTAGAACAAATTGTCACCCCTTGTTAAGACAAAGTGCTCTTAAGTCACAAACCCTTTGACTCGTTCTTCTTATTTTTTTGTAAATAGGCTGGTTTTCTTTGGACTGTCATTCATTAGGGCTGTCATTCATTGAGAGAAAAAGGAAGTATGTATGTATGTATGTCGTCGCTGGCAGTCTATAACCGTGTAACTGCAAAATTTGAAACAAAATGTTTCCTCTCAAACTCCTTCCAATGACCTCACACTGGTTTCCTTGGTGGGAGAACTGCAGTCCCAGATCTGACCCCCTCCCCTCCCTCTTCCTCTCCCCCATGCACCCTCACCCTTCCGGATTCCACAACCTCAACTCCACTTCCTCACTCTCCTTCTCTCTCCCTCTCCTTCCGTCTCTCTCCATCTCTCTTATATGTATATTTTGTTTTGTATTTGTATGCATATGAATGTATATAATGTATGGGTGGATGGATGGATGGATGGGCGTAGTTTCAATGTGTCTAGTTTGATTCTGCAAATCCCTTAATGTTTTGCTGGAAGATGTATTTATCATTTCGGGTTTGCAGTTAGTATAATAATGTGTGCAAAATTGTGCTACAGAATGATTTCTATACTACAGAATGAATTCTATAGCTACAGAATTATTTCTATACGTACAGAAGGATTTCTATAGCTACTGAATGATTCTATAGCTATAGAATAATTTCTATACTACACAATTTTTTCTATAGGTACAGAATGATTTATATAGCTACAGAATGATTTTTACAGCAAAAAATACCTACATTTACTGCCCAAAACTTAGAAATAATTATTTTACATTTGGAATGCCATATTTTGCATCATAATGATGATGCATCCAGGAAAAAATGCCACGTGGAATTTGCCTATCTAGATGTAGATCTAGATGTAGATCTATTAGCATTTTGACTCGTAATATGATTTCTTGTAAAGTTCCTTGAACTTTTTAATCCAAAAGACTTGCTCATAATCATGCTTTCGTGAATACAAATATACCTGAATCTGTAGAGATCGGAATAGATCCCTAAACCTGTTGCAGCCAGTACAAATCTCTCTCTCTCTCTCTCTCTCTCTCTCTCTCTCTCTCTCTCTCTCTCTCTCTCTCTCTCTCTCTCTCTCTCTCTCTCTCTCTCTCTCTCTCTCTCTCTCTCTCTCTCTCTCTCTCTCTCTCTCTCTCTCTCTCTCTCTCTCTCAGTCTCTGTATTTTCTCCTTGCTTGTCCCTCTCCAATGAATGACAGCCCAAAGCAAAAACAACAACAAAATAATATGAAGAACGAGTGACGTACAAGGTCTTAACAAGGGGTGACAATTTGTTCAGCACAGGACACTAATATGTGACGTTCCGAAACAAATTGTCACCCCAGGTGACAACTTGTACCTGGGTGACAATTTGTACCGCCCAGGTCGGTACAAATTGTCACCCGGGTGACAATTTGTACCGGGGCGACAATTTGTACCGCAAGGTCGGTACAAATTGTCACCCGGGGTGACAATTTGTACCGCAACAGTCATCCATGATAGAGCAATGTTTAATTTGAGATCCCAGCGAGAGGGAGAGTCAGTTGAGGAGTTTGTAAGGGCGCTGAATGTTCTGGTGAAGTACTGCAACTACGCTGACTCAGAAGAGCAAATGAAAGAGCGGACCAAGCAGTTTGAAAAGCTGGACATTGAAGAGACATGTGGAAATCATGGCTCAGCTCTCATCATGACACAGGTCATGGCAGAGTGAGTAGTCGTGGTTTCAAAGACAACAGAACAGCCGGTGGTACGCGAAGAGGCCGTCGAGTTGTTGACAGAACCCCATCAGTTCAACATAGGAAAACAAACTGTGGCAAGTGTGGCTACGAACATGGAGAGAAGAACTGTCCAGCCCAAGGCCAGCGTTGCAGACTATGTGGTGGTCAAAATCATTTTGGCCGCATGTGCAAGAACAGAGCATCGACGGTAAACCTGGTTCAAGAAGAGTGCTCTGACGACGACCTTTACCTGGATGCCGCCACTGTGGACGTGGAAGAACATGGAAGTGCATGGACAGTTGATCTGGATTTTTATGGAAAGCCAATCAAGTTTAAAGTGGACACTGGAGCTGATGTTACTGTGCTAAAAGAAGCTGACTTCAAGCAACTGCCAAACCAGCCGAAACTTCTTCCATAAAGGATTCCATACTTGAACTCTCCTGGTGGGAAAGTGAACACAGTTGGTGAGTTCATTGCCAACATTACCAGAAGAGGGCGCTACAGAGTACCTGTGACCTATCGTTTTCGCGTTGTTGTAGTCCCAACATCAGCAGGAGCCAACATGTTGGCCAGATCAGTCTCTGAATCTATGGGTCTCGTGAAACGCCTGGAAGAAGTAGACATTGATGACAACATTTTTGGATCAACAGGTCTTCTCAAAACTGGGTGCTGATTTTTTGCAAATACAAGGGCAAAGATTATCTAGTCGTCACCGACTATTACTCAAGGTGGATCGAGATCAAACATGTAAATTCCCTTGGAAGTGGCCCTGTCATGCTCTGATTCAAACAGATTTTCTCGGTTCATGGCATACCCGACATCGTTGTGAGTGACAATGGATCTCCATTCAATTCCAGAGACTTCTCCATGTTCGCGAAAGAATATGGATTTGTTCACCACACGTCAAGCCCGCACTTCCCTCAAGCGAACGGTGCTGCTGAGTCAGCTGTGAAAACTGCCAAGAAACTCCTTGCCCAAGCTGATCCTGATGTGGCATTGCTGATGTACAGAACAACTCCACACTGCTCTAATGGGGAGACAACTCCGCACCAAAGTTCCAGTGTTGGAGAAGATCCTTCAACCAGTGAACCACAACGACAGAGCCATTCGCTTTGCTGACTCCAAAGTGAAGAAAGCATACGAGAAGTTCTATAACCGAAGACATGGAGCACGTGATTTGTCAAAACTACAGCCAGGTGATGTTGTCCGTGTGAAGACCAACAAGCAGAAGAAATGGACAGATTATGACACAGTCGTCCGTCCTGCAGACTGGTGGCAGATCATACATCATCACTTCCTGGTGTGGAACCATCAGACGAAATCGACAGCATCTTCAGAAAGTCCCAGAAGTGCTGGACACTTTAACTGAACCCGACATTGATCTGTCTGAAGATGAAGATGTCTCAGAGGACCCTGCTTCTGAGTCCATCCCCGGGCCAGCGCGTCCCCACCCCACCAGCAACCAAAGAGTGTCAAGATCTGGGCGTGCAATCAAACACAGTGACAAGAACAATAATTCGAAATTGTACCTGTATCGATTTACAAGACAGAAACAGAAACGCTTGTTTGTTTGCATTAGTTATTTTGTTAAAGAAAGGAGAGAGAAAGACATGTTGCACGTTTCCAGCTCATTTTCGATAAATTTCCAGTTGATTTTGTTGGTGTTAAGGAAAGGATTATCCAGAAGTTTTACATTCTGGACGTTTTAATTCACGACTGAGAAAGTTAAGTTGACGGCCTATTTCTTATTTTCAAAAAAGGGGATATGTTAATATTATGACCCGGTTGGGTCTTTAATTGTCTTCATGTATGTATGTATTGAATGATGTCCCTTGTCGTCCTAGACTACAGGACTGATGACGTAAAGAATACACAGTCGAGCCTGTCTCCCTCACCGCTGTTTTGATTGTGCTTACAACTACAAGTGAATGAATTAATCCACGCATGCAGGCCACTTGAGAATTATTATTATTATTATTATTATTATTATTATTATTATTATTAGCGCAACGCCTAGTACTGGCAATGCACCATACTGGTAACACCTAGTAACAGTAACGGCAAGTACTGGTAACGCTGAGTACAGCAAATTTGAAGCGATTCGGTTAAGAAACGGCGGAGTTATAAGGCCCCGTTTCCCGTTGGCGCTGCTCTGAGAGTGACGCGTTCTCCCGATTCTCTTCAAATTTGCTGCTAGGCGTTGGCCGGGCCATAGCAAGCCAGACAGCAAATTTGAATGAATTCGGTTAAGAAACGGCGGAGTTATGCGTGAAAAGGTGAAGCGGCGTATAGCGCGCGCGTTTCCGAACCGATTCGCTTCCGGTTTGGCACAACGATAGTCACCGTCCCCGGTCATCTATCTGCCAAATTCGAAGGCCATCGGCCCAGAAACACCGGAGATACGGGCGCCGAAAGGCCGTCGGATGCGCGTTTCGCGCATTTGCGAAGCCGCGCAAATGACACGGCCGCCTCGGTTGCCGTTGCCATCGCCCCGTTAGGGCTCACAGCAAATTTGAAGCGAATCGGTCGAAAAACGGCGGAGTTATAAGGCCTGTTTCGTGTTTCAGACAGACAGACACACACACACACACACACACACACACACACACGGACAGTTGGCTTTTTACTATATGACTAGCGCAACGCCTAGTACTGGCAATGCACCATACTGGTAACACCTAGTAACGGTAACGGCAAGTACTGGTAACGCTGAGTACAGCAAATTTGAAGCGATTCGGTTAAGAAACGGCGGAGTTATAAGGCCCCGTTTCCCGTTGGCGCTGCTCTGAGAGTGACGCGTTCTCCCGATTCTCTTCAAATTTGCTGCTATTCGGTTAAGAAACGGCGAAGTTATGCGTGAAAAGGTGAAGCGGCGTATAGCGCGCGCGTTTCTGAACCGATTCGCTTCCGGTTTGGCACAACGATAGTCACCGTCCCCAGTCATCTACCTGCCAAATGTGAAGGCAATCGGCTCAGAAACACCGGAGGTACGGGCGCCGAAAGGCCGTCGGATGCGCGTTTCGCGCATTTGCCGAACCGCGCAAATGACACGGCCGCCTCGGTTGCCGTTGCCATCGCCCCGTTAGGGCTCACAGCAAATTTGAAGCGAATCGGTCGAAAAACGGCGGAGTTATAAGGCCTGTTTCGTGTTTCAGACAGACAGACACACACACACACACACACACACACACACACGGACAGTTGGCTTTTTACTATATGATTATACTATTTGTACCAACTACGCACTCTTTTCTAAAGAACACAAAATCTTGTCAAACCGAATTCAAAATAAAATTTGTTAGTCCACTGAATTGGTCTACAGTGTTTTCTTGTTTTCTTTTCTTTTTACTCTGAACTTTTAGTGTTTAGCATTATACCCCCCTCCCAAAAAAAAAGAAGAAGACATAACGATAAAGCTTACACAGTACCCCAAACATCACACCCAACACTAGGGGAGGGAAAAAAGAAGAAGAAAAAAACCCCAACCAACACCCTAACATTTTTTTTTTAAACCCACCTAACAAACAATTTTGTTTCTGTTAAAACGCAATTCCATCAAGAAAACGAATAGTCGACAACTGGCTCAGCTGCGTTTTCTCTCTCCCCCCCCCCCCCCCTCCCCTCCCTCTCTCCATCCCCCCAACCCCTCTCTCTCCCCACAATGCAAGCTAATTGAAAACGGTAAAAATAAGATACAAACAGCAAAAGACAAGGAGAGAGAGAGAGAGAGAAAGGTATTACACTTATCCGACTCGTGTCTGAGCACGTGAAACTCGCTGTTTTGAGTGACAGGCGACACACGGCAAGTCTGGTAGGAAAACAACGGGAGAAAATGGGCCCAACATGTGGACCTTTCAATCTTTCTACTACTGTTTGAGGCCTATTGGCCACTGCAACATATAGGGTTGTATTGACGGCAAGGGTTAATCCCTTGTTGGTCAGTATCCAAAAGGGCATTCACTCTTGCGAGAGGCAGACATTCAATGGCCTCATATAGGGTTATTGGCGAGAGGTATTCCCTTGTTTGGTCAGTACTCAAGCATCTACCAAGGGCATTCACTCTTGCAAAAGGTGGTCGTTGCAGTGGCCAATAGCTAATGTTCACTCTTTAGTCTTTTACTGCAGTGTATTGTCAGAGAATTAGAGGCCTTTTAGACTCTTCCGATATGCCTGTGTGTGTGTGTGTGTGTGTGTGTGAGAGAGAGAGAGAGAGAGAGAGAGAGAGAGAGAGAGAGAGAGAGAGAGAGAGAGAGAGAGAGAGAGAGAGAGAGAGAGAATCGTTCCAAGGCCCAGCCACACTGCATACGATTTGACCCCAGTACGATAAGATTGAGACGATGTCTGTGAGTCGCGATTCACTCGTGAAGTACTTCCATCTATAAAAAAAAAAATCAACTATTTTCGTTCGCTATAATATAATATTTGCTATATTATACTCACGTAGGCTAAGACCCCAAGATACACGGTTTCTTATCAGGGAGGTTCCACTGTAATAAACATTATTTGAACTTGAAACAAACAAACAACAACCAAAACAACCGGCCAACCAGTTAACAAACAAAACGACAAACAAAAACAAAATCCCCTGTGGAGCTAGTGGGCTCTTCAGGGAGAGTTATTGTCCTTAGCCCTTAACACCATTTTCGTAGCAGCGGAAAAACTCACTCACTCTCTCTTTCTCTCTGTGTGTGTCGCGAATGAAGATTTCGTTTAACGTCCTCCGGCCTGGCACAGGCCCATGGCTTGTCTTCCTGAGTTGTAACCCATATGAGACATATCTGAGTAAGAAAGATAAGTGTAAGTACAAATAGTTTTCGTCTCTTATTCGAGACAAAGGGAAGTGATAGGCGACCCAGCACCACGAAAGGGACATTAAGTCGCTGGGTTAGTTTCTCACAACAGGCTTGCAAAGTCCAAAATATCATTTTGGGGGTCAATTATGAGTTATGGGTATTTTTGTGTTCTCTAACATCTTATTTTTCATATTTACTAGCGCAACGCCTAGTACTGGCAATGTACCGTACTGGTAACGCCTAGTAACGGTAACACCAAGTACTGGTAACGCTGAGTACAGGAAATTTGAAGCGATTCGGTTAAGAAACGGCTGAGTTATAAGGCCCCGTCTCCCGTTGGCGCTGCTCTGAGAGTGACGCACTCTCCCGATTCTCTTCCAATTTGCTGCCAGGCTTTGCCCGGGCCATAGCAAGCCTGACAGCAAATGTGAGGTGATTCGATTAAGAAACAGCGAGTTATTCGTGAAAAGGTGAAGCGGCATATAGCGCGCGCGTTGCTGAACCGATTCGCTTCCGGTTTGGCACACCGATAGTCACCGTCCCCGGTCATGTACCTACCAAATTTGAAGGCAATCGGTCCAGAAATGCCGGAGCTACGGGCGCCGAGAGTCCGGCGGATACGCGTTTCGCGCATTTGCGAAACCGCGCAAATGACACGGCCACCCCGGTTGCTGTTGCCATCGCCCCGTTAGGGCTCACAGCAAATTTGAAGCGATTCGGTCAAAAAACGGCGGAGTTATAAGGCCTGTTTTGTGTTTCAGACACACACACACACACACACACACACACACACAGACACTTGGCTTTTTACTATATGATAAGGGATACTCTTTACTATGGTCTCTAAATGGTCTTTTGAGTGTTTTAAAACGAGTAGGTCAATGCATTTTCTTCAGCTAGGCTAGACTGCGTTTTCTCAAAATGGCCGACGCTCACCCTACTAACTTTAATGCTCATAACTCTGGAATGAAAAAAATATACAAGAATGGTTCTTGCATCATTAGAAAGAGGATTGTCTGAAGTTTTCAAATGTATCATTTTCTCAGAATGGTCAGTTTGATCCTTTCGTGGTGCTGGATCACATATAAGACGGGGAGAGTGATCTTCATTTGGGCGGGCAGAAGCGCAGATTGCTGTCAAAATAATAATAAGTGCAGGAATTAGTGGAGTGGCTTGGGATTATAGCCTGGCTGGGGTCACCGGCCCCTGGAGGGTCAATTCCCACATTCACACACTTATGCGCACGCGCGCGTACACACACACACATTCTCTATGCGCGCGCATGCACACACGCGCACATACGTATGCGCACGCACGCACACGCACACACGCACACGCACACACACACACACACACACACATCTCTACGCGCGCGCATGCATACATCCGCACACACGCACGCACACACGCTCGCACGCACGCACACGCACACACGCACGCACGCACACACACACACACACACACACACACACACACACACACACACACACACACACACACACACACACACACACACACACACACACACACACACACACACACACACACACACACACACACACACACACACACACACACGCACACTTACACACACACACATGTACACACATACGCACGCATTCACACACATACACACACACACACACACACACACACACACACACACACACACACACACACACACACACATCCACAGACAGATGAAAAGAGAGACTATGAGAAAGATAGAGAGGGGGGGGGGGGGGGGCAGAGCGGGAGAGAGAGACAGAAACAGACAGAGACAAACAGATAGAGAGATTCGGAGAGAGAGACAGACAGACACAGAGAGATCCTTTTAATCAGATCCGTTGCGACAGCTTTAATCTCAAATAAGCAGTGTTTATAAAACATGAAACAAACAAACAAATACATGCTTCCCACAACACAAATCCCTTTGAGCAATGCGCTTTGGAAGATTACGTAACATCTTAAAATGATATGAGCAATTTGCATCTAAGAGATTTCTCTGGCTAAAAATGTCTCCAGACATAGATCATCCACTTTGAAAGGGCCCGGTCACACTGCGTACGATTTGAGCCCAATACGATACGATTGTGGCGATGTATGTGAGTCATGATTCACGTGAAATACTTCCATAAAAAAATAACTTGTTTTCGTTCACTATACTCATGTATACACGAATCCAAGAAAATGCCCGATACCAAAAATAAAAATATATTTGATCAGATTCGTTTACGGGAGATTACAAAATTAACATGGTGAACATAACCATAGTAGGACTTCTTCTTTCTTCTTCTTCTTCTTCGATCGCTCAGACAGTTTCCTGTCAATGATGAGCGCAGATGCATCATGCTGCCGTTATGCGCCTCAGTAAGACATAATTAGGCCCAGCATGTCCGACTTGGGCTGGAGGAAATCTTTTTGAAAGTGTTTATTGAAAAAAAGGGCAGGAGAATGGACCGGAAAGGCAGAAAGATAGTAGATGACAGTAAAGCAAAGGGAAAAGGCAGAGTCAAAGAGAGTGACAGCTTAGAGGATGTTACGAGCACAGAACTTCCAGAAGGTGGGGGAACTATTTATACAATAGTAGGATTTCATCAGAGTTAATTAGACAGTAGAATTTCACGTCAATCACGCCTCACAAAATATGTCAAAATCGGATCGTATTGAATCGAATTGTATGCAGTGTTGCCGACCCTTTCGAGGCGGGGGCGAACCATTGTGAAATAGGCGTTTATCGGAATTGAAAGAGAGAGAGAGAGAGTTTGTGAAATAACAAACAAAACGATTGTCGTCCCTTGAGAAGCCAAACTAATGCTATCTGTTTAACATGATGGGGCAACGCATGGATTAATCAGCCTAAATGTAATTATTATCGTGATGCAAAAAACAACAACAATTTGATTCGCACAGAAACGCGTAGGGGTCTATACATAATAATCAGACACATACACGTATGCCTACACACGCATGCGCTTGCAGACATGCACACACACACGCATGCGCAGACACACGCATGCGCGCGCGCGCACACACACACAGTCACATGCACGTGCGCGAGCGTGCACACACTGACACGCAATTTGTTTTAAACATACATAAACTCGCGCGCGTGCGCACAAAGTGACCCACACACGCATGCACACACACACACACACACACACACACACACACACACACACACACACACACAGAGACAACTCTGAACACTGGCAAACTTTATTTTTTCATAAAGATTTTAGCGAATAGAAGCCTATTCTTTCAATTTGATTTTAGCGAATAGAAGCCTAGAGATTTGAGAGGTGAGAGAGAGAGAGAGAGAGAGAGAGAGAGAGAGAGAGGAGGGGGGGGGGACCGGAAAACCCGAGAGAGAGGAGGGGGGGGATTTTGAAACTTCAATCTCATTTTCTTTTATGGAAATAAAACACAGGCCTGATGCTCTCTTTTCTTCTTCTTCTTCTTCTGATTGGAGATGTTTATCCTGCCCCACGCCCAAAGTCTTCGTTTAGACAGCTATTGGCACACAGGATGCATGCTTTGTGAGTTCGTGTCATCCATTCCACCGGCACACACGGCCTACTCGTGCGGAATAGTGGGATGGGCTTTAACGTGCGCGCAAGATCTTGTGCATGCGTTCGTACACGGGACCTCGGTTTTAGGTCTCACCAGAAGGACCTTTTCGTCTGCATCTGCTGTGTTGTCTGTGTAGCAAGTTAAGAAAACGCATTTTAATTAGACATTGTTTGAACAACCTGGCTGCGTCTGTCTGTTAATGTTCTGTTGGCTAATTGTTAGGGAAGCCTAACTGTTGTATTAATATCTCCGCCTAAGATGTCTCGTATATTTCTCTTCTTGTTCTGAAATGTGTCCAAAATCAATCTTAACCCTTCCTCCGTACGTGGAGATACTGGGGGATATTTCGATCAGTGCAAATAGTTCTCCCAACATCTGGAAGTTCTGTGTTGGCAACTGACTTCTTCAAATCTATATCACTCTCTTTGACTCTTCGATTTCTTACTATAATCAAAGACAATGTAAGCTTTTTGCTTTCTTTTATAATCTAGGCCTACTATTTTTTGTTATATTTTGCCTTATGGGCGCACTCTCCTGCCTTTTTAAAAAATTAAAAACAAAATTTCCAAATCAAATTTCTCCTTCGAGCTCCTACCAAAATTGGAATGTGTCGGCTGAGTGCAGCGAGGAGACCAGTGAAAATTGAAAATTGGACACAAGGGCCTACTTCTTCCATCATAGCCATGTGATCTGGGAATGCAGAAGAAGAAGAAGAAGACAATTCTTTAACCTGAGCCGAACCGAATCGAGGCAAACTTTGGCTGGAAATGAACCTAGACTAATATAAATTATTGTAGTAGGATGTAAGCCGAACCGCTTAAGAAAAGATTACAAAAAAGGAAACCATCCGGAAAGAATCTTAAAACTCGGAGGAGTGATGAAAAGCTCCCTTCACAACATGCCAGATAGAATCAGTTGCACCTATCGGCGCCATCTTTGCCCCTTGCAAATAACAGGAAACCGGGTAATCTTAACAATGCATTGTGGGTAAAACTAAAAAGGAAGCTGCCTAGTTTATGATGAAAACCCCGTGTCACATGCGTGCAGTACTAAGTTACGAGCCGTGGCGGCTGTTTTCGGGGGGGTGGCGTCTCGCAGGAAATTGGCTGTAGAGAAAAATGGATTGTGAGTCACGCCGTTTACAGAATAGACAAGGGAGTCATAAAAGTGATGATTTGGTGTAGACAACCCACTGTCGGAAGAACTCAACATGCAGGAGTGAGCGAGTGACTGACGAGGCGAAGAAAGCAGCCACAGGGAGAGAGAGAGAGAGATGAGGAAGAGTGATAATAGACTGACGTAACTTATGAAAGGGGGAAAGGGTTAAAAAAAAAAAAGGATACGATAGAACCGGATCTCAGTTGGGAGCTAGAAAAATAATTGAGTTTAGGACTACACTAACAATTCTGATGAGCTTTTGTTATTTCTATCAAATTGCATCTTCGTCGCTTATCTTTATTTTTTATGAAAACCCTTTCACCGCCAGCCATATTTCAGCCCAATATTTCCATTAAAATGTACCTGGGTAGAGAACAAAATCCATCTGCAGTATTGGGGATTCTTCTGTGACATATATACAATTAGGTCTATCCTTACTTCCCAAAACTAAGACAATAGGGTCTTTGGATAATAGACCCCAATTTGATGCCTTTTAGTGACATAGGTATTGAATCATTGGTGCTAAAATGCGACTTTGGCGGTGAAAGGGTTAACATAGAAATTCTGGCAAAAGGGTAAGAGCACACCTGACGTTAGGGAAATCCATAAATTAATGCCATCCATTGCAATCCCTTTAGCTGCTTACTGCCAGACGAAAGCCACGCGCGCGATTCAATACGGGTGTGTGTTCGTTTTTTGTATAGGGGAAGACGGGGTAAAAAGCGCATGGGCGGGTAAGAAGCCCACCCCAATTATCTCATGAAATGAAGCAAATTTCAGTCTCATTTTGCCCATGAGACGCGCGTTAATGTCTAGCATTTGTCTCATGGGCAAATTTGACTGAAATTTTCTTTATTTCATGAGATAATTGGGGTGGGCTTCTTACCCGCCCATGCGCTTTTTACCCCGTCTTTCCCAAGCG
>CM065699.1:48513464-48515964 GCA_017654935.2 Phymorhynchus buccinoides | reverse complement strand
TTCCCATGAAAATTTGACAGAAAGTTTTAGCTGAAAAATGGCTGGCGTTGAAAGGGTTAAAGACTGTTACAATAGAGCATTTGCCACGCGCCGGTGACCTTGAATTTCACTGAGTTGAATTAGAAAGGTCAACGCAACTCGGGCAGAACGAGCTCGGGCAAATTAGTAGTCTAGTATAGTGAACGAACACTCGTGGCAAACGCCCTATTCAAATCGATTTTTGTGGTGCTATGAGTAGTATTTAACATCGTCTTGATAATGTTGGTACGACTCAAACATCGCATTGGCTTACGTACGTTTGTTTGAAAAAGAATGATTATAATGGACGATGCAATGCAATATAATACAATTCAATACACTACAACACCGATGTAGAGTGGCACAGAGGTAACGCGTTCGCCTCGTATACGATAAACCCGAGCTCGAACCTGGGCACAGGGGATTTTTCCTCTCACTCTGCACTAGGCCTTACGGTCTGAACGTGGAGTCTTTCGGATGAGACGATAAACCGAGGTCCCGTGTTCTTATGCACGTTAAACCCAGTGGCAACGAAAAAGTTGTCACTTGGTCAAAATTTACCCCCCCCCCCCCCCCTTTCCTTCCTCATCAGTCACACAAAAATTGCATGCAAAAAAAAAACGAAAAAGGGTGGCGCGCCTCTGGCTGCAACGCTCTCTCCAGGTGGGAGCAACCCGAATATCACAGAGACAGTACCAAATACCAAATACCAAACAATAAAATACAATACAAAGTGCATGACAAGACAACACAGTATAGCACACATACACACACACACACATACAACGCTGTAACGCAACACAGAACTTATGCAATCGAGCCTTTATTCTCGAACCGTATACATACTGTCACCGTGCACGTGAGAATCGTACTCTCGACCAATGAGCGACGAGGCAGGAGCACGCGCCAACAACGCTCGCTGTGAGGTCCACGGACATAATATCCTATCGCACGTGCAGGCAATGCTACGAAGCTCTGCAATAAAAAAGAAGGAGGAGACTCCCGTCCCTACAAAAAGCAGCACGCGGAAATTTCGAAAAACACAGAAAGATTGGATAGTTTTGACCTCGCAAGTTGTTTTCTTCAATATTTCGAGTCTGCTAACAGCTGCAATTCATCGTTCGACTGACTTGGGTTCTATATTATAAAGTGAACAGTTTGGAGTGTTTGAGCGGTACTTTCATATTGTTTTTGTTACGATACATTTTTGTTCAGTGTTTTGGCTGTTGGGTGGTGTGTGGTGTTTTTTTGGGGTGGTGGTGGTGATTACGGGTTTCCGGGTGGAAAAGATGCTTGGTAAGTGGTGGTCGGAAATTAACACTTTTGTAGGCCTACCCGTGTGTGTTTGGAGAGATTGATGGGTTGTGTGTGTGTGTGTGTGTGTGTGTGTGTGTGTGTGTGTGTGTGTGTGTGTGTGTGTCTGTGTGTGTGTGTGTGTGTGTGTGTGTGTGTGCCTCTCTCTCTTTCTCTCTCTCTCTCTCTCTCTCTCTCTCTCTCTCTCTCTCTCTCTCTTCTCCCTCTCTCTCTCTCTCTCTCTCTCTCTCTCTCTCTCTCTCTCTCTCTCTCTCTCTCTCTCTCTCTCTCTCTCTCTCTCTCTCTCTCTCTCTCTCTCTCTCTCTCTCTCTCTCTCTCTCTCTCTCTCTCTCTCTCTCTCTCTCTCTCTCTCTCTCTCTCTCTCTCTCTCTCTGCGCGTGTGTGTCTCTCTTTCTCTGTGCGCGTGCGTGTGTGTGTGTCTGTGTGTGTGTGTGCGTGTGTGCGTGTGCGTGCGCGCGCGTGTGTGTGTCTGTCTGCATTTATCTGTCTTATATCTATTTGTCTGTGTTTTGTGTCTCAATCTTTATTCATCCCTTCCCCACCGCACACGTTAAAACAAATAGTTGAAACATTAAAGTTTGTTTTCTTCTTCTTCTTCTTTCTTTCTTTTTTATCTTTCTTCTTCTTCTTCTTCTTCTTCTTTCTTCTTCTTCTTCTTCTTTCTTCTTCTTCTTCTTCTTCTTCTTCTTCTTCTTCTTCTTCTCTTCTTCAAATTGTTCTTCTTCTTCTTCAAATTGTTCTTCTTCTAATTGTTCTTCAAAATCTTCTTCAAATTATTCTTTAAATTGTTCTTCTTCAAATTCTTTTTATAATTCTTCTTCAAATTCTTCTTCTTCAAATTCTTCTTCAAATTCTTCTTCAAATTCTTCTTCAAATTCTTCAAATTGTTCTTCTTCAAATTGTTCTTCTTCAAATTGTTCTTCTTCAAATTGTTCTTCTTCAAATTGTTCTTCAAATTGTTCTTCAAATTGTTCTTCTTCAAATTCTTCTTCAAATTGTTCTTCTTCAAATTCTTCTTCAAATTGTTCTTCAAATTGTTCTTCTTCAAATTGTTCTTCTTCAAATTGTTCTTCAAATTGTTCTTCTTCAAATTGTTCTTCAAATTGTTCTTCTTCAAATTGTTCTTCAAATTTTTTATTCAAGAAGCATTAAAAAATAAAATTAAAAT
>CM065699.1:48488464-48493464 GCA_017654935.2 Phymorhynchus buccinoides | reverse complement strand
ATTTGAATTATAAGCTTGCCTCAGCACGTGACTTGGTCAAATTTGAATTCAAATAAAATCTTGTGACTACAAAGGAGACACGCAATTACATCGTCTGCTGACACGGTAACAATAGGTGTCAAAACTAGCGAATTGCGATTGAGCTGTCTGTGTCGGCATGGCAACAGGGATGTCTAAAAATAGCGCAACTGACCGTCTGCTTTGGATGAACTTGTGACTGTAGACTAGGCTATGAATAATTAGTGACGAGTGGACGACTTACGTCACGTCACTCGGTCACACTTTCTTTCTCTCTCTCTCTCTCTCTCTCTCTCTCTCTCTCTCTCTCTCTCTCTCTCTCTCTCTCTCTCTCTCTCTCTCTCTCTCTCTCTCTCTCTCTCTCTCTCTCTCTCTCTCTCTCTCTCTCGATACAAAATCTATATGGAAAGCCATAAATCAGTTATCTGGTAAAAGCTCAAAGTCTATGAATAGCTCATCAACAGATTTAATGGCTGAAGATCTTAACAATCACTTTTCAACAGTTGCAGACAAAATTGTTGAAGTAAATAATACACAACAGAATAATATGCGAAAGTTAATAGATTTCTGTGACTCAAAGGACATTAAAACCAATCTTAACTTTAATTATATTAATATACATGAAGTTTTCTCAGAATTGTGTTTATTAAATCAATCTAAATATCGAGGACTAGATAATTTAGATGATCGAATCTTGAAACATGCTGCACCAATCATTTCTGAACATCTAACATACATCTATAACCTTTGCATTGAAAAAGGCCACTATCCACAACCCTTGAAAGACGGTAGGGTGTTGCCCTACTTTAAATCTGGTGATAGGAATTGTTGTTCAAATTATAGACCCATATCACTTTTATCTAGTATATCTAAACCTCTTGAAAAGCATTTAAATCAAATGATTCAAACACACTTTAGAATATATAATTTATTTCACCCAAACCAAAGTGGTTTTAGGAAGCATCATTCTTGTCATACAGCACTCACCAATCTTATAGAGCAATGGCACTTAAATATTAATAATGATTTATTCACAGGGGCTATCTTTTATAGATTTTGCGAAAGCATTTGACACTATTGATCATAATCTCCTCTTAAGAAAACTTACACTATATGGTCTATCACAAACATCAGTCAACCTTATATCTTCTTTTCTGACAAACATAACGCCAGACTGTTTTGCAAGAAGGCAAATCTTCCTCTTTTATGCCAGTCAAATGTGGAGTGCCACAGGGGTCTGTGCTAGGCCCCACTTTATTTTCAGTATATATCAATGACCTCCCTTTATACATATCATTCCTTTGTGAACTTTTTGCTGATGATACAACCTTACATAGTAAAAACAAGAATGCAAATTTAGTTTTAACTGACTTACAAAATGACTTAAACAAGGTAGCAACATGGACAGAATTTAATCACATGGCCTTGCACCCTCTGAAATCCAAACTTATGTTAATAACCACGAGACAAAAGCGTCAAAATATTAAAACAGATTTAATAAAAGTAAAACTCAATGATAACACTCTGGAAGAAGCTGATTCTCATAAAGTACTTGGCCTTGGTATTGATAACAATCTGTCCTATTCTTTTCACGTTTCCATTCTTACACGTAAATCAATCCCAAAAAAATATTTCAGTTAAACAGAATAAAACACTTCCTCGATCAGCACACCCGAAAATTGTTCTTTCATGCGTACATCCAACCAGATATTGACTACGCTTCTACAACTTGGGATTTGGCTAGTAAGAACTGTTTAAAACCACTAGAAACTCTCTATAGACGTGCAATCAAAATTATACTACTGAAATCATCATCGCTGCAAACCACTGACTACAAAACATTAAGCATTCTCCCTTTCAGCTTAAGATGTGCTTATAAGGCCGTGCTTATGTTTAAGATAATGAATAACCCTGCGCCTCCCTATCTCTGTGAAAAATTCCAAATCAGTAATGCTCGTAATAAAAGTCTAATATTCATTCCTCGTCCAAGAACCGATCTTTTCATGACATCCCTAACATATTCAGGAGCAAAACTATGGAATGAGATGCTTGCATATATTAAAAACAAGAGCACCTTGGCGTTTTTCAAAAAATCATATAATAAACATTTAGTAGAATGTTTATAAAGCACCAATGTGTACGCCATGTTGTTTCCTCCGCATAATGTAAAAAATGATTCCCTTCCTATATATAAACCACTTGCACCCAATGAATTTATGTTTAAACGCGGGAGGACAAATTATTTTATTCTATGCGTTTAAATTCTGATGATATTTTCTTTCCCTATTCATTGGTAATTATTATTACCCTATTGAATGTCATGTTATGAGATAACATGTGGATACAAATGTGTGTGTGTGTGTGTGTGTGTGTGTGTGTGTGCGTGCGTGCGTGTGCGTGTGTGTGTGTGTGTGTGTGTGCGTGCGTGCGTGCGTGCGCGCGCGCGCGCGTGCGCGTGCGTGTGTCAGCATGTGTGTGTGTGTTTGTGTATGCTTTTTGTTTCTTTTCTTGCATGGTTCTGATTTCCTTAGTCTGTTTTGATTGTAGTTTATTTGTGTGGTTGTTTATCGTTTAATTGTTGTTTGTTTGCTTGCTTTTTCTGAGGACCTGATGGACAAAAGCCATATTTTGTGCTTATTTAGTTATCCTCAATAAACATTCGATTCGAGATTTTCTTCTCGAGACTTTCTTTCTTTCTTTCTCTCTCTCTCTCACTCTCTCTCTCTCTATCTCTTTCTTTCTTTGTCTCTCTCTTTTTCTTTTCTCTCTTTCTCTCTCACTCTCTCTATCTTTCTTTTTCTTTCTTTCTTTCTTTTTTTCTTTCATTATCTCTCTCTGTCTCTGTCTCTGTCTCTGTCTCTGTCTGTCTCTCTCTCTCTCTCTCTCTCTCTCTCTCTCTCTCTCTCTCTCTCTCTCTCTCTCTCTCTCTCTCTCTCTCTCTCTCTCTCTCTCTCTCTCTCTCTCTCTCTCTCTCTCTCTCTCTCTCTCTCTCTCTCTCTCTCTCTCTCTCTCTCTCTCTCTCTCTCTCTCTCTCTTTCTTTTCCTTTCTTTCTTTCAATATCTCTCTCTCAGTCTCTTTTCTCTCTCTCTCTTTCTTTTTCTTTCTTTCTTTTATTATCTCTCTCTCTCTCTCTCTCTCTCTCGCGCTCGCTCTCTCTCTCTCTCTCTCTCTCTCTCTCTCTCTCTCTCTCTCTCTCTCTCTCTCTCTCTCTCTCTCTCTCTCTCTCGGACATAATGACAGGACACATAGAGACGAGGACACAATACAGACACGGGGACACAATGACAGGACGCAAAGAGACGGGGACACGTAGAGATGGGGACATAATAAAGACGGGGACACACAGAGACGGGGACATAACATCGAGACTGGGACACATAGAGACAGGGACATAACATAGAGACTGGGACACATAGAGACGGGGACAACATAGAGACGGGGACACACAGAGACGGGGACATAACATAGAGACGGGGACACATAGAGACGGGGGACATAACATAGAGACGGGGACACACAGAGACGGGGACACGTAGAGATGGGGACATAATAAAGACGGGGACACACAGAGACGGGGACATAACATCGAGACTGGGACACATAGAGACGGGGACATAACATCGAGACTGGGACACATAGAGACGGGGACATAACATAGAGACGGGGACACATAGAGACGGGGACATAACATAGAGACGGGGACACACAGAGACGGGGACATAACATAGAGACGGGGACATAACATAGAGACGGGGACATAACATAGAGACGGGGACACACAAAGACGGGGACATAGCATAGAGACGGGGACACACAGAGACGGGGACATAACATAGAGACGGGGACACACAGAGACGGGGACATAACATAGAGACGGGGACACATAGAGACGGGGACATAACATAGAGACGGGGACACATAGAGATGGGGACATAACATAGAGACGGGGACACACAGAGACGGGGACATAACATAGAGACGGGGACACACAGAGACGGGGACATAACATAGAGACGGGGACACATAGAGACGGGGACATAACATAGAGACGGGGACATAACATAGAGACGGGGACATAACATAGAGACGGGGACACACAGAGACGGGGACATAACATAGAGACGGGGACATAACATAGAGACGGGGACATAACATAGAGACGGGGACACACAGAGACGGGGACATAACATAGAGACGGGGACATAACATAGAGACGGGGACACATAACATATAGAGACGGGGACACACAGAGACGGGGACATAACATAGAGACGGGGACACACAGAGACGGGGACATAACATAGAGACGGGGACACACAGAGACGGGGACATAACATAGAGACGGGGACACATAGAGACGGGGACATAACATAGAGACGGGGACACATAGAGATGGGGACATGACATAGAGACGGGGACACATAGAGACGGGGACACACATAGAGACAGGGACACATAGAGATGGGGACATAAACATAGAGACGGGGACATAACATAGAGACGGGGACATAACATAGAGACGGGGACATAACATAGAGACGGGGACACATAGAGATGGGGACATAACATAGAGACGGGGACATAACATAGAGACGGGGACATAACATAGAGACGGGGACACATAGAGATGGGGACATAACATAGAGACGGGGACACACAGAGACGGGGACATAACATAGAGACGGGGACACACAGAGACGGGGACATAACATAGAGACGGGGACACATAGAGACGGGGGACATAGAGACGGGGACACATAGAGACGGGGACATAACATAGAGACTGGGAGACGTAGAGACGGGGACATAACATAGAGACGGGGACACGTAGAGATGGGGACATAACATAGAGACGGGGACACGTAGAGACGGGGACATAACATAGAGACTGGGACACGTAGAGACGGGGACATAACATAGAGACGGGGACACACAGAGACGGGGACATAACATAGAGACGGGGACACACAGAGACGGGGAC
>CM065699.1:48468464-48470964 GCA_017654935.2 Phymorhynchus buccinoides | reverse complement strand
TCTCTCTCTCTCTCGTCTCGTCTCTCCTACTCTCTCTCCCTCTCTCTCTCTCCTCCCTCTCTCTCTCTCCTGCTCTCTCACTCTCTCCTCTCTCTCTCCTCTCTCTCGTCTCTCTCTCCCTCTCTCTCTCTCTCTCTCTCTCTCTCTCTCTCTCTCTCTCTCTCTCTCTCTCTCTCTCTTCCTCCCTCTCGCTCTCTCTCTCTTCCCTCTCTCTCTCTCTCTCTCTCCTCTCTCTCCTTCTCTCTCTCTCCTCTCTTTGTTTTGCTTTTAGTTGATTGTGTTATTTCTCTTACCTCTATGATAACATTGTAGGAGAACCCTATTATCTCTGGCACTGCTATGCTACTAGCCAATTGGCACCAACCAGCTTTGCCTCCGTGCTGTCTGTGCGTCTATCTTTTCTTTTTACCCGGCCAGAGAACGGGTATTGTGATGGGTCTGTGGGTCTGTCTGTCTGTCTGTGCATCGATTATCTTAAAAACTACTGGGCGGATTTTGATCAAACTTGGCAGAAGAGATATATATCGTGAAAAGGAAGGTTCCTGTCGATATTGTATTTATGACTGTGCTGACCTTGACCTTGAAAACCGAAATTTCCTTCTTTGGGCTATATCATATTTCATTTCTAAGCCGTATCTCATGAACCAATACACAGAATCGCTTCATATTTTGTGTGGTGGTGTGTCGCGGTGCAGGGAGGGTACTGTGAATTTGTTTTATAACTGTGCTGACCTTGACCTTTAAATTTGTTTTATTTCTTTTGTTTTTGGTTCATGCACTAACATTCAAATGTTGCCAAATGGTCAAAGGGAAGCAACTTCAGATATTTGACCAGAACGTAATCAAGAGTATTGCCCTTTTGACAAGACAGGGGAAGTTGGAGTGGTGTAAGGTCAGGGAAAGTGGAGGATGGGGGTAGAAAAGCCACACAGACAGACTTGCAAATGCATTGGTTAGTGTGTCTGTTATGCACAATATTATACAAACTGGTTTGTATGCATTTTGTGGGAGTGGGAAGTGGTGTGTGTGTGTGTGTGTGTGTGTGTGTGTGTGTGTGGTGTGTGTGGTGTGTGTGTGTGTGTGTGTGTGTGTGTGTGTGTGTGTGTGTGTGTGTGTGGGGGGGGGTGATGGAGGGGATGAGGTGGAGGAATGGGAGGACATAACTCTGGCCAGAACATTGAATATACAAATTAAGCATTATAACTAATATAAGCCAGGAATAAGTTTAAGGTTTAACAAAAATAGGAAAGAAATGACAAGTGTAAAGATGGAAATTAGATAAAGATTAACACTGAATATATACCTTGGCCTGTATTCACGTTGAGATAGCATGAGACTTAACATGATGCTAACTTAGAAGCTCTTCCAATGTCCTATAGGATTTAATAGGACTTTTGGAAGAGCTTCTAAGTTAGCATGATGCTAAGTCTCATGCTATCTCATTCACGTTGAGATAGCATGAGACTTAGCATGATGCTAACTTAGAAGCTCTTCCAATGTCCTATAGGATTTAATAGGACTTTTGGAAGAGCTTCTAAGTTAGCATGATGCTAAGTCTCATGCTATCTCAACGTGAATACAGGCCCTGACCAGTAATTATTATAGATTAACACACAACACACATACAAACAAACACACACACGCACACACAAACACAACACACACACACACACACACACACACACACACACACACACACACACACACACACACACACACACACACACACACACACACACACACACACACACCGCACGCACGCGCACGCACGCACGCGCACACGCACACACACACCACCCACGACACACACACACACACACACGCACACGCACACACGCACACACACACACGCACACACACACACACACACACACACATACACATACACACACACACACACACACACACACACACACACACACACACACACACACACACACACACGTACCATGCTAACATAAACAAAAACAATAAATTACATCATATAAACATTTGGAGATCTACTCTTGCTTCAGGTCCTTTACTCAAATGGCTGTCATCACTGGTTGACACTAGCCTGTAGAAAGGGCCAATAGTAAATGAGAGCTATACTATACATGATATTCTACAGTATTGGAATATCATGCTACAGCTTAGTCTTTCGTGGAAGACTATGACTCTCCAACTAGGGGGGCATCTGCACTGGCTCTGGTGCTGCAGCCAATGGGATTGGTTGGCCTTTGGGGACCTTCCCCTAACCAACCCCAACTCTCGTCCTCAAAAATCCCTTTGGCAGAGAGAGTGGGGATGTACCCTGGGGCAAGGTAATCAGACTCGATGTTTGTTTTTATGTGACCATGTCCTTTGATATCTGCAAGACTAACAACATACAACGCGTTCAAGAGCCAGGGTTGTTGTTGTATTTTTTGCTGTCCCATCTTCTGGGCCGTAGAGTGACGTTGCTCCCACGCCGCTCATTCCGAATCCCAATTCGCAGCCACACCCTGGTTTGTCAGGTCGC
>CM065699.1:48450964-48458464 GCA_017654935.2 Phymorhynchus buccinoides | reverse complement strand
CTCTCCTCTCTCTCGTCTCTCTCTCTCTCTCTCTCTCTCTCTCTCTCTCTCTCTCTCTCTCTCTCTGTCTGTCTGTCATTCTTTCAATCTGTATGTCTGTCTGTCTGTCTTTCAGTCTGTCTGTCTGTCTGTATGTCTGTTTGTCTATGTCTGTCTGTCTTTCAGTCTGTCTGTCTGTCTGTCTCTGTCTGTCTGCCTTTCTGTTTGTCTGTCTTTCAGTCTGTCTGTCTGTCTGTCTGTCTGCATGTCTGTCTGTCTCTGACATGTGTTCTGTTTGTGTTGTATTATCTCCACTTTCCACTTTAACATGCATTGTGGCCCATGGCCAAAAAATGCATTAAAATATTTCAGTGTTCAGTGTTCTCTCTCTCTCTCTCTCTCTCTCTCTCTCTCTCTCTCTCTCTCTCTCTCTCTCTCTCTCTCTCTCTCTCTCTCTCTCTCTCTCTCTCTCTCTCTCTCTCTCTCTCTCTCTCTCTCTCTCTCTCTTGAGACATAGGCCAGTTCTCTTTGTGGCCAGTTCTCTTTGTGGCCAGTTCTCTTTGTCCTGTACACTGCTCCTCTCTCTGATGTTTTTGCTAGTCACTCTGTTATTGACCATTCCTTTGCTGATGATACCCAGCTTCAAAAATCGGCGGAACCTACCCAACTTGACAGTGCTATTCAGTCTATGGAATCCTGCCTTCATGATGTCAAATCCTGGATGACATGCAACAAATTAAAACTTAATGATGACAAAACGGAAGCTCTGATTGTTTCCTCTCAGTGTATGTCTGCAACTATCTCTCTTCCAGAAACTCTTACAGTTGGCAATGCTTGTGTTCAGTTTTCTAAGTCAGCAAAGAACCTCGGAGTTACCCTCGATTCAAATCTTACAATGCATAAACAGGTTATTAATCTCATACGTTCCATCAATTATGAGCTCAGACGAATCAGTGCTGTTCGACACTTTCTGTCTGTTGCAGCCACGAAAACTCTTATTTCTGCCTTTATTCTTTCCCGCATTGACTATTGCAACTCTCTTCTCTGTGGCTGTCCTAAGTATCTCCTGCAACGTGTTCAAAAACTGCAAAACAGTGCAGCACGCCTCACTCTCAAGATTCCACGTTCTGATCATATAACACCTCATCTTCGTAACTTGCACTGGCTTCCAGTAGAGGCTAGAATCAAGTATAAAATAGCTTGCCTTTGTTTCGGTGCTGTTCACTCCTCTGGTCCCGTCTATCTCTCCGAACTAGTAACTGTCTACTTACCTGCTCGCTCCCTACGTTCTTCCTCTGACTGCTGCACACTCAAGGTTCCTCGGGTCCACACGAAATCGTTTGGTGAACGATCCTTCTACTATTTAGCACCTCACTTATGGAATTCCCTCCCACAACATGTTCGCTCATCTGACTCTATTTCCGCCTTTCGCTCTGCCCTTAAAACTCACTTGTTTCGGACATATTATGATTGATTAGTGTTTGTGTGTGAGGTGTGTGTGTGTGTGTGGTGTGTGTGTGTGTGTGTGTGTGTGTGTGTGTGTGTGTGTGTGTGTGTGTGTGTGTGTGTGTGTGTGTGTGTGTGTGTGTGTGTGTAAGGGGGGGGGGGTCCGTTTTATTGCAGAAATCTTGTAAAAAATGTATTTACAATTGTTTTATTATTCGTATTTTGTATGTAGAATGTCTACGTCTTGTAAACTTTAAATGCTTGTAAATGAGGTAGAAGGGTATTTTTGTTTTTGCAAAATTTGTCTATTATAATTAGTCATGTAATTGATATGTCGATGGCAGTATGATTTTATTTCAAGTTGCAGTATTGTATTCAAACTTGATTGGGAATGTGAATGTGGTCTCTATGTTTCTTCTTAGAATGTTCATGTTGTAACTATTTTACTTGTATAATTAATTGTGTGCGAGTGTGCGAGTGTGCGTGTGTGCGCATGCATGTGTGTGTGTGTGTGTGTGTGTGTGTGTGTGTGTGTGTGTGTGTGTGTGTGTGTGTGTGTGTGTGTGTGTGTGTGTGTGTGTGTGTGTGTGTGTGTGTGTGTGTGAGTAAGGAAGTAAGAGAACGTTGTGTGTAGGCATCGTGCTTATTTTACTTTCTAATGATTAATTATTTGTTTGCCTTTAAATTTAATGTTCTTGTTATCAATGTAAAGCGCACTGAGCTCATGTGAGAAAGAGCGCTATATAAATTCCCATTATTATTATTATTATTATTAAATATTACCCATGTGCCGTTTAAATCAATCATTGTACCTTTTCCCGCTTCCAATCCCTCTCTCCATCACCTTCTTTCTGTATCAGTCTTGTACATTGATGATGTGCTGTGTTATGGTATTTCTGGATATTTACTTTTCTCGAATGCTTTGTATTATTATTATTTATCATGCAAGCGCTTCATTCTTTTGTATCTTTTTTTGTTAACCTTTGCTTAGCATCAGGGCTGAGTGTAAAAAAGCAAAATTGTATGCTTATCTCATAACCCTGATTAAACAAAGCTTCGTTCTTTTCGTTCGTTCGTTCTCTCTCTCTCTCCGTTTCCTTCAGATTTTGACAGTAAAGTTTCATACAATAGTAAAGCCATCTCGGGAAAATCTTCAACCCCATGAAGGTGGCCTATTAATAAAGAAGAAGAAGAAGAAGAAGAAGAAGAAGAAGAAGAAGAAGAAGAAGAAGAAGAAGAAGAAGAAGAAGAAGAAGAAGAAGAAGAAGAAGAAGAAGAAGAAGAAGAAGAAGAAGAAGAAGAAGAAGAAGAAGTGGAAGAAGAAGAAGAAGAAGAAGAAGAAGAAGAAGAAGAAGAAGAAGAAAGAAGAAGAAGAAGAAGAAGAAGAAGAAGAAGAAGAAGAAGAAGAAGAAGAAGAAGAAGAAGAAGAAGAAGAAGAGGATGAGGAAGAAGAAGAGGAGGAGTTCAAGTTCAAGTTCAAGTATACTTTAATATCTCCCAAAGAGAAATTCAGGTTAGGTGCAACAACATGACAGAGATACAACATAACTGAAAGAACATTAATCAAACGTGTGAAACGAAATTATACCAATAAAATAATTATTAAAATTCATTGCATGAACTTAGAAATGTGCACATTTAAAACAGAGTAACCATTATTAACTTATAACAGTCAATCAAATAACATTAGGAATACTCCTCGTCATCAACAATCAATACACACACATCAATGCACATGATAATAGTATCTCTACACATTAACATTTAACAATTACTGCAGTCAGCTAGCTGTTTCAATCAGAACAAGATAGAATAAGGACTGAGAGAGAGAGAGAGAGAGAGAGAGAGAGAGAGAGAGAGAGAGAGAGAGAGAGAGAGAGAGAGAGAGAGAGAGAGAGAGAGAGAGAGAGAGAACCATTATTAACTTTTATTGTGGTGTAGAGTGGCACAGAGGTAACGCGTTCGCCTCGTGCACAATAAACCCGAGTTCGAACCTGGGTACAGGGGATTTTCCCCTCTCACTCTGCACCAGGCCTTACGGTCCTGAACGCGGAATCTTTGGGATGAGACGATAAATCCAGGTCCCGTGTGCCCATGCACGTAGCACACGTTAAGCCCAGTGGCAACGAAAAAGTTGTCATTTGGTCAACATTTACCCCACCCCACCCACCCTTCCTTCCTCATCAGTCGCATTAATTAAAGTCGCATGCAACAAATATTTTTTTTAAAAATGTGGCGCTCCTCTGGCTGTGACGCGCTCTCAAGCACAACAATTTATAGTCCCGACCGAATCAGTGCATTATGGCGGGAAAACAACACGATGGGTCTCAAAGACCCACCACGTCACGTGTCAAAATCACGGGTTTCACGTGTTTTCCCTCTTATAGCTGGTAAGAAATCTTAAGATATCTTCCTAGCTTAAGAGGGAATGTGACACGTGACGTGGGGGGTCTTTAAAGACCCACCGCGTCACATGTCAAAATCACAGTTTTCACGTGTTTTTCCCTCTTATAGCTGGTAAGAAATCTTAAGAAATCTTCCTAGCTTAAGAGGGAATGTGACACGTGACGTGGGGGTGGGGGTGGTCTCGAAGTTCTGTTCAAAGAAAACAACAGACTTTTCGCCGCTACTGAGGCACTTTGTTCGTAGCTCCATCATGCCATGATATATTACTCCAAGAGGGCAGAATTTCACAATCACAATCACAATATTTATTCGTCCAATAAAATGGAAATGTGCGTGTCACTGTGGTGGTACGTAAACGGTTAAACAATATGTAATAAAAGATCACAGTTCCAATATTAAAATATCAGATTCACGCAAAACTCAAGCACACGCAGACAGCAAGCACCCCCGCTACCCCCCCCCCCCCTCCTACACATAGAGACAGACAGACAGACAGACAAACAGGCAAAATCTGAGGGAGAGTGGGGGAGAGAGAGAGGGGGGGTGGGGAGAAAGAGAGAGAGAGAGTGAGAGAGACATAAATAACGAGAGAGAGAGAGAGGAGAGAGAGAGAGAGAGAGAGAGAGAGAGAGAGAGAGAGAGAGAGAGAGAGAAAGAGAGTGTGGGAGAGAGAGAGAGAGAGAGAGAGAGAGAGAGAGAGAGAGAGAGAGAGAGAGAGAGAGAAAGAGAGAGTGGGGAGAGAGAGAGAGAGAGAGAGAGAGAGAGAGAGAGAGAGATAGAGAGAGAGAGTGAGAGAGAGAGAGAGAGAGTGAGTGAGAGAGAGAGAGAGAGAGAGAGAGAGAGAGAGAGAGAGAGTGAGAGAGAGAGAGGGGAGAAAGAAGAGAACAAGAGAGAGAGAGAGAACACAAACACACATTTCTGGAACGTTTTGTAAATGCGTTGCACTAGATCGACACCCCGGAAGAAATGGTTAGTGCTAAAACACTGGAGACCTTTCTCTATTGCACCAGCAATGCTAATGAAACCGTGTGTTGTCGATGGTTCGCTTAAACGTTCTAGTAATTTATAGCGTTGGTAAGGAAGGGTCGTGATTCTGCCTTCGCTGTCTCTCTGGGGGTCTGTAGTCATGATTGCGGCTAAAGCAACTTAACCGGGGGATGTGCCACCCCCCCCCCCTCCCTGCATTTCTCGGTTAATTGCAATTTTCCGTTTTTGCCTTTCTTACCAAACATAAAGCTGTATTTTATGAACCTTTTTAGCTAATAACCTTTTTGGAATGCTAACCCTATCCCTAACCCTAGCCCTACCCCTACCCCCCCCCCCCCCCCTATAAGACGGGAAAACGCAATGAACCACGACTGTGACAAATGGCGCCGTGTACTGCAATACATAGGGGGGGGGGGGGGGTCCTATTAGATAATGGCCTAGGGTTAGGGATAGGGTTAGTATTCCAAAAAGGTTATTAGCTAAAAAGGTTCATAAAATACAGCTTTATGTTTGGTAAGAAAGGCAAAAACGGAAAAATGGAATTAACCAAGAAATGCATGGGGGGGGGGGGGGGAGGGGAGGGGGGGGGGGGGGGGGGGGGGGGGGGGGGGTCATTTTGGGGGGCTCATTTGAGGTAAAGCGCTATATAAATGTACTATTATTACCAGTCGCGAAGCGAGACTGGTATTGTTTTCACTTTGTCCGTCCGTCCGTCCGTGTTCAAATTTGCTCAAAATGCATATTTCGGTGTAAAATGGCCTCACATACAGTTATCAGTGTGTTTCAACGAAAAAAACAAAGGTTTGTTTGTCTGTCTGTTTGTCTGTCTGTCTGTCTGTCTGTGACAGCGATAACTCGAGAACGCTTGGATATATCAACATGAAAATTTACAGGTGGATACTAGGGATCAAAAGCTTGGACAGTTCGAATTTGGGCAAAATCGGGTTAGCGGTTAAGGGTTTGGGTTGAGATTAGGGTTAGGGTTAGGGTTTAGGGTGAGAGTGCAGGTGTAGGTCGTGATTACGTCAGTCTTTAGTGTTTAGTAGATGAAATAATCTGTCTTTAGTGTTTAGTAGATGAAATAATGTGTCATTTACACAAATTCGGAAGATTCTTTGCTTACTGAAGACTTTACAGAAAGTCTTTCAACTGCAGCCCGGCGGTCTATTTTTAGCATTCCAATCATTGCATACAAACAGTAGCTTCCCCTGGCTTTTCAATCATTTTAATCTGTGAACCAGAATTTTATCGCCGCACCAATTCATAACTTCTTAGATCTTTTGGAAAACATTTAAAACTATTTATCATATTTATAATTATAAAAAAGTACCGCATACTCGTCGTGTCTGTTGTAGTGTCTGTATTACGTATGTTTATAAGTAACTTATTATTTTATGCCCAAAAGTTTTTTCTGTCTGTATTTTTGTTTGTGGCACAAGCAACGAACTATATATCCGTTTAACCCTTTCCCCGCCAACGTCGCATTTTTGCACCACAATGATTTTAACACCCATGTTACTAAAAGGCATCAAACCAGGGTCTGTTATCTAAAGAACCTATTGTCTTAATTTTGGGAGGTAAGGATAGGCCTTACTTTAAAAATGTCACAGAGGAATCCCCAATATTACAGAGAGATCTTTTTCTCTACCCAGGTAAGTTTAATGGAGATGTTTTTTTCTGAAAAATGGCTGGCGGCGAAAGGGTTAATTAGCATGAAACTTTAGCCTACGTGTGGTACTAGGGGCCAAAAACTTGGACGAGTTCAAAATTGTGTAAAATGGGATTAATGGTTAGGGTCTGGGTCAAGATTAGGGTTAGGGTTGCTCAAAATGCGTATTTTGGCGTTAAATGGTCGTACATGTGGTTTTCAGTATATTTTGATAAAAATGTCCAGGGTTTATCTGTCTATCAGTCTGTTTGTCTGTCTGTATGTCTATATGTCTGTGAACGTTATAACTCAAGAACTCTTTTACATAACAACGTGGGTGCATACTTGAGGTCAAAATCTTGCAGAAGTTTGAATTGGGGCGAAATCAGGGTTACGGTTAGGGTTTGGGTTATGATTAGGTTTAGTGTTAAGGTTAGGGGTGCAAGCGTGTGTCGCGACTGGGTCAGTTTACGCAAGTATTCTAGTTAATATTATTATTATTACTAGCGCAACGCCGAGTCCCAGTAACGCCTAGTAACGGTAACGCCTAGTAAGGGTAACGCCAAGTACTGGTAACGCTGAGTACAGCAAATTTGAAGCGATTCGGTTAAGAAACGGCGGAGTCGTATAGCGCGCGCGTTTCTGAACCGATTCGCTTTCAGGTTGGCACACGGATAGTCCCCGTCCCCGGTGATCTTCCTGCCAAATTCGAAGGCAATCGTTCGAAGGCAATCGGTCCAGAAACACCGGAGATACGGGCGCCGAGAGGCCGGCGGATGCGCGTTTCGCGCATTTGCGAAACCGTGCAAATGACACGGCCGCCTCGGTTGCCGTTGCCATCGCCCCGTTAGGGCTCACAGCAAATTTGAAGCGATTCGGTCGAAAAACGGCGGAGTTATAAGGCCCATTTCGTGTTTCAGACAGACACACAGACACACACACGGGACACTTGCCAAATTACTATATGATTATTATTATGTTGTTGCTCTTGGAGACCACGTGATCGAATCGTATCGTACAGTCGTGCGATTTTA
>CM065699.1:48425964-48445964 GCA_017654935.2 Phymorhynchus buccinoides | reverse complement strand
TATAAGGCCAAGACATTTGTCAATTTTACTGAATTCACATTCCAAGAGAATCCATTGCTTTGTAAGGCCAAGACAGTTGTCAATTTTCCTGAATTCACATTCCAAGAGAATCCATTGCTTTGCAAGGCCAAGACATTTGCTAATGTTACTGAATTCACATGCCAAGAGAATCCATTGCTTTGTAAGGCCAAGACAGTTGTCAATTTTCCTGAATTCACATTCCAAGAGAATCCATTGCTTTGTAAGGCCAAGACATTTGTCAATTTTACTGAATTCACATTCCAAGAGAATCCATTGCTTTGTAAGGCCAAGACATTTGTCAATTTTACTGAATTCACATTCCAAGAGAATCCATTGCTTCGTAAGGCCAAGACAGTTGTCAATTTTACTGAATTCACATTCCAAGAGAATCCATTGCTTCGTAAGGCCAAGACAGTTGTCAATTTTACTGAATTCACATTCCAAGAGAATCCATTGCTTTGTAAGGCCAAGACATTTGTCAATTTTACTGAATTCACATTCCAAGAGAATCCATTGCTTCGTAAGGCCAAGACAGTTGTCAATTTTACTGAATTCACATTCCAAGAGAATCCATTGCTTTATAAGGCCAAGACAGTTGTCAATTTTACTGAATTCACATTCCAAGAGAATCCATTGCTTTGTAAGGCCAAGACATTTGTCAATTTTACTGAATTCACATTCCAAGAGAATCCATTGCTTTATAAGGCCAAGACATTTGTCAATTTTACTGAATTCACATTCCAAGAGAATCCATTGCTTTGTAAGGCCAAGACAGTTGTCAATTTTACTGAATTCACATTCCAAGAGAATCCATTGCTTTATAAGGCCAAGACATTTGTCAATTTTACTGAATTCACATTCCAAGAGAATCCATTGCTTTATAAGGCCAAGACAGTTGTCAATTTTACTGAATTCACATTCCAAGAGAATCCATTGCTTTGTAAGGCCAAGACATTTGTCAATTTTACTGAATTCACATTCCAAGAGAATCCATTGCTTTGTAAGGCCAAGACATTTGTCAATTTTACTGAATTCACATTCCAAGAGAATCCATTGCTTTGCAAGGCCAAGACATTTGCCAATTTTACTGAATTCACATTCCAAGAGAATCCATTGCTTTATAAGGCCAAGACAGTTGTCAATTTTACTGAATTCACATTCCAAGAGAATCCATTGCTTTGTAAGGCCAAGACATTTGTCAATTTTACTGAATTCACATTCCAAGAGAATCCATTGCTTTGTAAGGCCAAGACATTTGTCAATATTACTGAATTCACATTCCAAGAGAATCCATTGCTTTTTAAGGCCAAGACATTTGTCAATTTTACTGAATTCACATTCCAAGAGAATCCATTGCTTTGTAAAGCCAAGAAATGTATCAGTTTTGACCTAATTCACATTTCAAGGTAGTTGATTACTTTGGGGAAGTTTACAAATGTTGCTGGTTTTGTACATTGACTGTAACACATAGTCTATACATGGAGAAGGGAATTTGTGACGGAAAGAGAGAGTATAACTTTTAAGGGAAGAAATTCGGTATTGTTCCATCACTGTCTCTGTCCTCCCCCCCCCCCCCCCCTTTCCGTCTTTCACACTAATCCTTTGTTGTTGTTTCTTTTCTTTAATTTAAAAAAAAAAAGTTTTTTGCTTGGTTTTGCAATAATCCCAGGAAGAGCCATGTTGCCAGAAACTCTTTGGTAACTCTCTCCTCCTTTTTGACAAACTTGTCAGGGTGTAGTTCGTTCCGAGGTAAAGCTTAACCCTTTCGTTACCCCCGTACTATGCTATAATTGTGTATTCGTTCCATCAGGGGCATATAGGTTAATCTCTGGTTCGATGGTAAAAATTAACTCTTTCCTTACCCAGGGCTCCCAATTGTCCCGCAAAACAAGGGGTACCAGGGACTCCTTCACTTACAGTATAGAGGGTCCTAGAAGCGGGATAGAGAGTCACAGTGGCATTGCGAATGCTAAAAAGATTTTGCATAGTGCATCCCTGGGACCCCCTGCACATTCTTTTAGAGGGTCCTTTAGAATGTTTAGTACTTCATAGACCCCCAAATGGGGGTCCCTGGGAGCCCTGCTTACCCTCATACTATGCTATACTTGTGTATTCGTTCCATGGCAAAAATTAACCCTTTCCTTTACTATACTATACTTGGGTATTGATTCATTTTAACAATTAACTCTTTCCTTACCCCCGTACTATGCTATGCCTGTGCATTCGTTCCGTGTTAACAATTAACTATTTCCTTACCCCCGTACTATGCTATGCCTGTGCATTCGTTCCGTGTTAACAATTAACTCTTTCCTTACCCCCGTACTATGCTATGCCTGTGCATTCGTTCCGTGTTAACAATTAACTATTTCCTTACCCCCGTACTATGCTATGCCTGTGCATTCGTTCCGTGTTAACAATTAACTCTTTCCTTACCCCCGTACTATGCTATGCCTGTGCATTCGTTCCGTGTTAACAATTAACTATTTCCTTACCCCCGTACTATGCTATGCCTGTGCATTCGTTCCGTGTTAACAATTAACTCTTTCCTTACCCCTGTACTATGCTATGCCTGTGCATTCGTTCCGTGTTAACAATTAACTCTTTCCTTACCCCCGTACTATGCTATGCCTGTGCATTCGTTCCGTGTTAACAATTAACTCTTTCCTTACCCCCGTACTATGCTATGCCTGTGCATTCGTTCCGTGTTAACAATTAACTATTTCCTTACCCCCGTACTATGCTATGCCTGTGTATTCGTTCCGTGTTAACAATTAACTCTTTCCTTACCCCCGTACTATGCTATGCCTGTGTATTCGTTCCGTGTTAACAATTAACTCTTTCCTTACCCCCGTACTATGCTATGCCTGTGTATTCGTTCCGTGTTAACAATTAACTCTTTCCTTACCCCCGTACTATGCTATGCCTGTGTATTCGTTCCGTGTTAACAATTAACTCTTTCCGTACCGCCTTACTCTATGCTATGCCTGTGCATTCGTTCCGTGTTAACAATTAACTCTTTCCGTACCGCCTTACTCTATGCTATGCCTGTGCATTCGTTCCGTGTTAACAATTAACTCTTTCCGTACCGCCTTACTCTATGCTATGCCTGTGCATTCGTTCCGTGTTAACAATTAACTCTTTCCGTACCCCCTTACTCTATGCTATGCCTGTGCATTCGTTCCGTGTTAACAATTAACTCTTTCCGTACCGCCTTACTCTATGCTATGCCTGTGCATTCGTTCCGTGTTAACAATTAACTCTTTCCGTACCGCCTTACTCTATGCTATGCCTGTGCATTCGTTCCGTGTTAACAATTAACTCTTTCCGTACCCCCTTACTCTATGCTATGCCTGTGCATTCGTTCCGTGTTAACAATTTACTATTTCCATACCGCCTTACTCTATGCTATGCTGTGCTCTCATCGTTTTTGATTCACTGGGGTCCTGACAGCTTTTCCTTTTCCTTAAATCCCAATCCGGGCCCCTTTGCTCGAATGGCGTTTATCATTGGTTGACATTAGCCTGCAGTAGGGGCCAACAGTAACATGAGAACTGTAAAATAAACTATTTTCTACAGTCATGGAACTTCGTGGTACAGTTTTAGTCTCTTGTGGAAGACTATGACTCTCAAACGAGGGGGGTGTCTTGGCACCGGCTCTGGCGCTGCAGCCAAAGGGATGGGTTGACCTTTGGGGACCTTCCCCAACGCCAGCAGTCCTCAAATCTCTTTGGCAGAGAGAGTGGGGATGTACCCTGGGCAAGGCATCTCCACTATAAACAAATTCTAGCCTAGCCCGCCAGAATAGCATCTGCACCCTCTCTGCTATCTGGCAGTCATGGTCGGAAACGACTGACTGGCATACATAAATCCACACCCTGTTTCTGGCATTTTCTAACTCGCTACATTCATCCAGACTCTCGCTCCATCCTCTGTCTCTCACAACCGATACTTTTTTTCTATGTCTGTGTGGGCTTAGCCTTCAAGTCACAACACGGCTTCGATTTCCACTCTGGCAGTGTGGCTCTAATAGGCATGCTCTTTTAGTTGACTGGGAGGCTTTCAGGGGGCTTCGTAAACATGGGTACCTTGTTAGAAACCACACAGAGATGGGGGCGGGGGGGGGGCGTTAGGCCTGGAAGAAAAAGAAAGAGAGAAAGAGGAGGTGGAGGAGGAAGTGGGGGAAGAAGAAGAAGGAGGAGGAGGAGGAGGAAGAGGAGGATGTGGGAGGCGAGGGAGAAGAAGAAGAAGAAGAAGGAAGAGGAGGAGGAGGAGAGGAAGAGGAGGAGGAAGAAGAAGAAGGAAGAGGAGGAGGAGAAGGAGAGGAGGAAGAGGAAGAGGTGGAGGAGAAGGAAAAGAAGAAGAAGAAGAAGGAAGAGGAGGAGGAGGAAGAGGAGGAGGAAGAAGAAGAAGAAGAAGAAGAAGAAGAAGAAGAAGAAGAAGGAAGAGGAGGATGTGGAGGCGAAGGAGAAGAAAAAGAAGAAGAAGAAGAAGGAGGAGGAGGAAGAGGAGGAGGACGAAGAGGAAGAACGAAGAAGAAGAAGAAGAAGAAGAAGAAGAAGAAGAAGAAGAAGAAGAAGAAGAAGAAGAAGAAGAAGAAGAAAGGGGTATAGTGATGTAACGGTAGATTTCAGTAAGAAATATAAGGAGGGTGTTTTCGAAGAGAGAGAGAGAGAGAGGGTTATAAACATTGTCTTAACCTGTGAGTATTCAGAGTTGTGTGACAGACACAACCGATGGAGTTGAATGGAGAAAAGCGCAGGAGAGAGAGAGAGAGAGAGAGAGAGAGAGAGAGAGAGAGAGAGAGAGAGAGAGAGAGGAGAGAGAGAGAGAGAGAGAGAGAGAGAGAGAGAGAGAGAGAGAGAGAGAGAGAAAGAACAGAGACAGGGAGAGAGAGAACACTGAACACTGAAAAACTTTATTTAACAAGAATAAAGATTTTAGGCGTGGCCTATTCTTACAATCTGTAATTGGTTAAACGAAACAATTAATTTTGTTGAGAGAGAGAGAGAGAGAGAGAGAGAGAGAGAGAGAGAGAGAGAGAGAGAGAGAGAGAGAGAGAGAGAGAGAGAGAGAGAGAGAGAGAGAGAGAGAGAGAGAGAGAGAGAGAGAAGAGAGAAAACAGAAAAGGAGAGGAAGAGAAGACAACTAGGCTAGCTAGGAGGTCTACTATTATACTGCAGCATGCACCACAGACAAGATAAACGAGCTTAGGGGACGAGTTGGAAACCCAATGCCCAGCTTTTCACCTCTCTCCTCCACCCCTCCCCCAGTTCTCTAGGGTCTGACAGTAGCAGGTCTATAGAACCAGAACACTTTACCTCTCTGATGGAACCAAGGCTTGAGTTGAGTTGTAGCGGAGAAGCCTAAAAGCATTGCGCTTAAAAGGTATTTGAAAGCAGGAATTCTAGCTTGATTCGCATTATCTTCTTCTTTTTCTTCTTCTTCTTCTTCTCCTACTCCTCCTCCTCCTTCTTTTTCTCCTCCTCCTCCTCCTCCTCCTTCTTCTGCGTTTCCTCCTCCTCCTCCTCCTCTTCCTCCTCCTCCTCCTGCTTCCTCATCCTCTCCTCCTCCTCCTCCTCCTCCTTCTTCTTCTTCCTCCTACTCCTTCTCCCCCTCCTCCTCCTTCTTCTTCTTCTTCTTCCTCCTCCTCCTCCTTCTTCCTTCTTGTTCTTGTTCTTATTCCTTGTTCTTCTTCTTCTTCTCCTCCTCCTCCGCCCTCTTCTTCTTCTTCTTCTTTCTTCTTCTCCTCCTCCTCCTCCTCCTCCTCCTCCTTATCCTGTCTTCTTCTCCTCCTCCTCCTTCCCCTCCTCCTCCCGCTCCTCCTCCTCCTTCCCTCCTCCTCCCCCTCCTCCTCCCCCTCCTCCTCCACCTCCTCCTTCTTCCTCCTCCTCATCCTTCATCTTCTGCGATCCCAAGCCGCCAAGTCTGCTGTCTCCCTCAGCACCTCTGTAGGTCCCACAGCTTCTGCTGCCCTTCCGGCAAGGTTTGACATCTGATGTCGTGGTAAGTGTGGCGCTCTTGGAGGATGTGTTCTGGGGATTGGATTCCAGTTTGGTGCAGTTCAGCACCGCCCTCCCCCAACCTCTAAACCCCACCACTCCACCCCCCTGAGGATGTGTTCTGGGGATTGGATTCCAGTTAGGTGCAGTTCAGCAGCCCCCTCCCCCAACCTCTAACCCCCACCCTCACCTCCCCCTGATGTGTGTTTCTGGGGATTTGGATTCCGTTAGGTGCAGTTCAGCACCCCCACCCCCACCCTCTAACCTCCCCTCCACCCCCCGACCCCCATTTTTCTTATTGAAGAAAGAAATGTTCAACTGCGAGAGAACATTGTTGTCGTGCTTCGTGAAAGGGCCCACTACACTACATGCGATTCTATTTCAATGCGATGTGATTGTGACGATGTCTGTGAGACATGCTCCGCGTGAAATACTTCTGTCTAAAAAAGAAGAAGTTCTACTTACTTCGCTCTGTATAATACTCAAGTGGACTGAATCCCCGATTTCAACTGAATCATGACTCGCATCGTCCTAATGCCGCCTCGCACTTCCTGACAGCGAATCGAGATTCGTGTAGCCGGCCCGTAAGGGATAGGTTAGCATTAGATTGTTGGTTATTTTCAGAAAGGAACTCGAGAACTGACGTCGAGCAGAGGGTAGCTAAGACTTTACTTTGCTCATTTTCATAGCGATCGAGTAAACTAATGACGACTTAGCGGGTTTTTTTACCACCAGGGGGCGAATAACGCTCGAGTGGGGCTAATCTCTCTCTATTCTTAGTTGGGGATAAGAGAGAGAGAGAGGAGGGAGTCCCACCCTCTCTCTCTCTCTCTCATCAATACTCTCTCTCTCTCTCTCTCCTCTCCTTCCGCCTCTTCTCTCTCTCTCTCGTCTTTCTCTCTCTCTCTCTCGTCCTTCTCTCTCTCTCTCTCTCTCTCTCTCTCCTCATCTTCGTCTCTAGTCGTCTCTTCCCTCTCAATCGCTCTTCTTCTTTCTAGTCTCAGTCTTCCTCGGTATTTAAGTTCTTTCTCTCTCTCACAGTGCGACCCGGCTCTCCTTCAAGAACCATCTTCCCTCCCGTCACCATTGGGGCCTGCTTCGCTGCGGGATCTAAAATAACAGCACGTCTCCTTCATCCCTACGCTCTCAATGTCATCCCCTATCCGACCCAACACCTCTCTCGTCGTCGCTCAATCGCTCTTCTCTCTTCTCAAATACTCTCTCTGCTATCGTAGCTCTCTCAACTCTCCACCGACTTCTCCTCTTTCAGGTCCAGTCCTCCTTCAGGCCCCCCTCTTCAGTCCAAGCCCTCATCCTACTTCATCACTCCAGCTCGTCAGAGCGAATCCTCAGTTTCTCTAAGCTCGACATCCTGGTCTCGCTACTCTCTTCTCCATCCCCTCTTTCCATCGTTCCCTTCCCCCCTGCTTCCCTCTCCTCTCTCTCACTCTTCTCGTTCTACGTCTCCAGACGATCAGGTCGTTCCCACTGAGGATCGTCTCTCTCGCTCTCTCTCTCCTCTCTCTCTAGACCTACGCCGAACTAAGAAAATCGCGTGATAAGCCCTAGTGGATTGACTGCCCCCTGGCGTTCAAATAATCGCCATAAGTCGAGCATTGTATCTCTCACTTTCCTAGCTGCGAGCGAACTGTTTCATAAGTCATAAGTCATAAGTTTTCTTGATTGTCCTTGGGCATTGTACAAACGCACTATGTACAACCTGTCTTCCAAAGTGTAAAATAAGCTGATATATAATTATCTCAAAATCAAAATATGAAATAAAATAATGAAGCATAAAGGTCCATTTAAAAACCAACCAGTATGTAACGCTCACACCACACCCAATCATTCATCCGCTCCTCTCCGCTATCTTGTTCACACTCGATCATGCAAACCCACCACCAAACTTTCCGCCTTTGTTTTTAACCCTTTCTTTTCTTTTTTTCTTTTCTCCTTCCTTTCCTCCCTTGTTTCCTTGTTCCTTTGCTCTTCCTGCTTTGCTCTTCCTCCCTCACTCCCCATTTTTTTTTTTTTTTTTTTTTTTATATTTTAAACTAAGGTACAATTTTTTTAGGTAGGTTTTCCCCCCCCGCTCTCTTTCATCCTATTGTCTGTGTGGCTGACTATTATAGAGTTGTAAGAACCGGTTCAAAAATCCGAAACCGGTTTTAAACCGGTTTCCCCCCTCTTCGAACCGGTTTTACCTAACCATTTTTTAAAACCAGTACTCGCATCACCTATGCAAACACATATTTATTTGTCAAAATATTCGCACGCACGCACGCACGCACGCGCGCACGCACACGCATCCGCGCACAGCGCCACAGCGCACGCACACACAACACACCACACACCACACACCACCAATAAAGAAACTTATGACTTATGACACACACACACACACTCAACTCAATATTCAGTCAAAGTCAAAGCCATACACCACCACAACTAGAAACAGCTACTCATGGTTTGTAAAGAGCCGATCTGCGCTGAGAACCAGGTGTTGTTTTTTCGAAAAGATGCGTTTATTCCACGAAAACCTTACTTCTTTTCAGCTTTGCGTTTACAAAAACTCGTTTTCACAGCAACTCGAACCCGGTTTTTCGAACCGCGAAAGTTTAGCACCGTTTTTTCCGATTTTCAAACCGTTTTTTTTCCCCCCCCCGCCACCTCTATTGAACTAATATGTTTAGCTTCGTGAGAGATCTCCTCCTGAAGAACTCGACTTAATTCAAACTTTTGTTTAAAAAAGAAAACAGGAGACTGGAGCTTATAGGTCAATAGAAGTTAGCTAGCTCGCAACATTTTCGTGTGAACCTTTTCAATGCGTAAGACCTACCCCACAAAAGGCCTTTCAGAACTCATAACTTAACCACCTGTCCCCCCGTGTGGATTACCGGGGGGGTCCTTTTGTATAAATACTTCCCCCACCTTCTGGAAGTTATGGCTTGTAACTTCCTCTAATAATCTGTCACTCTCTCTCTGTTACTCTGGGTTCTTTGACTCTGCTTTTTTTCCCTTTGCTTACTTGTCATCTACTATGCTACTATCGTTCTCCTTCTTTCTTCTCTTTCTGCCTTAAACCTTATATATACAAACCATAATAATAAACTAAACCGGGGTCCTTTCTCGTCCCTCTCTCTCATTCTCCTTGCCTTTGGTTTTTCAAGAAATCCAAGAAAAAAAACTCTTTCAAAAAAAAAAAAAAGAGGTTCCTTTCCTTTCTCATCAGCAGAGCAAAAGAGCCACTTCTCCCAAGCCAGAAATCAGGAACTTCCGTTACTGGGCTGTCTGGCTTGGGGGGGCCGTTCTATTTCTTTTCTTAGAAGTTTAGGCGGCAATAAAAACGGCAACAGGACGCCAGGGCAGCATTCGGCGCTCATGAAATTGTCAGGAAACTGTCTGAGGGGAGCGATCGAAGACGTAAGAAAGAAGAAGAAACCCAGCTGTATCCCATAATACTAATTTGATAGAATAATTATTTTTTAATAATCTATTAGTTTATTTTCTATTTATTGTTTGAATGTTTTTAATCAATTCTTTTAATTTCCCTCCTCGTGTAAGACATAAAATGACCGTTCTCCCCACAAACGAAGGGGGGTCCTTTAGGGGGCGAATCAAAGATCAGAAAAAAAAAACCCAACACACGGCTCCTGGGGTGGCTGACAAAGGGCCAAAGGGGGATGGGGGGGTCTGTAGGCCCCCGCTCCCTTTAAATGGGGTCTTTTTTTCCCCCCCACCAAGCACAGCAAGCGAACAAACCCAGACAGGAAAGTCCCCCATCCAAAAATCTCCCCCTTTGGGGGGGGGGGAGGGGGGCGGGGGAAACAAAAGGGGGGGGGTGAGGGTCATAGGGAGAGAAGGCGGTGGGCGGGATGATGTTACAAATGTAGTACCCAGTGGGAGGACGCACCCCATTCACATGGGCAAAGGAATAAACGTAAGCGGCAAACAGAATAAACCACAAAACAAAAGAAAAAAGGAATTAGCTCCACTATCAACACATTATAGATCTAAGCCCGAGCCCCCGCGCCAGAATACTCTGCCCCCTCGCTATCTGGCAAGCATTGGTCCGTTCCCATCCTTCTTCTTTTTTTCTTCTTCGATCACTACAGTTTCACCGTCAATTTATGAGCGCAGGATGCGTCATGCTGCCGTTATAGGCGCCTAACTAAGAATATAGTTAGGCCCAGCAATGTCCGACTTCGGCTGGAGAATTTCCTTTGAAAGCGTTTCCGTGAATGGAACCACCGGTAAAAGTCAGAAAGATAGTAAGATGACAGTAAAGCAAAGGGAAAAGGCAAGAGTCAAAGAGTGCGAGAGATTTAGAGGAAGCTACAAGTATTGAACTTCCAGAAGGTGGTGGAACTATTTTTTTTTACGAAAGGAACCCCCCCCCCCCGGTATCCCCACAGTTCCTGCACAACTGGGGGTACGAAACGAAACTCAACTGCTTGTAAAGACACCGACGACACTGTATACGATTCCGCTTTCACTTCGATCCGATTTGTGACGTTTGTGAGGCATGATTCTCGTGAAGTTTTATTGTCTAAATAAATCTGATGAAACCCTACTTGTTTATGTCACAAAATCCATTATTTTGTAGTCTTCCTGTACACGAATCTGATCAAATATATTTATTTTGTTTTTTGTATAGGAGTTATTATCAGTTATTATGACTTTGCAAAGGGATATTGCTTTTATCCTATCTCAAGAGCCTTGCTGTTTATCCACACGAGGTCAGACACCGAGTGTGATAAACAGCAAGGCTCGAGAACAATGGCGTAAATCATACTGTATGACTCACTAATTCACCTCGTGTTCACTTCGTTTCGTTAACACGAGTGAGCCAAAAACAGGTATAATTGTTTTCCGAGACGGAAGTAATTTCGCTGTTGAATCATGACTCACAGCTATGGACAGACATCGTCACAATCATATGCATCGATACGGCGTTGCAAAATTGTGGGGAAGGGGGAAGGGGCCGGAAGGACGTAAAAGAGGGGCCAAGAAGGGGGACCAGAGAAGGCGGGAGGCCCCCACCGCCCTTTGAAAGGGCCGCCGGCCACACGTCAGCTAAAATCGTACGATTGTACGATACGATTCGATCGCGTGGATTTCGATGCGCCAATCACATTCTCGTTCTGGGGGATCGCGTGATCGAATCGTATCGTACATTCATACGATTTTAGTGGACGTGTGGCCGGCCTGGCCACTTTAAAACAATTCAAACCCATCGTTCGGTGTTGTTGTTGGTTGTTGTTTTTTTTTTTTTTTACAAAGAAACAATAAAACTGTTAGATGGTTTATGAATAGAAAGAATAAAAAAAAAACAAAAAAAAACAAACCAAATCCTATCCTCTTTTTTTCCTTTCAAAACCCCCCACAAAAATGCGAACCCCATTCCTGGATTTCAAAGCAGGATGATTTAACTTGTTTGTGGCTTCAACTTTATTTTCGTGCATCCGAGTATCACCTGGGGAATGCACTGCGAGACATTTTGGAACACCCCCAACACTGGTCTGACATCTGTCTTCACACATTCCAAACGTTTACAATACAATCATAAAATAACATACAAAAAAAACCCGGACCCCAGAGAGTTCTTGGTTGTTAAAGGGAAAAAGACCTCTTCACTTCCTTCTTCGGTGTCAAAAAATCACCGGATTTTCAATTTATCAAACTCCTCTTCTTTTCAACAGTTCCCACGTCACCCCTCCTCTTCATAGTTGGTAAGAAATATTAAGAAATCTTCCAAGAAGAAGAGGGAATGTGACACGTGACGTTGTGGGTCTTTTTTTTTTTAAGGAAAAAAGAGGAGGGAAAGGGAGGAAAAAAAAAGTGGAAAGGAAAAGGTAAGGAAAAAGCTCCTCCTCGAAATTTAGGTTTAAGAGAGGAAGGTAAAAGACTCCTCGTCCTCAAAAAAAGGGAAAAGTGGGAAAAAAAGAGGGGGAAGAATTTTTTAAAAAAAAAAAAAAAAAAAAAAAAAAAGGACAAAAAGGCCCCCAAGATCCTCCCCTCTTCAGTGGAGGGTTTTTCAGGTCTTTAGACTTCTCTCAACTCAACTTTCACACGGATTTGTCCAATCCTCTTCACTCACCCCCCCTCTCACAAAATCGGTCATTCACACACAATTTAAATACTGACTCGAATTCCTCTTTCAACTCCTCTTCACACTTCACCCCTTCATTCATCCATTTTTTTTCTTTCAATTCAACCCTTTTCAATTCCTTTTTCAATCCTCTTTTTCTCTCTCTCCTCTTCAACTCTTCACTTTTCCGCCTCCCGCTTTTCACTTTCAAATTTTCACAAGCTCCCGCTTTTTTTCAAAATTCAATCTTCCTCCCTTCATTCCCTCTCTCCCACAAATTTTCTTTAATTTCTTTCCCCTTCTTCACGAAAACCGCCCCTCTTTTTCAAAATCTCTTTTTTCAAATCTTCAACAAATTTTTCCTCCCTTCTTTCATTCTTCAAAACTCTTTGGCAAACAACTACACCCCTTCTCACTCCTTTCAAACATCATCAAATTCCTTTTTTCACCATAAAAACCAAACTTTCATCAAAACATTCATTCCACACCATCTCCATCGTTTCTCTTCAAAATCTCTCTTCTGGATTCTTTCTCGGACCTTCAACCCGGTCATCACTTCACATCCGCTCTTCGCTCCATTGCTATTTCAACTCATTCACTCCTTTCCCCCCCCCTCCCAACACACCCCCAGCCCAAAAAAAACACCCCCCCCACCCGACCCTCTCTCCCTCCTCTCCTTTTCTCTCAATTCTCTTCTCTCTTTCTACTCCTCCCTCCTCCCCCTCCTTCCCGTTGCCCCTCCCTCCAGTTGTTGTTATGTCTCATGAGATCTCCCTGTGTATTCCTCTTGAACCTTTTGGTGTTTGTGATGAACAATCCTCACCATAGTGGAAGACCAGTCATTCTTCATGTACCATCCCCTCCGATGAGTCTCCCAAGATTCTCCCTATTCCTGGGCCTCTACTCACTCCTCCTTCTCTTCTGTCCTCCGTTTCTGTCTCTGATTGTCTGTCTGTGTGTCCCCCCCTCTGTCCCACTCCTTGTCCTCCTGTCCGCTCTCATCTCTCTATCTCTTCTGTCCTCCCCTGTTTATCTCTCTCTCTCCCTCTCTCTCTGTCTCTCTGTCTCTCATTCTCTCTCTGTCTCTCTCTTGCTCTCTCCGTCCACCCCCCCCGCCCGCCATCCCCCCCCCTCCCCCCCCCCTCGCACTTCCCCCCGGCCTCACGCCCCCCTCATCTCCCTTCCCCCCCTCCTCCCCTCCTCACCTCTCCAACCCGTCCCTCCTCTCTCTTCCCCCACCCCGATTGCAGAGCCATCCCCGCGCCCCCCTCCCCTCATCCTCGCCCCCTCCTATCTCCTCCCAATCGTCTCTACCTCCACCCCCGACTCCCGCTCTCCCCCCTCTCTTTTCTCGCTCCTCTTTTTCCTCATGCCTACCGCTAATATACATTGGCTATACACATCATAGAACACAAACGTAGACCGACCTGATATATAAATGCACACTCACAACACATTCCGATCAAATTCACATTTTTATATTATTTTTTAATTTTTTTATTATCACAAAATTGTCCTTCCTTCTTCTTCTTTCTTTCTTCTTTCTTCTTCTTCGTTCTTCTTTTCTTCTTCTTTCTTCTTCTTTTCCTTCTTCGATCGCTCGACAGACTTTCCCTGTCAATTATACACAGATGCGTCATACTGCCGTTATGGCGCCAAAGTAAGAACATGATTTGGCCCAGCATGTGCGCGACTTCGCCTTGAGGAAAGCTCTTTGCAAAGCGTTTCTTTTTTTTTTGTTAAGGCAGGAGAATGGACGCGGTAAGGCACAAGATAGTAGATGAGCTGAACAAGGGAAAAGGCGAGTGAAAGAGAGTGACAGATTAAGACAATTGGCCACATAACTTCCATAAGGGTGGGGGAAACTATTTATGCAAAAGACACCCCCACCCCCACCCCCCCCCCCCCCCCCCCCGTAATCCCCACGGGAGGCAAAAATATTGTCTGAATCACGTTTTGTTTTTAGTGATGGAAGGAACCCAACGAAAATCACCGACATACAAAGGACACAGGAAACTAGCACAGCCCCTCTCCCCCCACCCACCATCCAACCACCAACCATCCCCTCACCCCACCACCCACCCACCACCCTTCATGTACGTGTTATTTGACGAATTCCTTCCGTTCATGCTGCCCAAACAGTGCCAGAGTTTTTTTCACAAAGACTGTTTCAGACTGATAAGCGGTCCATAGGACATATGGGGCGCTCAATGTAACACAACTGCTGGAAATAGTAGCCATTGGTTTTTCCCAGCGCTGTTTTTGACTGACTGGCTATAGCAATCACCCCTCACTATTGGCGACCATTGTTTTTCTGTATGCCAGTGCCAAAGGGTAGAGAGAGAGAGAGGGAAGGGGTATAGAGTGCTAGAAGAGAACCCTGAGAACAGTGAACATGAAAACTTTATTTAACAAGAGAAGAGAGGACGCGCGAGAGAGAGAGAGAGAAGAGAGGAGAGAGAGAGAGAGGAGAGAGAAGAGAGAAAGAGAAGCGAGGGCGAGATAGAGAATGGGGAGGGGGGGGGTGAGAGGAGAAAGATAGAGGAGAAAAAACATGTTTCTTTCTCTCTTCTTCTTCGTTCTTCTTTTGAGGGTCGATCGCCTCCTGTCATATGAGCGCTTATGCTTCATGCTGCCGGCATACGCGCCTAACTAAAAAAACAAACCAAAAAACAAAAAGAAATAGTTGCATCCAGCATGTCCGTCTTTCGGCTGTAGAACAACCTTTGTAATGTTGTTGTCTTGGGGCTTTCGGTCCCTATCACGCCCCTGCGCATCTGGGGACCAGCGCTTACTAAAAAGAAGGTGTTGCCATAAGAGTTAGTAAAATGGGGGACTCTTTTGTAAGAGATTCTGGAACAAAGGCAGGAGAATGGGCATAAGCCCGGTTCCACAAAAAAAAAAAATTTAGACGCGTAAGTTCTGTACGGAAAACCCTAAATAAGTAGAAGGATAAAAGTTTACGCATATATTGGGGAAATTCGGACACGTGCGTAAATACTTCCCCTTCTTTGTTTCACTTATTTATGGGTTGCGCACGGGTTTCCGCATGGAATATCCGCCTTATGTGTGTACACGGCCTTAAAGGAAGAAAGATAGTAGATGAGAGTAAGAAAAAGGGGGAAACAAAGGCGGAGTCAAAGAGAGTGACAGGATTAGAGGAAGTTACAAGCACTGGAACTTCCAGAACGGTGGGGGAGATGGAGAACTAGTCAATGCGTACAAGAAAGATACCCCACGAGGGCGGAACCCCCCCCAAAGGGAGCGTCGTGTGTTGCTGGACCCAGCTGGAACTAATAGACGAGGGCAGGCTACAGAGAGGCCCTGTAAGTCGTGAAACCGGGTTTCTTAGACATTTTTCTAAGTTAAACGAGGGGAGTGGGTATATGACTTAGCTGAAAGCGTGAAGCCATTTTTATATTTGGTATATGTCATAAAAAAGCAGACATTATGTGATTGCTTATTTCAATATTACATGTGAAAATGAAAGAACATTTTGACTTTTCACACACGCTAAGGGGAGGAAAGATCATTTGTGCGATGGTGTTTACCAACCGTCGATCCGTAGAGGAGCGGACATTGGGGTAGATGTTTTGCACCTCGTGTTTGAGGGTTGGTGTTGTTTGTATTTTTTTTTTGTTTGTTTAGTATCGTTTGTATGTGATCTTCTTTTAGCGTTTTGAACGGATTTGGACCTTCGGCGTGACTGTCAAACAGGGTTTGGCATGCGAGTAGGTAGTGAGTAGGGGAAGAATCTAGGAGCCAAAGTATTGCCGGTGAGTTCGATATTGAAGGTCATTGGGTCAAAGGTCAAGGTCCCTGGAGACCAAAAACTGCTGCCGCGGCGGTTATCGCCACCTCGTTAGCCTTGGTTGGAACGGATGGAACTTAGGATGCTCAAAGATTTGCATGCGGGTACTGTTGTATTAAGTGGAGAGATCGTAGGCCAAATTCACGTCGGAATTTTAAATCTGAAGGTCCCCTGCAGATTTAGGTGTCTCAAAATGTGCAAGGTCACTGGATGGGCGCGTCGCACTCGAAAAGTGCATGCTCGCCTGCGCAGGATGATCGTATGGGAGAGTTAGGGTGAGATCATATTAGCGTCCTTGAGGGAGGAGAACACGTCACGCCTAGGTTGCGTTTTTTACCGTACCCTTTAGTAGTTTGCACCCTGAGTTTTTTTGTAGTGTTTTTTTTTGGCCTTTCATTGTATGTAGGAGTGGCCGCAGCAGTAGGGTAGGAGTGAGCCAGTCGCCCTCCCCAAGTCGCGATGTTCTCAAGTAAATTCCGAGTTCGAACCCTGGGTTTAACAGGGGGATTTTTTCTTCTCGTTTTTGCCACTACGGACACCTTATGGTCTGAACGGGAAGTGTTGTTTTCGGATGAGACGATAAAAAATCGGAGGGGTCCTGTGTGCCCCGATGCAGCCCTAGCTACACGTGTATCACCCATAGCTGCCAGTGGCAACGGAAAAAGTATGTCATTATTGACCGCGTTCAAGATTTAACCCCCCCCCCTTTTCCTCCCCTACCCAGTCACACAAAAATCACAGGCAAATTTTAATTTTATAAATAATGGGTGGCGCGCCTCTGGCTGCGAAGCGTTGCGTGCTCCTTATTTGCGACGTCACTATCAAGGTGGGAGCAACCCTGATTTTCACAGAGATGCCTTTGTGACTATACAGTACCTAATACCTTCATATATCTAATTTCTGCTACTGGTCATGCTACTACGTACTGGCCCTGAACGATCAGATCAATGGTCCGAGGTGGGGGGGGTGGGGGGGGGGGGAGCAGCTTCCCCGTTCAAGGCCGTTCTCCCTTGGAGTGTGGGTGGTCATTGTTGAGTCACTCTAGTTGGGACCGGATGAGCGGTCTGTATGATGACAGATGTTTGGACCAGGGCTGGGTGTCTTTTGGATTGTCGTCAGCTCTCGCTGGCGGATCCTTCAGGGGCCGTGAGACGGTACGAACTTAGGGAAAAAGAAAACAACAGGATAGACCTAAGGAAAAAGAGGAGAAGAAACAAACTACTACAGCGTGAAAACGCTTGATCTACCATCCGCGCGGCAGCATTTTCGGGTGGCGCTTTCCGAGGTGACATGACCGTGTTATGTGTCGCGGAACTTGGCCTTAGAAATAGACTGTAGACTTGCGCCATCCTTTCCCCCCTCCCACCCCCCCAGGTAGGGTAAGAAGGGGGGGTATGCGAGACCCGGAGGGAGATACCGGGGGAGGGTGGTCATTTGGTATTTCAAAATAGTTCGTTCCACGTACCCTTTAAAATGAAAGTTACTTACTGTCAGCCTTGTTTGTAAGCCACCTAGACTTCAGTATAATCAATGTTCACTCTCTTTGACTCGCTTTCTCTAATTGTAAGGATTGATTTACTTGTCATTACTATCTTTCTGCCTTTTTTTCCAGTACCATTCCCTCCTGACTTTTTTTTTTTTTCAGAAACACTTTCTAAAAACAAAAGATTTCCTTTCCTTCCAGCCCGAAGTCGGACATGCTGGGCCTATTGTTCTTATCTTAGTTAGGCGCATATATAACGGCAGCATGACGCATCTGCGCTCATATTGACAGGTAAACTGTCTGAGTAGAGGGGGCGCATGGAACCTTTGAGAGTCCCCGGGTCCCTCCGCTGAACACGCTGTTGTGGTAACATTGATATATATTATAACTAGCGCAAACGCGCCACCGTAGTGCTAGAACCGTAATAAGAAGCCAAGAACCGGTAAACCCAGTACCTGTAGCGCTGAGTACGGTGCTGATAAGGTCGGCATTCTCTCTCTCTCTGTCCCTCTGTCTCTCTGTCTCTCTTCTCGTTCCTCTTTCCTCTATCTCTCTCACGTCCTCCTCGCTCGCAACCTCTACGGTCGCTCATTCTCTCTTGTCATTCTCTCTCTCTCTCTTGCCTCTCTCTTTCGCTCTCTCGCTTCTCCTCTCTCTCTTCTCTCTCCTCTGACTGCTCTCTCTCTTGATCTTTTTGTGTGTGTTTATATATATATATATGTATATATGTATCAAGGACAGATTGGAAGCATAGGCTTTGCCTAAAATCTATATCCTTGGAAAAATAAAGTTTAAGTATTCAAGTTTTCAAGTTTTCAAGTTTTCTCTCTCTCTCTCCTCTCTCTCTCTGTATATGTATCGCGACAGCTCGCGTGCACTAAAGTGAAGTGTCCACTCTCGACTCGGTGAATAAACGCGATGTTGTACGTCGCTAAAGTAATCTCCGCTCTACAACCCTTTTCTTGCCCGCGCGCGCGCGCAGTACTGAGTTGTTTCTGTGTAAACTGTTTGTTGTGGTCGGCTTGAAATTTGGGTCCTCGCAAATGTAAATTGGCTCATATCGCCCGCATTTAGGAATGGATGCTGTTGAAATTTAGCACCAAGATAGTCACTATCCCTGGTCAATGCACGTTTCCAAATTTCGAAGTCAATATCCGGTCTGGGTTCGCCGCGGTTTTTGAAAAGCGGTGAAGCGGCGCGTATATCGGCTCGTTTTATAAATTCGATTCGCTTCCCCGTTTGGCACACAGATAGTCACTGTCCCCAGTCATTATCTTCCAATGTGAAGGCCATTCCGTCCAGAGATACGGGCACGGCCGAGAGGCCGGTGGATAAGCGTTTCGGCGCCATTTTTGCCAACCATGCATGACACGCGCCGCCTTGGTTGCCGTTGCCCGTTAGGGGCATATAGCAAATTTGAAGTGATTTCGGTCGAAAAACGGCCGGCAGTTATAAGGCGCCCCGTTTCTGTTTCCAAACACACACACAACACACACCACACACACACACACACACAAACACACTGAACACACGGCCATGCCTTTTAATAATATAGTGATTATAGTCAGAGCCAAGAACAAACAAACAGACAAATTCTGAAAACATTAAAAGCTTTCGCGTCGGCCGTGCGTTTAGGCACACAGAGCCTTCAGAATTGTTTGTGCGGAGAGAGTGTGGGTACTATTATTCCCAATTTTATGTTGGTCTTGCCACGTTTTTCAGCTGATTATGTCTGGATTTTTGTGACGACATCTGTGAGGCACGATTATCTGATGAAATAACTACTGTTTAACGATTCTGAAATGAAACGCTACTGTTTAAAACGATTCTGATGAATACTACTGTTTAAACGATTCTGATGAAAATACTACTGGTTTGAAAACAGATTCCTGATGATTTACTAACTGTTTACATACTGTTTTTAAACGATTCTGATATTTAACTACTGTTTAAAAAAACGATTCACCTTGATGAAAATACTACTGTTTTAAACGAATGCTATGAAAATCATTAAGACTAGTTTCGTTCCCTTTAAATTCATTTATACCTCCCAAAATAAATAACCGTATTTCATCAGATTTGGTGTACGGGGTACTTCATATGTTTATTGAAAATATTGCCCCAAGACTCTGCTCTGGTATCGGAAAAAGGAAAACAAATGTATAATGTGTAACTATTATGTGGGATGGGAATAAGGTCTTTGACGAATAATACGATAGTGTGTAAGATTAATGTAAAAAAGTGTCTACCAGGGTGAAGAGGAAAAGGACAAAATCATCCTGAGTACCCTTCCTTGTTTGGTAATAAAAAAAAAGAGAAACACAATGAAACACCTTTAAAATCGGAGAGAAAAGAGAGAAGAGGAGAGCGAGAGGAGAGAGAGAGAGTGAGAGAGAGAGAGAGAGAGAGAGAGAGGAGAGAGAGAGAGAGAGAGAAGTAGAAGGCGAGAGAGGATAGAGGGAGAGGAGAGAGAGAGAAGAGAGAGAGAGAGAGAAAAGAAAGAGGAAATAAAGAGAGGAGGAGAAAGAGAGAGTGAGAGATAGAGAGAGAGAGGAGAGAGTAGAGAGAGAAGAGGGTGTGGGTGGGGGGTTTCTC
>CM065699.1:48422295-48425464 GCA_017654935.2 Phymorhynchus buccinoides | reverse complement strand
TCCCCTCTCCCTCCTTTTTTCCATCTTTTTTCCTCCTTTCCCAAACACTCCTACTTCCATCCTCCTCCTCCTCCTCCCCTCCCTCTCTCCTCCTCCTCCTCCTTCTTATCTTCGTTCTCTTCCTTTTCTTCTTCTTCTTCTTCTTCTTCTTCTTCTTACTTCTTTTTATTCTTTTTTTACTTTTCTCGTTATTTCATTTGTTTGTGCCTGTTGTGGTGTTGGTTTGTGTAGTAACAATTTGGTTGGCCACATGCGCTCGCTGGTTACCTGTTTTATTACTCGCGAGAGATCAGGACGTTTAGGGGGAGGAGGATTAACCTTGTCATGTAAAAAAGCCTACCCTTGTGTTCCCCCCCTCCCCCTCCCCTCCTCCCCCCCCCGCCCCGCCTCCCCACTCTCACATTTAACTACCCCCCCCCACCCCACACCACACACACTCCAATGTTCTTTGCATTTTTAGTCCGCATTTTTCTAGTCTCCGAGGCCGAAGGTCGGGGGAAAACTGTTGTTTCTGTCTGACTCCGGTCCAGCGTGCCTCCGTCCGTCCGTTCCGTCCACCAGTCCGGATATTCGTCCGGATATTCGTCCTTTTTTCCTCAAAACACTATTCAGTTAATCATCACTCAAATTTGGTCTTGTCTTGTATACTAGTTTGCCAAGATGCAAGCTATCCACTGAAATGTATTAGTTTTACATTAAGGTCAAGTCGCGCCAGCTTACGGGGTTTCAAACCCGAAACACATAGCCGCTAAATATCCGCGAAGTTTTGAAGTGTAATTTCAATGCAGTTTTTTTTCACATTTCTTGTGATTATGTCCTATAAAACAGTTGTCATGGAATTTTTCTGTGCGTCGTGTGCGAATGATCGCTTGCGCGCTCAAATCACGGGTTCCCGAACACACAAGCGCCAATGAAACAGCTTTGAGCTTCTGTGGTTGACGCTCTCTTTCTCTCTCTCTCTTCTTCTTTATCTCTATCAGTCTCTCTCTCCTCTCTCTCTCTCTCTCTCTCTCTAGCTCTTCTCTTCTCTCTTCCTCTCCTCTCTCTCTCTTCTCTCTGCCTCTCTTCTCCTCTCCTCGATTTCGGAGTAAGCTCGGCGATGCTGCGAGGGACTTTGCAAGCCGCTCGGCGTTGCACTTGTTTAATTCTTGCTACTGCGTAGTGCTACGTTTTTGTTAGTCCCCGAGACGAGGTTCGGCCGTGAGAGCTATGTTTTTTGTCTGGTCAGTCCGTCCCGTCCGTCCGTCCGGTGTCCGTCCGTCCGTTCCGTCCGTCCGGGGCCCCGTCCGTCCGGCTATTCGTGAAAGTTTTTGCATCTATTGTTAATGCAGTTTTTTTCCACAACATTCTTGATGAATGGTCTAATAATACAGTTCATGTCATGAATGTTTCTGGCGCTCTTGTGAGCACCTTATTCGCGCTGCGCTCAAATCACGGGCCGTAACCTAAGGTCTATATATCAAAAACTATTCGCGTTTCATGCTGTTTTCATGGTTTCTTATGTAGTTATGCTGTTGGTTTTGATTGACGGTTTTATGCTCGTGTACAGCCCGACACATTCCGGATTTCGGACAGTAGCTCGGCAATGCTGGCGAGGGGACTCTCTTTGCTGCAGCGCTCGGCGTTCTGTTGCACTTGTTAGGTTATTGTTTTTTGCCTCATCTTTTGTTGGCTAATTACGTGCAGTATTTTAGAGAAGAAGGACTCTTCTCCTCTCGTCTCCGCTCTCTCTCTCGCTCGCTTCTCCTTTGTTTCTCTCTCTCTCTCTCTCTCTCTCCTCTCTCTCTCTCTCTTCTCCTCTCTCTATCTCTCCTCTACTCTCTCTCTCTCTCTCTCTCGCTCTCTCTCTCTCTCTCTCTTCTCTCTGCTCTCTCTCTCTCTCTCCTCTTCTCTCTTCTATCTCTCTCTCTCTCTCTCTCTCCCCTCTCTATCAAAAAAAGTATTAAACTATCTTTCTATGGTTAATTGTGTTATTACTTTCTTGTGCAAAACAAAAGTATTGTAGGAAAGTGGCTGTTATTTTTGTTTTAGATCTTTTAAAGCTTTGAAAAATAGGCTAGATTTGACGAACTGTTTGTAATGTCAAGTTAATAATGTACGGTCAATTTTGAGTTTTTTCACACTCACTCATTGTAGGGTCATGGCCTAACAATTAAAATTTTCCGACTCCTGACCACCACCCTCTCTCCTTTCTCTCACTCCTCTCTCTCTCTCTCTCTCTCTTCTCTTCATCCCACTATCTCTCCCTTTCTATCTCCCTTCTCTCTCTTTCTCTCTCTGACTACACTCACTCTCCTTCTCTCTCTCTCTCTCTCTTCCAGTCTCTCCCTCTCTCTCCTCTCTCTCTCACGCTCTCTCGCTCTTCTCTCTCTCTCCTCTCTATCTATCTCTCTTTGTTTAAACCATCTGTCTTCATCGACTCAATTTCATATTGGATTATTTGTTGTGGTTTTTCTCTTTAATTACCTAGTGATTATAGACTGTTCATTTATTTACCTTACAATTTGTTTATTTTGTAAATGTATAAATCCACAAGAATTTGTGTTTTCTAGTTTTTCGATGCAAATGTATGTGTCTTTATAACCCCCTCCCCCAGCCTCCTTATGATACGGGGCAGAAGGCCATTCATAAAATTGGTTGATCTCTCTTCTCGCTCTCTCTCTCTCTATCTTCTTCTCTCTCTCCTCTCTCTCTCTCCTCTCTCATAGCACTTAGTACTGGTAGGTCTATGCAGAAATGGAAACTGACACAGACTCCCCAAGCAAGCCTAGGTCTCTCCTTGACTAATATCTTTATGAACATCACCGAGGGTAGAACAATTTTAAAAAAAAACTGGGCTTACGATATAAAATGCTGTCTTGATATATATGGATTCTCTGATGTCTGGTTAGCGGGTGGGGTTGGTAATGTTAAAATCATTATAAGATGATCTTAATCAAACAAAGGATGGTTGATTGTTATCAGCAAGATTGGGTTAGCAAGCTTTAATTACCCTTTCAACGCGAGCCATTCCTCAGCCAAAATGTACCATTAAGCTTTACAAACCTGGGGTAGATACAATATCCGTCTGCAAAAAACAATATTGGGATTTCCTCTGTGGCATGTATAACATTAGGTATATCCTTACCTCCCCAAATTAAGAACAAAATAGTCACTGGATACCAGACCC
>CM065699.1:48394795-48414795 GCA_017654935.2 Phymorhynchus buccinoides | reverse complement strand
GTGAGAACATTACTTGTGTGACCGGTGTTGGTGTTTGTTATTACTCCGCTATCTGACGCATATTCCCAGGAACGCAAAAAAAGAAGATTACCCCGCCACGTGCGCAGCCACACACCGACTTCGGGGGATTCGTTGTTGTTTAGGAAAACAAATTTGCATTTTCATCCCCGGATAGTTTTCTTAAGCTGGAGACAGACTATGCGACAGCCTCATATGACTCGATCAGGTCGTGACGTAGACCAAATTTTGTTTCCCGCACAGAAGAGGTCACAAGCCATCTGACTCGACCAGACTCGATCAGTGAAATTTAGAACCCGCCCTATTCGGCCCTGTCACCTGACTGGGCCCGACTGAGTCAGACTGATCGAGAATGATGGTATGAAAATGAGGTGAAACGTCACGACCTGATCGAGTCACATAGTCTGTCGCCAGCTTTAGACACAGGTGGCTACAACTACAGGTGCAAATGCTCGTAAACTGAAACCCTTTCAACGCCAGCCATTTTTTTCAGCTAAACCTTTCCATCAGACTTACCAGGGGATGCAAAAGATGGCGTCTGCAAAAGATGGCGTCTGCAAAGCTGGGGATTCTTTTACAGCAGGTAGAACATTAGGCCTGCCCTTATATCCCCAAAAATTAGGAACAAAAGGTCATAGGATATCAGACCCTCATTAAATGGCCTTTTAGTGACATGGGTGTTGAAGTACGTGTGGTGCCAAGAGGCGACTGTGGCGGTGAAAGGGTTTTAAATGAATCCCGCATTTCCGGATTTCCAGACAGAAGATTAAGGTATACACCCCTACCCCCCTACTGGTAGGCTTACTCCTCCTACACCCAAACTAATTTACTACACAGTATTTCTTCATTAACCCCAAACCATTTTTTGAAGGTTGAAATATTTATTCCGGAAAAAAATTGAAGACAAAAAGTAAACTAGCTCTATGAGGGCGGTGGCAATGTCAGCTGTACGTATAGAGGCACTGCCCTGAGAGATACCGCGCGCGCGCGAGCCGATTAATTTAAAACGCACACACACACACGCTCGCATGCGCACAACACACAACGCACACACCAACACACACACGCGCAACGCCGCACGCACACAGCACACATCAAGCACAATACACCATACCACACACACCAACACGCACACGCACAAACACGCACGCACACGCACACACACACAAACAGGCACACACACACAGACAAACACACACACACACAGACCACACACACACACACACACACACACACACACACACACACACACACACACACACACTCACACACACACACACACACACAACCACACCACACACCACACACACGCACTTTTTGGAAGAAACAAAAAACAAACACACCAAATATGAATAACCATATTAAACGGTAGGACATCACGCACATGCAACACGATCCACGACATACAGAACCCCACCACACCGCTAGCACGACGATAGCACACTGGCGACAACAAAAACACAGTGATGACAATCATCTCGTATCTGTTTTACCCCAAAAAAACTAAAAACAAAACATCATTAAAACGAAAATTAGGTCCCCTACGTGTTCCCCAATTGTCAAGCTCCTACAAGCCCCCCCCCCCTCCCCCCCCCTCCCCCCCCCCACCCCCCTCCCCCCCCCCCCCCCCACCCCCCCCCCCCCCCCCACACACACACACGGAAAGCAAAACTAAGGGCCGTGTACACACATACGGGATATTTCATGTGGAAACCCGTGACGCAATTCATAAATAAGTGAAAACAAATAAGGGAAAAGGATTTGCGCCACGTGTCCCGAATGGTCGGACTTTATGGCGATTATTTGCCCCGCAGGGGGCAGTCCAATCCACTCGGGGCTTATCAACGCGGATGTTCTTAGTGGGCGTAGTGAGAGAGAGAGAGAGAGAGACCGAGAGAGAGAGAGAGAGAGAGAGAGAGAGAGAGAGAGAGAACGAGAACGATGAGAGAGAGAGAGAGAAGAGGAGAGATGACGACGAGAGAGAAGAGAGAGAGAGAGAGAGAGAGAGAGTGTGGGACTCTCCCTCTCTCTCTCTCTCGTTCTTTATCCAACCAACTAAGAAACATAAGAGGATTAGACCACTCGAGCGTTATGCCCCTGGTGTTCAAAAAAGCCACGCTAAGTCGCTCATTTCCCTATGTATGCGTAAACGTTATCCTCCTTTCTCATTATTTAGGGTACGGAACTTACGCGCTAATGTGGAACACGGCCTAATCTCTGTCTTCTGGCCAAAAACCCTTGTAAGCAGCAACAAAGCTGGGGGGTTCTGGTTCTGTAGGGAAACAGTATTGGTTACACTAACTTGGTAATAGTTGCATCGGGATACGCTATAATGCCTAGGCCTAATACTCAGCCACGGGAGCAAAGAAGGGGGGGGGGGGGGGGGCTAAACTTTATCTTGCTTGTCGACACGAGTGTATGAGTCCAAGAAAGCTAGAAATCTCGCATCGCTTCGAAGTTTTCGAAAAAGTGTTTGCTTTCATCCAAAAACCCTCTTGACTTCAATAACTGGTGGGAGTGAGAGGGAGAGAGAGAGAGAGAGAGAGAGATGAGAGAGATGAGATGAGAGAGAGCGAGAGAGGGAGAGGGTAGAGGGGGAGAGAGAGGAGGGGGGAGAGAGAAGGAAAGAGAGATGAGAGATGAAGGAGACACAGTCAGTGAGAGTTTGGGTCTAAGTGGCTCGCTTTCGCAAGACGAAAAATGGGCGAGTTGGTGATCATGTTTGTATAATAACACGAGAACAATTTGTTCCGTGCATGATACCAAATTCTTCCGTGGTTGTTATCAGAAAGGCTGCACGATCTTTTCAACCACCTCCAGCACCCCGGTGAGGTCGATCCCCTGTCTACTACAAGGTATGTGGTGATGTCATTGATGAACGTCATAACGTTGATGACGTAGCTTGAATGATGGTTTTTGGGGCTTAGACGAGCAGGAAAGATGACTAATTGGTCTATCTAGACCATTTTCTCAGATTGAGGTCTAACGGGTCTCTTGTAAACTGTTATAATAATTACGAGGGTTTTAGAGTCAACGGATATCTTTGGATAGTCCATTGACTTATCATTGGTGTTATTGCAAAAAAATAAGAACTGTATTAGAAAAAAAAGATGCAAATAGCCAAAAAACGGGGATTACGCTTTAAAACAAACATTTCTGCAGTCTATTTTTTAAACAAGTTATTACGTTTTCACAATAATTTGTTCAATATTACGTCAATGAACTATCTAAAAGAAGTCCGTTTGACTCCAAGCCATCGATTAAAGATAACTGATAATTTATTTTTGTTTTCCTCTTTCAGTGAACCTTCGTTTTCTGTATTTCCCAAGAGCGGCGCAAACACTTATCCTAGCTTGTGGGAAATGAAGGGCAGGAGCTGTGCCGGTCGGGGTTCGTCCCCGGTGAGCGCTACGCTAGCCGGATATGGTCCAGCCTGGATACTTTTTGCCCCCCCGCAAAAGGCTATGGTCAACTCTTCAAAAGCCGTAAACACCCAGACAGTAAAACAAAGAATTTTTTTTATCTAAAACAAAACCCAAAAACCACTCTCTTCAAATCGTAGCTGCTCTGTTTCTTTTGGAAAGTAATTTTTGTCCCTTCTCTTTGCGTGCGTGTGTTTGTGTGCAGTGTGTGGTTTGTGCGGCGGTGTGTTGTGTTGTGTGTGTCGTGTGGTGTGGTGTGTGCTGGTGTGTGTGTGGTGGCTTGTGTAGTGTCGGGGTGGTGGTGTGTGTGGGTGTGTGTGTGTGTGGGTGTTTTTGTTTTGTGTGTGCGCGTGCATGTGTGTGTGTATGCGAGGAAATGTTTGACATTCTCATATTTTCTACTGCGTGTTGTTGTTGCTGTTGTTGTTTTTCTTTGTTTTGTGGGGAGGGGGGGGGGTATCATTATTTGTTTATTATTGTAAGCGCTTAGGCTTGTTAAGATTAAGCGCATATAATATGCTCACTATTATTATTATTATTATATATATATTTTAATTCTCAGTGGGTCCCCAGTTCCCGTCGAGTTATAGGCCTCTTCGATAGTACCAGAACAGAGCTTCGCGAGAGGGTTTGACGCCTTTAAAGAAACGCGCCCTAGTGGAGATCGGTTTTCAAAGAGCGTCTGTTGCTACTGAACGCGCCATTTGCTCGCGTGTGAAAATGCACCGGGGCAGAACTGGAATGGAACCCCCCATTGTCCAACCCGTGCACCGCCTCATACTATTACCGTCAAGCTACCAAGTACCGGCCACAGTAATAGTACGTACAGTTGAAGTATACCTTGGGTGCAGAACGGGGTGTGTAGTATATACATGTTACAGAAATTTTACAAAACGGGTACATTTGTAATTTTTTGAAAATGTCAGTACATTGCAAAATACTATTGCAGCCCCCCCCTCCCTCCCCCCTCCCTCTCAGGGGTTTTACAAAATTTCCTTTAAAAAAAACAGTCTTGTAAATTCTGTTTAAAAGATGAAATTTGCAAATGACGAATTAAAAAAACTGAAACAGATGCAACGTCACTGGAAAATGCAACAAAGCAAACACAAGGGTAAAGTGGCGTTATTTTTATTCACAAGAGACCAAAACATTGTTTTGACTGAAATAAGATTCCAAGAGAATCCATTGCTTATTGACAAAAACAAACACAAACAAAACGCCAAGTTACACAGAAGCGAGATGATCATTTCGAGGGGCTAGCCCTCGTTATCAATCGTGGACTGTCTAAAATCCATTGCTCGTAAGGCAAGACAGTTGTCCAATTTCCTGAATTCACATTCCAAGAGAATCCATTGCTTTGCAAGGCCAGGACATTTGCTAAGTTACTTGAATCACATGGACAAGAGAATCCATTGCTTTGTAAGGCCAAGACATTTGTCTAATTTAAGAAATTCACATTCCAAGAAAATCCATGCTTTGTAGGCCAAGACATTGTCAATTTTATGAATTACATTACAAGAGAAATCATTTGACTGTAAGGCCAAGACATTTGTCAATATTACTGAATCACATTCCAAGAGAATCCACTGCTTTGCAAGGACAATAAATTTGTCAATTTACTGAATTCACATTCCAAGAGAATCATGGCTTTATAAGGCCAAGACATGTCAATTTTACGAATTCAAATTCCAAGAGAATCCATTGCTTTGTAAGGCCAAAGGACATTTAGTCAATTTTACTGAATTCACATTCCAAGAGAAATCCAGTGCTTTTTAAGGCAGAATTTGTCAATTTTACTGAATTCACATTCCAAATTGAGAATCCATTGTTTGTAAGGCCAAGCAGTTGTAAATTTTCCTGAATCACATTCCAAGAGAATCATTGCTTTGCAAGGCAAGACATTGCTAAAGTTACTGAATTCACATGCCAAGAGAATCATTGCTTTGTAAGGCCAAGCCAGTTAGTCAATTTCGGAATTCACATTCCAAGAGAATCCATCGCTTTGCCAAGGCCAAGACAGTTGTCAATTTTACTGAATTCACATTCCAAGAGAAATCATGCTTCGTAGGCCAAGACATTTTTGCCAATTTTATGAATTCACATGCCAAGCGAATCCATTGCTTCGTAAGGACCAAGACAGTCTGTCAATTTTACTGAATTCACATTTCCGAGAGAATCCATTGATTCGTAGCCAAGACAGTTGTCAATTTTATGAATTCACATGCAAGAGAATCCATTGCTTTGCCAGGCCAAGGGACAGTTGTCAATTTACTGAATTCAACATTCCAAGCAGAATCCATGCTTTATAAAGCGCCAAAGACAGTGTCAATTTAATGAATTCCATTCAAGAGATCCATGCTTCGTAAGGCCAAGACTAGTTAGTCAATTTTACTGAAATTCACATTCCAAGAGAATCCTTGCTTTATAAGGCCAAGACAGTTGTCAATTTTAATGAATTCACATTCCTAAGAGAATCATTGCTTCGTTAAGGCCCAAAGACAGTTGTCAATTTTACTGGAATTCACATTCCAGAGAATCCATTGCTTTATAAGGCCAAGACAGTTGTTCAATTTACTGAATTCACATTCCAGAGAATCCATTGCTTTGCAAGGCCAAGAACAGTTCGCATTTTACTGAATTCACATTCCAAGAGAACCATTGCTTGCAAGGCCAAGACATTTGCAATTTTACGACTTCACATTCCAAGAGAATCCATTGCTTTGTAAAGCCAAGAAATGTATCAGTTTTGACCGAATTCACATTCCAAGGTAGTTGATTACCTTGGGGAAGTTTACAAATGTTGCTGGTTTTGTACATTGACTGTAACACATAGTCTATACATGGAGAAGGGAATTTGTGACGGAAAGAGAGAGTATAACTTTTAAGGGAAGAAACTCGGTATTGTTCCATCACTGTCTTTGTCCTCCCCCCCCCCCCCACCCCCTTCCGTCTTTCACACTAATCCTTTGTTGTTGTTGTTGTTTCTTTTCTTTATTTTTGTTGTTGTTGTGTAGCTTGGTTTTGCAATAATCCCAGGAAGAGCCATGTTGCCAGAAACTCTTTGGTAACTCTCTCCTCCTTTTTGACAAACTTGTCAGGGTGTAGTTCGTTCCGAGGTAAAAGCTTAACCCCTTTCGTTACCCCCGTACTATGATATAACTGTGTATTCGTCCATCAGGGGAATAATTTTTTTATGGTTAATCTCTTTGGTTCCATGGTAAAACATTAACTCTTGCCTTACCCCCGTACTAGCTATAATTGTTGTATTCGTTCCATCAGGGGCATATGGGTAATCTCTTTGGTTTCATGGTAAACATTAACTCTGCATTACCCCCGTACTATGCTATATTGTGTATTCGTTCCATCAGGGGCATAGGGGTTTAATCTCTTTGGTTCCATGGTAAAAATAACTCTTGCCATTACCCCCGTTACTATGCTATACTTGTGCGCATTCGTACCATATTAAAAATTACAAATTCCTTACCCCCGTACTATGCTTACAAACTGTGTATCGTTCCATCAGGGGCATGGGTTAATCTCTTTGGTTCCATGGTAAAAAATTAACTATTTCCGTACCCCCTTACGTATGCTATGCTGCTCTATCGGTTTGATTCACTGGTGTTTTGACAGCTTTCCCTTACCTTAACCTTCACCACAAAGTCGCATTTTAGTACTCAGTGATTTGACACTATTCACTAAAAGGCATCAAATGGGAGTCATTATACAAGACCATGTTGTCTTAGTTTGGGAAGTAAAGAAGACCTTATTTTATAGGGGCCACAACGAATCCTTGGATGGATTTGTTCTATTTTATACCAGATAATTTTATTGGACATTTGGGCTTAAATAGGCTGGCGGTGAAAGGGTTAACTCCCAATCCGGGCCCCTCTGCTTAAATGCTTTATCATTGGTGACATTGGTCTGCCAGCAAGGGGCCAACCAGGAACATGAGAGCTGTTACAACAAACGGTTTTCTACAGTTCATGGAAAATCGCTTGGTACAGTTTTTTAGTCTCTTGTGAGAAGGGACACGACGTTCTGGCACGGCTCTTGGTGCTGCAGCTGCAGCTAAAGATGGGTTAGGGAACTCCCCAACGCCAGCAGTCCTCAAATCCCTTTGGTCGAAACGTGGTTGGTGGGAGATGTACCCTGGGCAAGGCTGCTTCTCATAAACAAAATTCTAGCCCAGCCGCCAGAATAGCATCGCCCCCTCTCTGCTATCTGGCAGTTCATGGTCGGAAACGACTGACTGGAATAATAAATCACACCCTGTTTCTGGCATTTATAACTCGCTACAGTCATCAAGGTACTCTGCTCCATCCTCTCTTCTCTCTCACAACCGATACTTTTTTTCTAGTAGGTGGGGGCTTAGCCTTCAAGTCACAAACACGGCTTCGATTTCACTCTGGCAGTGTGGCTTCTAATAGGCATGCTCTTTTAGTGACTGGGAGGCTTTCAGGGGGCTTCGTAAAATGGGTACCTTGTTAGAAACCACACAGAGATGCTGGGGGGGGGGGGCGTTTAGGCCTGGAAGAAGAGAAAGAGAGAAAGAGGAGTTGAGGAGGAAGTGGGGGAAGAAGAAGAAGAAGGAGGAGGAGGAGGAGGAATAGAAGAAGAAGAAAAAGAAGAAGAAAAAAAAAGAAGAAGAAGGAGGAGGAGGAGAAGGGGGAGGAGAAGAAGAAGGAAGAGGAGGATGAGGATGAGGATGATGAGTGAGACGCGGGGATGGAAGAGGCGGGGGGTGAGGCGGGGTGTGGGTGGGGGGGGGTAGGATGGGCGCCAGAGAAGGAGTTTAAGAGAAGGAAGGTAGAGAGTGAGGGGGGGGGGGTAGAGGTGGTGGAGAGAGAGAGTGAAGAAGAGAGAACAGGAGCAGAGGGGGTGGTGAGAAGATGAGATGCAGAGAGGAGAGGATGAGGAGAGAGGAGGGAGGGAGGTATCGTGAGGTAACGGTTGGGGAGGAGGGAGAGAGACGAATGAGTGAGGAGGGTGGGAGGGGAGTGTGAGAGGATGGGAGTAAGGCGTGATGGAGATCGTGTGAATGTTGTGAAGAGGCGGGGGCCTGTGCCGGGGCTGAGAAGCGAGACCAGAGAATGAGAGTGAGAGGGAAGACGTTTGAGTGCGAACAAGATGTGTGATGATTGAGACGTGAGTGTTGATTGTGAGGTGAGATTGAGAGGAAGAGGGGTGTGAGAGGAGAGAGGATGGAGGAGGGAGAGATATAGAGGAGAGTGGAGAGGAGGAGAGGGCGGAGAGAGGATGGGAAGAGTCTGAAGAAGCCACCGAGGAGAGGCAGGGAGAGAGTGAGAGGATGAGAGACGATGACGAAGATAGCAGAGAGGAGAGATTGGGGAGGAGAGGGGGAGAACCGCGAGCGCGAGAGATCACTTTAGAGAGAGGGAAGGGGGGAGAGAGAGAAGGACGCCTATTCTTGCAATCTGTAGTGGGTGTCAGACTTAGAGGTCTAGAGACGAACATCGTGTTAGGGGGAAACGAGGCGGGCGTAGAGTGGGGGTTGAGAGAGCGAGAGAGGTGATCCAGAAGAGATTGATGAGGTAGGTGAGTCATGCGGTTGGAGAGGGAGGGAGGTGAGGAGAGAGAGAGGAGAGAGAGAGAGAGAGAGAGAGAGAGAGAAAACAGAAAAGGAGGGAGAGAGAACAGAAAAGGAGAGGAAGAGAAGACAACTAGGCTAGCTAGGAGGTCTACTATTATACTGCAGCATGCACCACAGACAAGATAAACGAGCTTAGGGGACGAGTTGGAAACCCAATGCCCAGCTTTTCACCTCTCTCCTCCACCCCTCCCCCAGTTCTCTAGGGTCTGACAGTAGCAGGTCTATAGAACCAGAACACTTTACCTCTCTGATGGAACCAAGGCTTGAGTTGAGTTGTAGCGGAGAAGCCTAAAAGCATTGCGCTTAAAAGGTATTTGAAAGCAGGAATTCTAGCTTGATTCGCATTATCTTCTTCTTTTTAAGTATTATGTTTCTTCTCGTATCATACTCATTATCCTTTCTTTTTATCTACATAGCTCAATATCACTCCTCCTTCTTATGCGATTTCCCCTCCACATCCTACCTCCTCTTCCTCCTCCTCCCTATGCTTTCTTCCAATCCTCCCTCCTCCTTGCACTACCTTTGTGCCTTCTCCTCTTCTCTTCTACTACCATCCTTTTTTCTCCCCCTCCTCCTCCTTCTTCTTCTTCTCCTCCTCCTCCTACCCTTCCTTCTTCTGTCTGTTCTTATTACTTGTTCGTCTTCTTCTGCTCCTATACTCCTCACCTCCCCTCTTCTTCGTCTTCTTCTCATACTTCTTCTCCCTCCGCATCCCTCTTCTTCCTCTCCTCCTTATCCTTCTCTTATTCCTCTCCTCCTCATTTCCTACACTACTCATCCTCATCCTTCTTCTTATCATCATCCTCCTTCCCCTCCTCCTCCCGATCCTATCATCCCATCCCCATCCTCCTCCCGCTCCTCCTCCTCCGCTTCCTCCCTCCCCGTCTCCCTCCTACTTCCCCTTCCTCATTCTTCCCCTCCTCTTTGTTCATCTTCTGCGATCCCAAGCCTCCAAGTCTGGCTGTCTCCCCTCAGCCACCTCTGTCAGGTCCCGACACAGCTTCTGCTGCCCTTCCGGCCAGGTTTGCATCTGATGTCTCGTGGTTAAGTGTGGTCGCTCTTGGAGGATGTGTGCTGGGGATTGGATTCCAGTTTGGTGCAGTTCAGCACCCCCTCCCCAACCTCTAAACCCCCACCCTCCACCCCCCTGAGGATGTGTTCTGGGGATTGGATTCCAGTTTGGTGCAGTTCAGCACCCCCTCCCCCAAACCTCTAACCCACACCCTCACCCCCCTGAGGGATGTGTTGCTGGGGATTGGATTCCAGTTAGGTGCAGTTCAGCACCCCCACCCCCACCCTCTAACCCTCCCCACCCCCCCACCCCAAATTTTCTTATTGAAAAAAAGAAAAATGTTCACTGCGAAGAGAGAACATTTTTGTCGTGCTCGTGTAAAGGGCCTGCTTCACTGCATGCGATTGGTCGTCAATGCGATGCGATTGTGGCGATGCGAGTCGTCACGATTCGTCGCGATTCGCGTGAAATACTTCCGTCTAAAAAAAAAGAAAGAAAAGTTCTACTACTTTTCGCTTCTGTATAATACTCAAGGTTGGACTGAATACACGAATTTCACGTGAATCATGACTCGCATCGTCCCAATCGCATCGCATTGACAGCGAATCGAATGCCAGTGTAGCCGGCCCGTAAGGGATAGGGTTAGCATTAGATTGTGGTTATTTTCAAGAAAGGGAACTCGAGAACTGAACGTCGAGAGAGGTAGCTAAACTGTACCTTTGCTCATTTTCCTTGCGATCGAGTAAGACTAATGAGCGACTTAGCGGGGTTTTTTTTACCACCAGGGGGCATAACGCTCGAGTGGGGCTAATCCTCTCTCTATTCTTAGTTGGGTATAAAGAGAGAGAGAGAGAGGGAGGAGTCCCACCCTCTCTCTCTCTCTATCTCTCCTCTCTCTCTCTCTCTCTCTCTCTCTCTCTTCTCTCTCTCCAACATCTCTCTCTCTCTCTCTCTCTCTCTCTCTCTCTCTACTCTCTCTCTCTCTCTCTCTCTCTCTCTCTCTCTCTCTCTCTATCTCTCTCTCTCTCTCTCTCTCTCACTACGCCCAACTAAGAAAATCGCGTGATAAGCCCCTAGTGGATTGACTGCCCCCCTGGCGGTCAAATAATCGCCATAAGTCGAGCATTGTATCTCTCACTTTCCTAGCTGCGAGCGAACTGTTTCATAAGTCATAAGTCATAAGTCATAAGTTTCTTTTATTGTCCATTGGCATTGTACAAACGCACTATGGAAACCTGTCTTCCAACGTGTAAAATAAGATGATATATAATTATATCAAAATAAAAAACATATGAAATAAAAATATGAAGCATAAATTTACATTTAAAAAACCACCATATGTAACTCTCACACCACACCCAATCATTCATCCGCTCTCCGCTATCTTGCTCACTCATCATGCAACCCACCACCACCACTTCCGCCTTCATTTTTAACCCTTTCTTTTCTTTTTCCTTCCTTTCCTCCCTTGTTTCCTTGTTCCTTTGCTCTTCCTACCCCACCCCCATTTTTTTTTTTTTTTTTTTTTTATGTTTTATAATAGGTAGGTTTTCCCCCCCGCTCTCTTTCATCCTACTGTCTGTGTGGCTGACTATTATAGAGTTTGAGAACCGGTTCAAAAATCCAAACCGGTTTTTAACCGGTTTCCCCTCTTCGAACCGGTTTTACCGAACCGGTTTTTTTTAAACCAGTACTCGTTTCACCTATGCAAAACACATATTTATTTGTCAAAATATTCGCACGCACGCACGACACGCACGCACGCACGCACGGCACACGCACGCGCACCGCACACGCACATGCGCACGCGCACACGCACACGCACACACACACACACACATACACACACAACACACACACCACACACACAGAACACACACACCACACACACACAGAAAGACACGCATGACTTATGACACACACACACACTCAACTCAACACTCAGTCAAAGTCAAAGCCATACACCACCACAAACTAGAAACAGCTACTCATGGTTTGTAAAGAGCCAATCTGCGCTGAGAACCAGTGTTGTTTTTCGAAAAGAATGCGTTATTCCACGAAAACCTTACTTTCAGTTTGCAGTTACAAAACCGGTTCACAGCAACTCGAACCGGTTTTTCGAACCGCGAAAGTTTAGCACCGGTTTTTCCGGTTCAAACCGGTTTTTTTTTTTTGTCCCCTCCCCCCACCCATCTCTATTGACTAAGATGTTTAGCTTCGTGAGAGATCTCACTCCTGAGAAACTCGACTTAGTCAAACTTTTGTTGAAAACAGGAGACTGGAGCTTATAGGCATAGAAGTTAGCTAGCGCAGCATTTTCAGTGTGAACTTTTCATGCAGTAAGACCTACCCACAAAAGGCTTCAGAACTCATAACTTAAACCAACTGTCCCCCCGTGGGGATACCGGGGGCCTATTGTATAAATACTTCCCCCACCTTCTGGAGAGTTATGTGCTTGTAACTTCCTCTAATCTGTCACTCTCTATTTGACTCTGCCTTTCCCTTTCGCTTACTATCATCTACTATCTTTCTGCCTTACCGGGTTCCATTCTCCTGCCTTTTTTTCTTTTTTTTTCAAGAAACAATTTCAAAAAAGATTTCCTTCAGCCAGAATCGGACTTGCTGGGGCTATCTATTTCTTAGTTAGGCGCATAACGGCAGCATGACGCATCTGCGCTCATAATTGACAGGAGGAAATTGTCTGAGCGATCGAAGAGAGAAGAAGAAGAAGAAACCCACTATATCCATAATACTGGATTATTCCTCGTGTAAGACTATTGACTCCCCAAAACGAAGGGGGTCTTGGCACCGGCTCTGGTGCTGCAGCCAAAAGGATGGGTTGGGCCCTTTATGGGGGACTTTCCCCCCAACACCAACAGTTCCTCAAATCCTTTTTGGGGGGAGGGGGGCAAGAGAGAGTGGGGATGTACCCTGGGCAAGGCATCTCCACTATCAACACATTCTAGCCCAGCCCGCCGGAATAGCATCTGCTTCCCCCCACTCTGCTATCTGGCAGTCATGGTCGTTCCCATTCTTTATTCTTATTATTATTATTCTTCGATCGCTCAGACAGTTTCCTGTCAATTATGAGCGCAGATGCGTCATGCTGCCGTTATAGCGCCTAACTAAGAAATAGTTAGGCCCAGCAAGTCCGACTTCGGCTGGAGGAAATGTTTTTGGAAAGTGTTTCGTGAATGGACTCACCGGTAAGGCAGAAAGATAGTAGATGACCGTAAAGCAAAGGGAAAAGGCAGAGTCAAAGAGAGTGACAGATTTCAGAGCAGAAGTTACAAGCACAGAACTTCCAGAAGGTGGGGGAACTATTTATAGAAAAGACCCCCACCCCCCCCCCCCACCCCCCCCGGTATCCCCACCCAGGTTCCTGACACAACTGGGGGTACGAAACTCAACGGCTTGTAAAAGACCCCAGACACTGCCAAACGATTCGATTTCAAAAACACGATCCGATTTTGACATTTGTGAGGCCTGATTGACGCGAAGTTCTACTGCCTAAAATAAATCTGATGAAATCCTACCAGTTTTTATTCACTCCATTATTTTGCTAGTCTTCCGTACACGAATCTGATCAAATATATATATTTTGTTTTTTTGTATAGGACATTATCAGTTATTATGACTTTGCGATGCGATAATTTGCTTTTATCCTATCTCAAGAGCCTTGCTGTTTATCACACGAGTTTTTTTTGGTAGACCCCCTCCGTGATAAACAGCAAGGCTCGAGAACAACTATCATACTATAGACTCACCTCGTGTTAACTTCGTTTCGTTAACACAGTGAGCCAAGTGACAATCGACGTAGAATTATTTTCAGACGGAAGTATTTCGCTGTGAATCATGACTCACAGCTAGGACAGACATCGTCACAATCGAATCGCATCGTATACGGTGTTGCTGCCCCCCCCCCACACCCCCCACCCCCTTTGAAGGGCCGGCCACACGTCAGCTTAAAATCGCACGACTGTACGAATAACGATGCGATTCGATCAGCGTGATCTCGAAGCGCGAATCGCATTTTTGTTCTTGGAGACCACGTGATCGAATCGTATCGTACAGTCCGTACGATTTTAGTGTGGACGTGTGGCTGGCCCTTTTAGATCCATTCGTGTGGGTGTTGTTGTTGTTTTTTTACAAAGAAACAATAAACTGTTAGATTGTTTATGATAGAAAGATAAAAACCGAATCCCTCTTCACCCCCCACCCTCTCTACTCTCTCTTCTACCCCCCCCCCCCCGTCCCCACTCCCGTTGTGCCTGAAGCCAGTTGTTGTTATGTTAAGGAGATCTCGACTTAGTGTATCCTCCTTGAAGCAGTTTGTGTTGTGATGAACAATAAACACCATAGTGGAAGACCAGTCACTGACCATGTACCATCCCTCCGATGAGTCTCCCAAGATTCTTCTATTCCTGGGCCTCTACTCACTCTCCTTCTCTCTGTCTCCGTTTCTGTCTCTGATTGTCTGTCTGTGTGTCTCCTCTGTCTGCTCTCTCCTTGTCTCTTGTCTCTCTCTCTCTCTCTCTCTCTTTGTCTGTCTGTTTATCTCTCTCTCTCTCCTCTCTCTTACTACTCTCCCTCTCACTCTCTCTCACTCTCTCTCTCTCTCTCTCTCACTCTCTCCTCTCTCGTCTCTCTCTCTCTGGCTCTCTATCTATCTATCTATCTATCTCTATCTACGGGTCTATCTATCTATCTATCTATCTCTCAATCTATCTTCTCTCTCACGCTCTCTATCTCTCTCTCCCTCTCTCTCTCTCTCTCTCTCTCTCATCTCTTGTCTCTCTCTCTCCCCTCTCTCTCTCTCTCTCTCTCTGCACTCTCCCTCGCTCTCTCTCTCTCTCTCTCTCTCTCTCTCTCTCTCTCTCTCTCTCTCTCTCTCTCTCTCTCCCTCTGTCTCTCTCTCTTTCTTCTCCTCATGCATACACGTATACATTGGCATACACACATAGACACAAACGTAGACAGACCGATATAGAAATGCACACTCACACACATTCATCAAATTCACATTTTTATCACAAATATTGTCTTCTTCTTCTTCTTCTTCTTCTTCTTCTTTTTCTTCTTCTTCTTCTTCTTCTTCTTCTTACGGGATCAGCTTAAAGACAGCTTTCCTGTCAATTATGAGCACAGATGCGTTATGCAAAGTGTTTTATTCGCCAAAGTAAGAAATAATTTGGCCCAGCATGTTTCGACTTCGCCTGGAAGAAATCTCTTTGAAAGCGTTTCTTTTTTTTTTGTGTAAAGGCAGGAGAATGGACCGCGAGGCATTAAAGAAATAGTAGATGACAGATAGCAAAGGAAAAAGGCATGAGTGAAAGAGAGTGACAGATTAGAGAAAATTAGGCACATAACTTCCAGAGGGTTGATCATGGAACTATTTATGCAAATAAGACCCCCCCCCACCCCCCCCCCCCCCCGTTTCCCGGGCCCGTATCCCCCGGGAGGGCAAAATTTGTCTAAATCACGTTTGTTTTTAGTGGATGGAAGGACCCAAAGAAATCGACGATCACACACGCAGGAACTAGCACACCCTCTCCCCCCACCCACCCCAGCCACCCCCATCCCCTGCACACCCACCCCCTTCATGGAACGTGTTATTTAACGCAATTCCTTCATGCTGCCCAAACTGTGCCAGAGTTTCACAAATACTTTCAGACTGATAAGGCGGTCATAGGCCGCTATACTCAATGTACTACAACTGCTGGAAATAGCCATTGGTTCCAGACTCTGTTTCTTGACGACGGGGCTATTCTTTTCCCCCTCACTTATTGTGCAACCATGTTTTTCTGTATGCCGATTGCCGCAGAAGGATGAGAGAGAGAAGAGAGGTAAGGGGGTTGGTTTCAGGTGCTAGGGGGACACGCAGCACTCTGAACACTGAAACACTGAAAAACTTATTTAACAAGGATAACAGACTCAGAGAGAGAGGGACGAAGAGAGAGAGAGAGGAGAGAGGGAGAGAGAGAGAAGAGATGACCGGACTGCAGAAGAGAGGAGGAGAGACAGATGAGGGGATAGGGAAGAATGGGGGGGGGGGGAGAGGAGAGAAAAGATGAGAGAGAGAAAAACATGTTTCTTTCTTCTTCTTCTTCGTTCTTCTTTGTCGATCGCCTCCTGTCATATGAGCGCTTATGCTTCATGCTGCCGGCATACGCGCCTAACTAAAAAAACAAACCAAAAAACAAAAAGAAATAGTTGCATCCAGCATGTCCGTCTTTCGGCTGTAGAACAATCCTTTGTGATGTTGTTGTCTTGGGGCTTTCGGCTCCCTAATCACGCCCCTGCGCATACTGGGGGACCACCGCATTACTAAGAAAGAAGAGTCGGGACTCTTTTGTAATAGGTTCTGGAACAAAGGCAGGAGAATGGGCCAGTTAAGGCCGGGGTTCACATTAGACGCGTACGTTCCGTACAAAAAACCCTAAATAAGTGGAAGAAAGAAAGATACAAGGGGTTTAAAAAAAAAAAAAACGCATTATAGGGGAAATTCGGACACGTGCTCCAGATATTTCCCCTTCTTTGTTTCACTTATTTTTAGGATTGCGCACGCAAGGGTTTCCGCACGGAATATCCGCCTTATGTGTGTACACGGCCTTAAAGTCAGAAAGATAGTAGATGAGAGTAAGAAAAAGGGGGAGGAAAAAAGGCTGAGTCAAAGAGAGTGAAAGATTAGCGGAAAGGTTGTAAGCACAGAACTTCCAGAAAGGTGGGGTGAACTAGTCAATGCGTACAAAAGCTCCCCTACAGAGGAAACACCCCCCAAAGGAGCGTGTTGTTGCTGGACCCATCTGAACTATTAGACGAGGCAGGCTACAGAGGTCATGTAGTCATGAGTGCGTCTTAGACATTCTAAACGGGGATTGGTTATATGACTTAGCTGACCATTTTTATGTTCGTAGGTGTGCATATGTAAAAAAGCAATATTGGTATTGCTTTTTACCTGGCCAGAGGCCGAGGTATTGCGATCGGGTTGTGTGTTTTGTGTGTGTGTGTCTGTCTGTCTGTAGTGTCTGTGTATCGATTATCTTAAAAACTACGGTTTGGATTTTGACTAAAATTGGCCGAGGAGTAGACATCTTGAAAAGGAAAGCGTTCTTTCGTTAATCAACACCGTTCTGACCTTGACCTTGAAGTGTGAGTTTGAAAACCGAAATTTCCTTCTTTGGGCTATGTAATTTCCCCCCAGCTTTAATTCATGAACTAGTGAACAGAATCGCTTAAAATTTAGTGTGGTGGTGTACCATGGTGCAAGGAAGTTTGCATAAAAGTTCAGCTGTATCTCGTGAAAACTACTGAAGAGAATCGCTTCAATGTTTGGGCTATGTATTTTTTGCGTTCTGTAAGGGTGGAAAGGGGTGTGTTTATTGGGGGGTGAGGAGGGGGAGAGGACATAACTCTGTGCAAGGAAGTTTGTATAAAAAGTTCCATAATCTGTATCCTCGTGAACTACAGAACAGAATCGCTTAAAATTTTTTGGGCTATGTCTTTTATTCAATGTTCCATCTGACAATAAACATTTTGACTTTGACTTCGACTTTGACCCAAGCTAAGAAAATCATGTGCATTATTTTATTCAGTGGAGCATGGCCTGACTCCTTCTAAGATGTTACCAAAACAATTTTCACCGATTTTTTTTTACCGTCACATGTAGAAGTGGCACAGTGGTAGCGCGTTCGCCTCTTGTCAAATAAACCCGAGTTCGAACCTGGGTACGGGTACAGGGGATTTGTTCCCTCTCGTTTTGCACTAGGCCGTACTGTCTGAACGTGGAGTCTTTCGGATGAGACGATAACAAACCGAGGTCCCGTACGTGTGCCCATGCATTCAGCACACGTTAAACCCAGTGGCAAAGAAAAAGTTGTGTCATTTAATCAAAATTTACCCCCTTTCTTTCCTCATCAGTCACGCAAAAATCGCATGCAGCAAAAACAAAAACAATTGAGTTGTGCGCCTCTGGCTGCGACGCGCTCTTCCTGGGGGAGCACACCGATTTCTCACAGAGGACGCCTCTGTGAATAGAAAGTACCTATTGCCTAATGCCTTAATAACCTAATTCGCACTCATGACTACTGGGCCTGGATAGATCAGCTCAATGGCGCGAGGGAACGTCAAGACCGTCTCCCCGAGGTCTCTAGGAGCATATTGACCAGCTGGGGTTTGAGTGTCTTCACTCTGGCTGTTTCTCCAGGGCTGAGCACGAACTATAAAGAAGAAAAAATAAACTACTAGAGCGTGAAAACGCTTGATCAAACAGCAGCACGGCAGCATTTTCGGCTCCAGTGACCTTGACATTTATGTTCGAACGTGGCCTAGATATCCTACATACGCTATCCTCCCCATAGAGCGTGAGAAAACGCTAAGATCTACCATCCGCGCTTGCAGCATTTTCGGCTCCAGTGTCCTTGACCTTTATGTCCGAGCTTGGCCTAGATATCCTAACTACCTATCCTCCCCCCTAGAGCGTGAAAAACGCTAGATCTACCATCCGCAGCGCACAGCACATTTTCGGCTCCAGTGACCTTCACCTTCATTTTCGAACTTGGCCTATAAATCCTAACTGCCTATTCTCCCCCTAGAAGCGTGAAAACGCTAGATCTACCATCCGCGCGGCAGCATTTTCGGCTCCAGTTGACCTTGACCTTTATGTTCGAGCTTGGCCTAGATATCCTAACTGCCTACTCCCCTAGAGCGTGAAAACGCTAGATCTACATCGCGCGCGGCAGCAGTGTCGGCTCAGTGACCTTGACCTTTATGTTCGAACGTGGCCTAGACATTCATAACGACCTATCCTCCCCCCTCCCCACCCCCGTTGGGATACCGTGGGAGGGTCTTGTATAAAATAGTTCCCCCATTCTCGGAAGTTCTGCGCTGTAACTTCCTCTAATTGTCACTCTCTTTGGACTCTTGCCTTTTCCCTTTTGCTTACTGTCATCTACTAATCTTTCCTGCTTACCGGTACATTCTCTGCCCTTTTTTTCAAGGAACCAATTTATAAAAAAAAAGATTTACTCCCCCAGCGCCGATGTCGGATTGAGGGCCTAATTATGTCTTACTTCGGACGCAAACGGCAGCATGACGCATCTGCGCTCATAATTGACAGGTAAACTGTCTGAGCGATCGAAGAAGAAGAGAGAAGGAAGATGAACACCTATCCCGCATTGCAAACGTTGAGGTCTAGGTCCCTCCGTGACACGCTGTCGTGTTAACATTAAAAATATTATAATATATAGTCGGCCAAGAACAAACAAACAGACAACCTGAAAAACCATAAGAAGCTTTCGCTTCTCCCGATGCGTAAACAGAGCTCTCAGAATTGTTTGTGCGGAGAGAGTGGGGGTACTATTTATTACCACATTTTGATATTGTTCTTGCCACGTTTTCAGGGATTATGTACTGGATTTTGTAAGACAGCTGTGAGGCACGATCTGATTGAATACTACTGTTTAAGCGATTCTGATGAAATACTACTGTTTAAACGATTCTGATGAATAGTACTGTTAAACCGATTCTGATGAAATACTACTGTTTAACGATTCTGATGAAATACTTACTGTTGAAACGATTCTGATAAATACTACTGTTAAACGATGCTGATGAAATACTTACTGTTTAAAACGATTATGTATGAAATCCTACGTGTAAACGATTTGATGAAATCTACTGTTTAAACGATTCGGATGAAATTATTACTGTTTAAACGATTCTGCATGAATCCTAATGTTTAAACGATTCTGATGGATACTACGTTTAACGATTTGATGGAAAACTACTGTTAAGCGATTCTAATGAAATCTACTGGTTAAACGATCTGATGAAATGCTCTGTTTTAAACGATCTGATGAAATGCTACTGTTAAACGATTCTGATGAAAAATACTACGGTTAAAACGATTCTGATGAAATGATACTGTTTAAAGATT
>CM065699.1:48362730-48394295 GCA_017654935.2 Phymorhynchus buccinoides | reverse complement strand
AAAACAGAAGCGACAGAGGAATACCAAACACACGCAAGGAAGCAAAAACCAGCGGCGAAATCCGCGCTCCGTTGTGAGGTCTTTCTGCCAAATCGCGTCGCAAACACATCGAACGAATAGATAATAGCAAGGAAGTCCGACACTCTCCTGGCCCTGCTAATACTGAAGACCCACAACTACTACACCGGCCGTCTATCGACACTTCCTCGACCTCTTCTCGTTCCCTCACCGCTACAAGACTTGTGCGATCCCTCCCACTGAGCGGAGAGCCTCTTCAACCTTTCGCTCACACCAATCGAAGAATGTCAGTCCTCTTCTTCCCTCCTCCCCCCCCTCCTCTGCTGTTCTCCCTCCCCCCCTCTCCCACTTTTATTCCCCTTCCCCTTCCCCCCATCCCCCTTTTCTCCTCACTTCGGTCTCCTTCCTGCCCCAGTCTTTCGATCCTTTTCCTTTCCCCGCCCCCCCCCCCCCCCCCCCCCTCTCTCTCTCTCTCTCTCTCTCTCTCTCTCTCTTTCTCCTCTCTCTCTCTCTCTCTCTCCTCTCCTCTTTATTCCTCTTTCTCTTCTCTCTCTCTCTCTCGCTCCACTTCTCGTCGTCTCTCTCTCTTCTCTCTCTCTCTTTTTTTATTGCTCTTTTCTCTTCTCTCTCTCTCTCTCTTATCTTCTTCTCTCTCTCTCTCTCTCTCAAAAAAAACTCTCTCTCTCTCTCTCTCTCTCTTTTTATTCCTCTTTCTCTTCTCTCTCTCTCTCTCTCTTTCCCCCCCCCCCCCTTTTCACCCCCACCCACCCCCTCCCCACCCCCCTGTCTCTTCTCTTTTCCCTCTACTTTCCTTATCTCTCTCTCTTCTCTCCGCTATCTACCCCCTCTCTCCCCAACTCGTTTTTTTTTTTATTACTCTTCTCCAGACGCTCTCTCTCTATCATTCTCTTCTCTCTCTCTCTCTCATCTCTCTCTCTTCTCTCCTCCTCTCGATCTCTCTACTCTCTCGTCTCTCTCTCTCCTTTTCTCTCCGATTTAAAATGTGTTTTGTTTCTCTTTTTATTAAAAACCAGAGTCTAAGGATGATTTGTTCCGTTTCCACTACACCCTGGTCAGACACTTTCTAACATTAATCTTACACACTCTAGTATTCTTCGTAAAGCACTTATTCTATGGCGCGACAAAGATACCCCCCCACTATCTAGCAGCCGTTTCGACAGAGTTTATAAAAAAAAAAAACCCTATCGAACTGTTTAGATACAGAGTATACACTATAGCTAGCAGTTAGATAGAGTTTCAAAACTCTGTCGAGCAGCTAGATAGTTTCTCGTCGTAAAACTCTATCGAACGCGCCATTTTTATACTTTTTTTTAAACGAAGCATTTCATTGGTAGATAGGACTAGTATCTTTGACTGTGACCTACACCTAGCCTAATAGGTGGCATTCTAATAATAATAAATGTTGATGTTTTTAATCATTGAAATAGATTTCATTTACTTTTAAAAGGTGTACAAATTGAAAACTGAGACTTCAAATTCAGCTGCCAGCTCCAGTTTGTTTTGACTACATGTAGGGGCCTAGGCCTATCGTCTTATTCAAATTCACGGGTCACTGCCCTGCCAAGGCCACAAACTTGTTGCTGAAGCCATGTACCAATCAGAAGTCGCGATAGAAAAACTATATCTCGATAGGGTTATTTTGTGGAAACCCTATCTAGCTGTTCGACAGAGTTTTGAAACTCTATCGAACAGCTAGATAGGGTTTTCAAACTCTATCGAACTGATAGATACAGTTTCGAAACTCTATCGAACAGCTAGATAGAGTTTTGTATCTTTGGCGCGCCATATTATTCCCTTCCCACATAAATAGTTACACATTATACATTTTGTTTCCTTTTTCCGATACCAGAGCAGAGTTTTGGCAATATTTTTAATAAACATATGCAGTCCCCCGTACACAAATCTGATGAAATATCGGTTATTGTATTTTGGGAGGTACAAATGAATAAAACGGGAATGAAACACTAGTCTTAAAAGATTTTCATCGACCTTTTCATTTAAACAGTAGTATTTCATCAGAATCGTTTTAAACAGTAGTATTTCATCAGAATCGTTTTAAACAGTAGTATTTCATCAGAATCGTTTTAAACAGTAGTATTTCATCAGAATCGTTTAAACAGTAGTATTTGATCAGAATCGTTTAAACAGTAGTATTTCATCAGAATCGTTTCAAACAGTAGTATTTCATTAGAATCGTTTTAAACAGTAGTATTTCATCAGAATCGTTTAAACAGTAGTATTTCATCAGAATCGTTTTAAACAGTAGTATTTCATCAGAATCGTTTCAAACAGTAGTATTTCATCAGAATCGTTTTAAACAGTAGTATTTCATCAGAATCGTTTAAACAGTAGTATTTCATCAGAATCGTTTTAAACAGTAGTATTTCATCAGAATCGTTTTAAACAGTAGTATTTCATCAGAATCGTTTAAACAGTAGTATTTCATCAGAATCGTTTTAAACAGTAGTATTTCATCAGAATCGTTTCAAACAGTAGTATTTCATCAGAATCGTTTAAACAGTAGTATTTCATCAGAATCGTTTTAAACAGTAGTATTTCATCAGAATCGTTTCAAACAGTAGTATTTCATCAGAATCGTTTCAAACAGTAGTATTTCATCAGAATCGTTTGTAAACAGTAGTATTTCATCTAGAATCGCTTAAACAGTAGTATTTCATCAGAATCGTTTCAACAGTAGTATTTCATCAGAATCGTTTCTCAAACAGTAGTATTTCATCAGAATCGTTTCAAACAGTAGTATTTCATCAGAATCGTTTCAAACAGTAGTATTTCATCAGAATCGTTTCAAATCAGTAGTATTTCATCAGAATCGTTTAAACAGTAGTATTTCATCAGAATCGTTTAAACAGTAGTATTTCATCAGAATCGTTTCAAACAGTAGTATTTCATCAGAATCGTTCTAAACAGTAGTATTTCATCAGAATCGTTTAAACAGTAGCATTTCATCAGAATCGTTTAGAACAGTAGTATTTCATCAGAATCGTTTAAAACAGTAGTGATTTCATCAGAATCGCTTCTTCATACAGTAGTATTTCATCAGAATCGTTTAAACAGTAGTATTCATCAGAATCGTTTTAAACAGTAGTATTTCATCAGAATCGTTTTAAACAGTAGAATTTCATCAGAATCGTTTAAAAAACAGTAGGTATTTCATCAGAATCGTTTTAAACAGTAGTATTTCATCAGAATCGTTTTAAACAGTAGTATTTCATCAGAATCGTTTTAAACAGTAGTATTTCATCAGAATCGTTTCAAACAGTAGTATTTCATCAGAATCGTTTAAACAGTAGTATTTCATCAGAATCGTTTTAAACAGTAGTATTTCATCAGAATCGTTTTAAACAGTAGTATTTCATCAGAATCGCTTAAACAGTAGTATTTCATCAGAATCGTGCCTCACAGATGTCGTCACAAAAATCCAGACATAATCAGCTGAAAAACGTGGCAAGAACAAGACTCAAAATGTGGTAATAATAGTACCCACACTCTCTCCGCACAAACAATTCTGAGAGCTCTGTTTAACGCATCGGCGAAGCGAAAGCTTCTTAATGTTTTCAGGGTTGTCTGTTTGTTTGTTCTTGGCCGACTATATAATTATAATATTTATTAATGTTACCACGACAGCGTGTCAACGGAGGGACCTAAGACCCTCAACGTTTGCAATGCGGGATAGGTGGTCATCTTCTTCCTCTTCTTCTTCTTCGATCGCTCAGACAGTTTCCCTGTCAATTATGAGCGCAGATGCGTCATGCTGCCGTTTCAGCGCCTAAGTAAGACATAATTAGGCCCAGCAAGTCCGACATCGCGCTGGGAGGAAATCTTTTTTTAGAAAGTGTTCCTTGAAAAAAAGGGCAGGAGAATGGACCGGTAAAGGCAGAAAGATTAGTAGATGACAGTAAGCAAAAGGGAAAAGGCAGAGTCAAAGAGAGTGACAGATTAGAGGAAGTTACAAGCGCAGAACTTCCAGAAGATGGGGGAACTATTTGTATTACAAAAGACACCGCCCCCCGGTATCCCCACGGGGGGTGGGTTAGGGGGGAGGATAGGTATTTAGGATATCTAGGCCAAGTTCGAAAATACAAGGTCAAGGTCACTGGAGCCGAAACTGCTGCCGCGCGGATGGTAGATCTAGCGTTTTCACGCTCTAGGGGGAGGATAGGCAGTTAGGATATCTAGGCCAAGATTCGAACATAAAGGTCAAGGTCACTGGAGCCGAAAAATGCTGCCGCGCGGATGGTAGATCTAGCGTTTTTTCACGCTCTAGTAGGGAGGATGGGCAGTTGTAGGATTTTATAGGCCAAGTTCGCACATGAAGGTCAAGGTCACTGGAGCCGAGCCGAAATGCTGCCGCGCGGATGGTAGATCTAGCGTTTTCATCCCACGCTCTAGGGGAGGATAGGTAGTTAGGATATCTAGCCAAGGCTCGAACATAAAGGTCAAGGTCACTGGAGCGGAAAATGCTGCCGCGCGGATGGTAGATCTAGCGTTTTCACGCTCTAGGGGGAGGATAGGTAGTTAGGATATCTAGGCCAAGCTCGAACATAAAGGTCAAGGTCACTGGAGCCGAAAAATGCTGCAGCGCGTTGATGGCAGATCTAGCGTTTTCACGCTCTAGTAGTTTATTTTTTCTTTTTCTAGTTCGTGCTCATCCGACCCCTGAAGAACAGCAGAGTGAAAGACAATCAAACCCCAGCTGGTCATCTGCTCCTAGAGACCTCGGGAGACGGTCTTGACGTCCCTCGGCCATTGATCTGATCTTCCAGGGCGGCCAGTAGTCATGAGTGCGAATTAGGTATTTAGGCCATTAGGCATTAGGCATTAGTAATTTATAGTCACAGAGGCGTCTCTGTGAAATTCGGGTTGCTCCCACCTGGAGAGCGAGTCGCAGCCAGAGGCGCACCAAAAACACCCAATTGTTATTTTTTGCATGCGATTTTTGTGTGACTGATGAGGAAGGAAAGGGTTTAAATTTTGACCAAATGACAACTTTTTTCGTTGCACTGGATATAACGTGTGCTAAGTGCATGGGCACACGCGGAACCTCGGTTTATCGTCTCATCCGAAAGACTCCACGTTCAGACCGTAAGGCCTAGTGCAAAACGAGAGGGAAAAAATCCCCTGTACCCGTACCCATGTTCGAACTCGGGTTTATTTGACACGAGGCGAACGCGCTACCACTGTGCCACTTCTTACATGTGACGGTAAAAAAAAACATCGGTGAAAATTGTTTTGGTAACATCTCGTAGAAGGAGTCAGGAGGGCTCCAATGCATAAAATAATGCAATGATTTTCTTAGCTTGGGTCAAAGTCGAAGTCAAAGTCAAAATGTTTATTTTCAGATGTAATATTTGAATAAAATACATAGCCCAAAACTTGAAGCGATTCTGTTCTGTAGTTCACGAGATACAGCTGACTTTTATAACAAACATCCTTGCACCGAGTGATGTTCCACCCGCCCCCCCCCCCCCCCCCCCCCCCCCCCCCAACAAACACACCCCTTTCCACCCATTACAGAACGCATAAAATACATCCCCCAAAATTTGAAGCGATTCTGTTCAATAATTCACGAGATACAGCTGAACTTTTATACAAGTTCCCTTGGCACCATGGTACAAACCACCACACACAATTTGAAGCGATTCTGTTCATTAGTTCACGAAATAAAGCTGGGGGGAAAATTACATAGCCCAAAGAAGGAAATTTCGGTTTTCAAGGTCAAACTTCAAGGTCAAGGTCAGCACGGTGTTGATTAACGAAAGGAAGCTTCCTATTCAAGCTGTCTACCCCTCTGCCAATTTTAATCAAAGTCCAAACAGTAGTTTTAAGATAATCGATACACAGACACAGGAAGACAAGACCACACACACACAAACACACAAGCCCTCCGCAATACCTCGTCCTCTGGCCGGTTAATAAGCAATCACAATATTGCTTTTTTACATATGCACAATACACACATAAAAATGGTCAGCTAAGTCATATAACCAATCCCCGTTGAGTATGTCTAAGAATGTCTACGCACTTACGACTACAGGGTACCTCTGTAGCCTGCCTCGTCTATTAGTTCAGATGGGTCCAGCAACAACACGCTCCTTTGGGGGGTGTTTGTTTTCCTCGTGGGGATCTTTTGTACGCATTGACTAGTTCACCCCACCTTTCTGGAAGTTCCGTGCTTACAACTTCCTCTAATAATCTGTCACTACTCCGGTCTTTGACTCTGCCTTTGTTTTCCCCCTTTTTCTTACTCTCATCTACTATCTTTCTGCCTTTATAGGCCGTGTACACACATAAGCGGATATTCCGTGCGGAAACCCGTGCGCAATCCATAAATAAGTGAAACAAAGAAGGGGAAAGATTTGCGCACGGTGTCCGAATTTCCCCTATATGCGTTAACTTGTATCCTTCTTTCTTCCTTTCTTATTTAGGGTTTTCCCGCACGGAACTTTACGCGTCTAATGTGAACCCGGCCTTACTGGCCCATTCTCCTGCCTTTGTTCCAGAATCTCTTACAAAAGAGTCCCGACCTTCTTTTTAGTAAGCGCTGGTCCCCAGATGCGCAGGGGCGTGATAGGGACCGAAAGCCCCAAGACAACAACATTACAAAGGTTGTTCTACAGCCGAAAGACGGACATGCTGGATGCAACTATTTCTTTTTGTTTTTTGGTTTGTTTTTTTAGTTAGGCGCGTATGCCGGCAGCATGAAGCATAAGCGCTCATATGACAGGAGGCGATCGACAAAGAAGAACGAAGAAGAAGAAGAAAGAAACATGTTTTTCTCTCTCATCTTTCTCTCTCCCCCCCCCTCCCCAATCTCCCCATTCCTCTAATCTCCTCCCACCTCTCTCATCTCTCTCTCGTTCATCTCTCTCTCTTCTGGTCATCATCATCGTCTCCTCGTCTCATCTCTCTCTCTCTCTGTCTCTCTCTTCCTCTCTCTCCATCTCTCTCTCTCGACATCTCTCTTTCTCTCTCTCTCCTCTCTCTCTCTCCTCTTGTTAAATAAAGTTTTCAGTGTTCACTGTTCAGTGTCTCTCTCTCTCTAGCACTATCTCTCCCCCTTCCCTCTCTCTCTCTCTTATCCTTCTGGCACTGGCATACAGAAAAACATGGTGCCAATAGTGAGGGGGATGCCATAGCCCGTCGTCAAAACAGCGTCTGGAACCAATGGCTATTTCCAGCAGTTGTGTACATTGAGCTATAGGTCCTATGACCGCTTATCAGTCTGAAAGTCTTTGTGAAACTCTGGCACTGTTTGGGCAGCATGAAGGAATTCGTTAAATAACACGTCCATGAAGGGTGGTGGGTGTGCAGGGGATGGTGGTGGTGGTGTGGGTGGGGGGGACGAGGGCTGTGATAGTTCCTGTGTGGTGTGATCGTCGATTTTTTTGGGTCCTTTCCATCCACTAAAAACAAACGTGATTCAGACAATATTTTGCCCCTTTTCCCCCCCACCTGTGGGGATACGGGGGGTGGGGGGGGGGGGGGGGGGGGGGGGGTCCTTTTGAATAAATAGTTCCCCCACCCTCTGTAAGTTTCTGTGCTCGTAACTTCCTCTAATCTGTCACTCTCTTTGACTCTGCCATTTCCCTTTGCTCGCTGTCATCTACTAACTTTCTGCCTTAACTGGTCCATTCTTCATTGCCTTTAACAAAAAGAAAAGAAACGCTTACAAAAAGATTTCTTCAGTCGAAGTCGGGCATGCTGGGCCTAACTATTTCTTTTGTTAGGCGCATAACGGTTGCATGACGAATCTGCGCTCATAATAGGCAGGACTCTGACTCTAGCGATCGAAGAAGAAGAAGAAGAAGATAGAAGAAGAAAAAGAAGAAGAAAAAGAAGGAGACAATATTTGTGATAAAAATGTGAATTTGCTGAATGTGTGTGACGTGTGCATTTCTATATCGGTCTGTCTACGTTTGTGTCTATGTGTTGGTATGCCAATGTATACGTAACAGTGACATGAGAAAGAAAGAGAGAGAGACAGAGGGAGAGAGACGGGAGAGAGAGAGAGAGAGATAGAGGAGAGAGAGAGAGAGAGAGAGAGAGACATGAGGGAGAGAGAGAGAGAGAGAGAGAGGAAGAGATAGAGAGAAGAGAGAGAGAGAGCAGAGAGGAGAGAGAAGAGAGATACCGAGAGAGAGAGAGAGAGAGTGCGAGAGAGAGAGCCGGCGAGAGATAAGATATATAGATAGATAGTATAGATAGATATAGATAGAGTGAGAGATGAGAGAGAGAGAGAGAGGAGAGAGAGAGAGAGAGGAGAGAGAGAGATGAGGGAGAGAGAGAGATAGGGATAGAGAGAGAAATTAAGTCAGTAGAGAGTGAGAAGAGAGAAGAGAGGATAACAGACAGACAGAGAAAGAGATTAGAGAGAGAGAGAGAGACAGAGGACTCAGGATAGACAGACAGCAACCAGGAAAAAACACGGAAAGACAATCAGAGACAGAAACGGAGACAGAGAGAAGGAGAGTGAGTAGACAATGCCCAGGAATAGAAGAATCTTGGGAGACTCATCGGAGGGATCCGGTACCCCTGGTCAAACTGACTGGATCTTCCACTATGGTGTTATTGTTCACAACACACAAACTGCTTCAAGGGGACAACAACAGTCGACTTTGTTAATCTCCTTTAAATCAAAGGGTTACACTCACAAAAAGTATGCTGGCTTCAGGCAAAGGTTCAAAGCCACGGTGGGGTGACATAGAGGAGAGAGTATGAGAAGGGTGGGTGGTGAAGAGGATTGGGTTTTTATCTTTTCTGTTGTCATAAGCAATCTAACAGTTTATTGTTGTCTTAGACATAAAAAAAGACAACAACACACCCACCACGAATGGATCTAAAGGGCCAACCACACGTCCACTAAATATTAACGTACGACTGTACGTATGCGGTTCGATCACCAAAGAGTGGTCTCGAAGAACAAAATGCGAGCTTCGGGCTTCGAGATCACGTCGATCGAATCGGCATCGCACAGTCGTGGCGATTTTAGGCTGCACGTGTGGCCGGACCCATCAAGAGGGGTGGGGGGTGGGGGGGGGGGGCAATTTGGACCAAAATGACAACTTTTTCGATTGTCACTGGGTTTAGCGTGTAGCGTAATTGCATGGGCACACGGAAATACCTCCTGTTTACCGTCTCATCCGAAAGACTTGCCACTAGTGTAAGACACGTAAGGCAAGTGCAAAGTGACGGAGTAATTAGTAAAGATAGTTGTTCTATAGCCGCAGGTTACAAACTCGGTCTCCAACCTCGGTGACCACAAACAAGCGAAACGCGTTAAACACTGTGCCAAGCTATACATCGCATACGGAAAGCGATAAAACGACAGTGACATTACAAAAAACAAAATAATTATAGTGAAATTTCCAATGTCTAAACAACATCTATTGAAATATCTTCACAATATCAAACACTGTATGATCGTTCATCAGACCGTTACTAGGCATCTGATGAACTTGCACTACAAGTTTTACTCACACACATTACACACAGTCCGCCGTACAGGATGACAATGAAATCGTACACAGTTTTGTTCACAAGCAGTTGACGTGAACATCATACAGCCCCAAATGCTGCATGAAACTCTACTGGTTATACCGGGTTCACGATATATGATAGTGATAATATAACAGGCAAACTCTGATGAAATCCTTCTAGAACAAGTATGGAGTGTAATCTGATAGTAATCTGTTACAGTTGTTTGACTGATGGCACTCTAATAGTTATGAATTCACTATCATCTACAGCATTTCTGCCTTACCGTCATGGCAATCTCAAGATGAAACTTCTAGTTGAGATCAATCCAGCTGCAAGTCGGAACTTGCCACGCCTAAGGATTTCTTGAGTGTAGGCGCTGCTAGTTCTGGCTGTATCTATGTAGTCCAATCATGACTCATAAATGACAGGAAATAGCTACTAGTTCTGATTTCACTGTATCTGTAATTAATAAGTTAGAAGAATGTGCTGATGACCATCACTTAGTAGATTAGCAATCTGGCAGTCACCGAACCGGAACCCGATGAAATCCTACTAGTTTGTTGGTTGTTTATAGTGTCACCCGTTTTTGTTCAGGGTAATATGTGTAATTTATTGCATCACCCACCCCAAAACGGATTCGAGGACTGGGGTCTGTTACGGGTAAAGTCCCGAAACGGGAGGTAAATCATCAACCCTCATGGCGCACAGCACCAGCGCCACAATGCCAAGACCATATTTTGATTGGAAGTCAGGAAGAGTGGGTCATGTTCCCTTATTATTTATTGTGGATATAGTTGTTTCTTCTTCTTCTTCGATTCGATCACTCAGACAGTTTTCCTGTCAATTATGAGCGCAGATGCGTCATGCTGCCGTTATGCGCCTAACTAATAAATAGTTAGGCCCAGCACGTCCGACTTCGGCTGAAGGAAATCTTTTTGAAAGTGTTTCTTGAAAAAAAAGAAAAAAAGGGCAGGAGAATGACACCGGCTAGGCAGAAAGATAGTAGATGACAGAGAGCAAAGGGTAAAGGCAGAGTCAAAGAGGGTGACAGTTTTCGGGAAAGTTACAAACGCATAACTTCCAGAAGGTGGGGGAACTATTTTTACGAAAGACCCACCCCGGTATCCCCACCGGAGGGGACAGTGGGGTAAACATGACACCCCGAAGTAAGAGAATCGGTAGGTCTTACTGCATTATAAGTTCATGATTTTAACATCTTTGTAGATATGAATGTTGTATATGCTGTAGGCTCCTATTATGATAACAACTGGTTGGTTATGTCCAAGTTAGATCTCACGAGTGAGATCTCTCGCTCTTCTAAACATCCTGCTCTCTCTCTCTCTTCTCTTCTCTCGCTCTCTCTGATCTCTCTTCTCTCTCTCATCTCAACTCTCTCGGTCCCCTTCTCTCTCATCTTTGCTGCTCTCTATCTCTCTCTCTCTTCTCTGCAAACTGAAAGTCTTTCTCTTCTCTCTTTCTCTCTCTCTCTGTCTAGCTACATGACAGGTTCTCAGTGCAGAGTGTTCGAGTGTCTACTCAAGAGTCTCTATCTTCCTACGCTTCTCCTTCTCTCTGTCGATCTCTCTCTCTCTCTCTCTCTCTCTCTCTTGACGCACGCGTGTGTTTGTGGGCCAAGTGTTGTGTGAGAGTTTCTTTCTTTGTGTGTGTGTGTGTGTTTGTGTGTTTGTCGTGTGTGTGTGGTGTGAGGTGTGTGTGTGGTGTGTGCATGTGTGCATGTGTGCATGTGTGCATGTGTAGGTGTGTTGTACGGTAATCTATAGGTAGGTGTGTGTGCGTGTGTGTGCGGTGGTGTGCATGTGCGTGCGTGTGTGTGTAGTGTGTGTGTTTGTTTGTTTGTGTGTGCATGGGTGGGTGTAGTGTGTGTGTGGTTTTGAAAACCGTGTGTGGTAAAACCGGTTCGTTGTGTGAAAAACAGTGTGTGGGTGTTGTAGGCTGTCTGTACAGGTGTGTCAACTGTGTGTGTAGTGTGTGTGTCTGAAATAGGCTGTCTGTAGAGGTGTGTGAAAACCATGTGTAAAAAAAAAATGTAATGTAAAAATATGTGTGAAAAAAAAAAAAAAAAAAATGTGTGGGTGGTGAAGTGTCTATGAAAAAGTCTGTAGGAGGTGGTAAGGAAGGTGTGTGTGTAGGGTGGGGGTTATGGGTAATTGCGGAAGTGTAGTTTTGTTGCCGCGCATGATGTGGGCAAGCGCAATAGTTGTGTTCAGGACAGAATGAGCGAGAGTCAGAGAGTGAGAGGGAGATAATGGTGGAGATTTCAATGTAAATTCATGCTTCACAATCTTTAGTTAACATTTTATAATTTTGATATCTAGGCTGGGCCTATGTCTTCACATTGGAAGTCCGTGGTTCCATAGTGCGTTTGTACAATGCCAATGGACAATAAAGAAATTTATGACTTATGACTTATGACTTATGGAAACAGTTTCGCTCCCAGCTAGGAAAGTGAGAGATAGGGCGATATATTTTGACCGCCATGGTAGGAGGAGCAGTCAATGCACTAGGGGCTTTAACACGCGATTTTCTTATTGGGCGTAGTGATGAGAGAGAGAGAGAGAGACCTATAGTAGAGAGAGAGAGAGAGAGAGAGACAGAGAGAGAGAGAGAAGAGAGAGAGAGGAGAGAGATGAAGAGAGAGAGAGAGGAGAGAGAGAGAGAGAGAGAGAGAGAGAGAAGATGAGAGAGAGAGAGAGAGAGAGGGTGGGACTACTCACTGAGGCTCTCAGTTTTTTTATCCCCAAGACTAAGAATAGAGAGAGTGATTAGCCCCACTCGAGCGTTATGCCCCCTGGTGTTCAAAAAAAAAACCCCGCTAAGTCGCTCATTAGTCTTACTCGATCGCAAGGAAAATGAGCAAAGGTACAGTTTAGCTACCTCTCTCGACGTTCAGTTCTCGAGTTCCCTTTCTGAGAGATATGAGATAACCACAATCTAATGCTAACCATATCCCCTTAAGGGACGGCTACACTGCATACGAATTCGCTGTTCAATGCAATGCGATGCGAGATTGGGACGATTGCGAGTCATGATTCACGTGAAACATTCGTGTATTCAGTCTGCTGGAGTATTTTATACAGAGCGAAAGAGTAGAAAACTTTTGTTCTTTTCTTTTTTTTAGACGGAAGTATTGTCACGCGAATCGTGACGACTCGCACAATCGTCACAATCGCCATCGCATTGGACACGACCAATCGCATGCAGCATGAAGCAGCACGCCCTTTACACAGAGCACGACAAAAATGTTCTCTTGCAGTGAACATTTTCTTTTTCAATAAGAAAATTGGGGGTGGGGGTGGGGAGGTTAGAGGTTGGGGGTGGGGTGTAATTGAACTGCAGAAACTAACTGCAGCACAAATCCAACCCCAGAACACATCCTCACACACGCGGGGTGCCCGAGGGTGGGGGTTAGAGGTTGGGGGGAGGTGCGGGGAGGGGGTGCTGAACTGCACCAAACTGGAATCCAATCCCCAGAACCACATCCTCCAAGAGCGCCACACTTACCACGACATCAGATGTCAAACCTGGCCCGGAAGGCAGCAGAAGCTGTGGGGACTCTACAGAGACGCTGAGGGAGACAGCAGACTTGGCGGCTGGGGGTAATCGCAGAAGATGAAGGAGGAGCCAGGGAGGTGGGAAAGAAGGAGGAGGGGGGGGAGGAAGGAAGGAGGAGGAGGAGGGGGAGGAGGAGGAAGGAGGAGGAGGAGCGGGAGGAGGAGGGAAGGAGGAGTAGGAGGAGGAGAAGGAGGAGCGGATGGGAGGAGGAGGGGAGGAAGAAGAAGAGGAAGAAGAAAGGAGGTGAGGAGGAGGAGGAGGAGGAGGAGTAGGAGGAGGAGGAGGAGGAGGAGGAGGAGAGAGAAGAGGAGGAGGGAGGCGGAGGATGATGATGAAGAAGAAGGGAGGAGAAGAAGAAGAATGAAGAAGAAGAAGAAGAAGAGGAGGAGGAAAGAAGGAGGAGGAAGGAGGGAGGAGGAGGGAGGACACGGAAGCCGATGAGGAGGAGTAGGGAAAGAGGAAAGAGGAGGAATGGAGGAGAAGAGGAGGGAGGAAAGAGGGAGGGGAGGCAAGGAGGAGGAGGAGGAGGAGGAAGAAGGAAGAAAAGGAAGAAGAAAGAAGAAGAAGAAGAAGAAGAAGAGGAGGAGGAGGAGGAGGAGGAGGAGGAGGAGGCGAGAGGAGCTTAGGTAGGTAGGAGTGGAGAAAGCTCCAGAGTAGGAGGAGGAGGAGGAGGAGGAGGTAAAGAAGATGAAGAGAAAGATTAAGCTTCAGAAGAAGAGTGAGGAGGAGGAGGAGGAGGAAACGCAGCAGAAGGAGGAGGAGGATTAGGAGCATGATGAGGAGGGAAAAAGAAGAAGAAGAAGACGCTAAAGGAGAAAGAAAGATGAAAAAAGGAGGTATGGATACCAGAAAAGAAGAAAAAGAAGAAGATAATGCGAATCAAGCTAGAATTCCTGCTTTCAAATACCTTTTAAGCGCAATGCTTTTAGGCTTCTCCGCTACAACTCAACTCAAGCCTTGGTTCCATCAGAGAGGTAAAGTGTTCTGGTTCTATAGACCTGCTACTGTCAGACCCTAGAGAACTGGGGGAGGGGTGGAGGAGAGAGGTGAAAAGCTGGGCATTGGGTTTCCAACTCGTCCCCTAAGCTCGTTTATCTTGTCTGTGGTGCATGCTGCAGTATAATAGTAGACCTCCTAGCTAGCCTAGTTGTCTTCTCTTCCTCTCGCTTTATCTGTTCTCTCTCTCTCCTCTCTCTCTCTATCTCTCTCTCTCTCTCTCTCTCTCTCTCCCTCTCTCTCTCTCTCTCTTTCTCTCTCCCTCCCTCTCTCTCTCTCCATCTCTCTCTCTCTTCTCTCTCCCCCTCTCTCTCCCTCTCTCTCTCTCCTCTCTCTCTCTCTCTCTTCTCTCTCTCTCTCCACCCTCTCTCTCTCTCTCTCTCTCTCTCTCCTCAACAAAAATTAATTGTTTTCGTTGATACCAATATTACAGATTGTAAAGAATAGGGCTTGGCCTAACCCAAAAATCTTTCATCCTTGTTTAAATAAAGTTTTTCAGTGTTCAGTGTTTTCTCTCTCTCTCTCTCTGTCTCTTCCTTCTCTCTCTCTCTCTCTTCTCGCTCTCTCTCTCTCTCTCTTCTCTCTCTCATCTCTCTCTCTCTCTCAACTCTCTCTCCCTCTCTCTCTCTCTCGTCTCTCTCTTCTCTCTCTCTCCTCTCTTCTCTCTCTCTCTCTCATCCTCTCTCTCTCTCTCTCTCTCTCTTCCCTTCTCTTCCTCTCGTTCTCTCTTTTTAAGTTCCTCCGTCCATCTCTCTCCTCTATCTATCTTTCTCATCTCCATGTGGCTTCTTGGATCCTCAGTCCCTCCCTACTCTCTCACATTCATCATCTCTCGGGCCCTTTCACGCAATCTCTCGCGTACTATCGGCTCGCCCCTACTCATCTCTCCGCGCCACACACTAAAGTAGCCCATCTCATTCTCTTAACTCTGCTTCTCCTTCAATTCCAGCGGCCTCGAAGCTCACTCTCAGCGCTCAATCTACAGCTCATGTCTCCTCTCCATACTTCTCACAAACCGTCGCTATCTAACTCCCTCTCTCATCTTCACTCGGGGTCTACAAGATCAAAGGGGTTCGTCTCCTCATCGATTTCGACTCAATAAACGTCAGTGTCGACACTCTCTGACTCGTCGCATCCTCGTCCTTCCTCCCTGTCCGACTCTTCCTCGTCTCGCGGCACTCTCTCTCTCAGTTCATCAAACGCCACTCCTTCAAAAGCGAACTCGTCGGTCTCATCATCCCTGTCTGCCTCTCTCTTGCACTTCTCTCCACTATCTATTCTCTTTATCTCTTTACCCGCGTCCCTCCTCACGGAGTTCTGAAAGCATAACAGCTCCCCTCAACGTGATCGGTCTCGATCGTCAACTCTCTCTCCTCGTGTCGTCTATCTCTTATCGTTCGTCTCATCTTCGATCGTCGGAATCTCTCGGTCCTCCCAACGTTTAGTTCAGCCTCAATCACAATCTCTCTTCATCCCGAAACTTAGTCCTCACCCGCCAGAAATTCCATCCATAGTCAGTATTGTGCTCGCGAAGTTCCGGCATCCACCTCCACTTTAGCTCCTTTCTCTTATCGCATCAATCCTCGCTACCTTCTCTCACTCAGATTTATCTCTCTCTCCAATCTCAGCGAGTAAATCACCAATCTCATATCCTTGACCTCGTGTCTCTCTCTCACTCATTGAATGTCCGCATCTCAAATTCTTCCAATCAGGCTCACATCACGCTCTCTCTCTCTCTGTCCCTTTTCTTCTTCCTCTCGCGTCTCAGTCATGACACCGTCCGGTCTCGTCTTCGTCTCAATCGCATTCCTCCTCATTCTTGGTCTACCCTCTTCTCTATGTCTTCCACGCCAAGCGGTTATCTTCTCGGGTCTATCCTCTGTATCATGCTCTCCTCTCCCAGCATCCACAAATTTCTCTCAGTCGAACTCCTCTCTCTCATCCCCTATCTCCACCCGGAAGTCAGATCACAAGTAGTCAAAGGCTTCTCTTCGTCTCAAACCTCCGTCGTCTCTCCCATCTCTCCTCTCTCATCGCCCTGCGCTTTTCTCCATTCAACTCCATCGTTGTGTCGTGTCCCACAACTCTGAATACTCACAGGTTAGACAATGTTTATAACCCTCTCTCATCTCTCTCTCTTTCGAAAACCGCCTCCTTATATTTCCTACTGCAATCTACGTTGACATCACTATACTCCCTTTCTTTCATTTTCTTTCTTTCTTTCTTCTTCTCTTCTTCTCCTTCTTCTTCGTTTCTTCTTCTTCTTCCTCCTCCTCTTCTCATCCTCCTCTTCCTTCTTCTTCTTCTTTCTTCTTCTTCTTCTTCCTCCTCCTCTTCCCCCTCCTCCTCTTCCTTCTTCTTCTTCTTCTCTTTCTTCTGTCTGTCTTTTCTTCTTTTTTTCTCCTCCTCCTCTTCCTTCTTCTTCTTCCTCCTCCTCTCTCTCCTCCTCCTCCTCCTCCTACTAATTCTTCTTCTTCTTCTCATTCGCCTCCACATCCTCCTCTTCCTCCTCCTCCTCTCCTTCTTCTTCTTCTTCCCCCCACTTCCTCCTCCACCTCCTCTTCCTCTCTTTCTTCTTCTTCAGGCCTAACGCCCCCCACCCCCCCCCATCTCTGTGTGGTTTCTAACAAGGTACCCATGTTTACGAAGCCCCACTGAAAGCCTCCCAGTCATAGAAAAAAAAAAACAAGTATTAGATGAGAAAGTGCCAGAGTGGAAAGACAAAGCCGTGTTGTGACTAGACAAATAGAAAAAAATGTACGAAAAGACAGAGAGGATCGGTTCATTAGTAGAGTGAGATCGATGGAGACGAGAGTTCTGGATGAATGTAGTGCGAATGTTAGAAAATGCCAGAAAACAGGTCGGGTTTGGTTTATGTATGCCAGTCAGTCGTTTGCGACCATGACTGCCAGATAGCAGAGGACGGGGGAGCAGATGGTGGTGTGTGGTTTTTTTCTATTCTGGCGCGGGCTTGGTCTGCGAGAGAATTTGTTGATAGGTAGAGGAGCGATTTGCCTTCCTTGCGACCCGCATGGTACCTCCCCGACTCTCTCAGGCCTAATGGGGTGTAGTGGTGAGGACGCTGGTGGCGTTGCGGGAAGTTCCCTAACCCTCTATTTCCTTTAGCGCGCGAGCACCATGAGCCCGGTGCCAAACGAAGGGGTACGGATGCGCCGTGGGCGTAGTCCTTCTTCCACAACGAGGTTGTGCGGGTAATACAAAACGTACCATTGATTTTTTCATTCGTGACTGTAGGAAATAGTCTCGTATGGTTGTACACGGAGCTCTGCGCTGTGTACTCTTGTTGATGGCCCTCAACTACAGGCACCAATTGTGTAATACCACGATGGATATTTAAAAGCCATTTAAGCAGAGGGGCAAGCGGCATGGAGAAATGTCGAACCAACAAAATTGGGAGCGGAGACTAGGCCGACGAGAAGATTCTCCCTTTTCACCTGCCCACAGCCATATTTATTTGAGGTTTAAGCCCCAAAATTGGTCCAATAAAATGATCTGGGTAGAGAACAAAATCCATCCAAAGGATTCTTTGTGGCTTCGTGTTGCACATTATATACGATAATAAGGTCCCCATCGCGTGCAGTTGTCTCGATTGTCCCAAAACTAGTGACAACAGTGGTCTTTTCCGATAATAGACCCAATTTTAGAGATGCCTTCATTGGTTGACATAGGTGTCCCAAATCACCGAGGTACTTACAGTAAGTAAATGAGACCTTGGGGTATGGGGGAAAGGGCTAAAGGTAGGGGAAAAAGGCTTGGCAAGACAACCAGGTGAGAATCATGAACCGATGAGAGCCAAGCATAGCATACAGTAATCAGGGGGGTGGTCGGGGAGGCCTAACGGATAATTAGTTTAATGTTTTTACCATGGAACGCAAAGAGTGGGATTGGGAAACCCATAGGGATGCCGAGGGTGCCTGATGGAAACGAACGAATACACAGTGCCGCGTTAGCATAAGTACGGGGGTAAGGATATTTGTTTTGGTGCAATTTTTAATATGGTACGAATGCAACACAAGGTATAGCATATGTACGGGGGTAAGGCAAGAGCTGTTGTTAATTTTTTACCATGGAACCAAAGAGGATTAAACCCATATGGCCCGCTGATGGAGACGAATACCACAATTTATAGCTTAGTACGGGGGGGCTAAGTTGGTCAACTTAACAATCGAGTTTCTAATATAAGGTCCAAGAAGTAAATGTTTTAACCATGGAACAAAACGAGATTTAACCACCCATATGCCCCTGATGGAACGACAGAATACAATAATTATAGCTTAAGTACTCGGGGTGTGTGTCGTAGAATGCGCAAGAGTATAAGCACGTGTTTCTGTTTACCAGGGAACCAAACTTGAGATTGAACACCCGTCTATAACAGGGAAAAGGTTTATGCCACCTCTGATGGAACGAATTTGTCTGTTGTAATTTACGTGCGTGTTCCTGTTTTTGTTTTCTTCTTTTGTGTTTTCGTTAGTTGCCAGTGTGTTCAGTGTGTTCGTAGTGTGTGTCGTGTATAGTTCTCGTAGATAGTGGTGTAGTGTCATCGCGATTAGGGGTTGTTCTCTTGTCATGCTACGAAAGTGTTCTTTCGTTCTATATGATGCGGAGCTCCTAGCGGGCATACACAATTACATAGACCGGGGGTTTTGGGTTCGTGCGGTAACGTAATCAGGGTTTAAGCTCTACATCGGTCGACGACGAAATTGATAGAACGCGATGACACCCACGACAAGCAAGTTTGTCAAAAAGTGTAGACGAGGAGAGGGAGAGGGTACCAAAGGAGGTTTCTGGCCAACTATGGCTGGGATTCCTGGGATTATTGCAAAACCAAGCTACACATATCAACGATACAAAAAAGGCGTGAAGATATAGAAAACCGAAGACACAACAATCACCAAAGGTTATTTAGTTGTGATGTAAGCGGAAGTGGGTTGGTGTGGTGGGGGGGGGGGTTGGACGGGTGGAGAGGACCAGTGATGGAACAATACCGAGTTTCTTCCCTTAAAAGTTATACTCTCTCTTTCCGTCACAAATTCCCTTCTCCATGTATAGACTATGTTGTTACAGTCAATGTACAAAACCAGCAACATTTTGTAAACTTCCCCAAGGTAATCAACTACCTTGGGAATGTGAATTCGGTCAAAACTGATACATTTCTTGGGAGCTTTACAAAGCAATGGATTCTCTTGGAATGTGAATTCAGTAACATTGACAAATTTCTTGGCCTTACAAAGCAATCGACTTACCTTGAAATATGAATTCAGTAATATTGACAAATGTCTTGGCCTTACAAAGCACTCCATGGATTCTCTGTGAGATGGAATGTGAATTCAGCACAATCTGACAAATGTCTTGGCCTTACAAAGCAAGTGGATTCTCTTGGAATGTGAATTCAGTAAAATTGGCAAATGTCTTGGCCTTGCAAAGCAATGGATTCTCTTGGAATGTGAATTCAGTAAAAAACTTGACAATTGGCCAATGTCTTGGCCTTACAAAGCAATGGATTCTCTTGGAATGTGAATTCAGCAAAATTGACAAATGTCTTGGCTTTACAAAGCAATGGATTCTCTTGGAATGTGAATTCAGTAAAATTGGCAAATGTCTTGGCCTTGCAAAGCAATGGATTCTCTTGGAATGTGAATTCAGTAAATGAGGATTGGTCAAATGTCTTGGCCTTGCAAAGCAATGGATTCTCTTGGAATGTTGAATTCATGTAGTTGAATCATTGACAAGCTACCTGATCTTGGCCTTACAAAGCAATGGATTCTTCTTGGAATGTGAATTCAGTAAAATTGACAAATGTCTTGGCCTTATAAAGCAATGGATTCTCTTGGTAATGTGAATTCAGGTAGCGGAAATTGACAACTGTCTTGGCGCTTACGAAAGCAATGGATGTCTCTTGGAATGTGAATTCAGTAAAATTGACAAATGTCTTGGCCTTACAAAGCAATGGATTCTCTGTGGAATGTGAATTCAGTAAAATTGAGAAATGTTCTTGGCCTTACGAAAGCAATGGATGTCTCTTGGAATGTCGAATTCAGTATAAATTGACAACGTGTCTTGGCCTTATAAAGCAATGGATTCTCTTGGAATGTGAATTCAGTAAAATTGACAAACTGTCTTGAGCCTTACAAAGCAATGGATTCTCTTGGAATGTGAAGTTCAGTAAAATTGACAACTGTCTTGGCCTTACGAAGCAATGGATTCTCTTGGAATGTTGAATTCAGCTAAATTGAGACATAATGTCTTGGCCTTACGAGAAAGCAATGGATTCTCTTGGAATGTGAATTCAGTAAAATTGGCAAATGTCTTGGCCTTACAAAGCAATGGATTCTCTTGAGAATGTGAATTCAGTAAAATTGACAACTGTCTTGGCCTTACAAAGCAATGGATTCTCTTGGAATGTGGTAATTCAGGAAAATTGACAACTGTCTTGGCCTTACAAAGCAATGGATTCTCTTGGAATGTGAATTCCGGAGCAAAATTGAGCAAATGTCTTGGCCTTGCAAAGCAATGGGATTCTCTTGGAATGTGAATTCAGGAAAATTGACAAATGTCTTGGCCTTACAAAGCAATGGATTCTCTTGGAATGTGAATTCAGTAAAATTGACAAATGTCTTGGCCTTACAAAGCAATGGATTCCTCTTGGAATGTGAATTCAGTTTATAAATTGACAAATGTCTTGGCCTTACAAAGCAATGGATTTTCTTGGAATGTGAATTCAGTAAAATTGACAAATGTCTTGGGTGGCTTATAAAGCAATGGAATTCTCTTGGAATGATGAATTCAGTAAAATTGACAAATCTATTGGCCTTGCAAAGCAGTGGATTCTCTTGGAATGTGAATTCAGTACACGATTGACAAATGTCTTGGCCTTACCGAAGCAACTTATGATTCTCTTGGAATGTGAATTCAGTAAAATTGACAAATGTCTTGGCCTTACAAAGCAATGGATTTTCTTGGAATGTGAATTCAGTAAGTATTGACAAATGTCTTGGCCTTACAAAGCAATGGATTCTCTTGGCATGTGAATTCAGTAACATTAGCAAATGTCTTGGCCTTGCAAAGCAATGGATTCTCTTGGAATGTGAATTCAGGAAAATTGACAACTGTCTTGGCCTTACGAAGCAATGGATTTTAGCATCAGTCCACGGATTGATAACGAGGGCTAGGCCCCTCGAAATGATCATCTCGCTCTGTGTAATTGGCGTTTTGTTTGTTGTTGTTTTTGTCAATAAAGCAATGGATTCTCTTGGAATGTTATTTCAGTCAAAACAATGTTTTGTCTCTTGTGAATAAAATAAGAGAGACGTCACTTTACACTTATCCTGTAGTTGTTCTCTTTGTTCTATGTTCCAGTGACGTTGCAGTCTGTTTCAGTTTTTTAATTCAGTCAATTTGCAAATTTCCATCTTTTAAAACAGGAAATTTACAAGACTGTTTTTTTTAAGGAAATTTTGTAAAACCCCTGAGTGAAATAGTACTTTTGCAAATGTACTGACATTTTCAAAAAAATTACAAATGTACCGGTTTTGTAAATTTACTGTAACATGTATAGATCTAACACAAGAGAGAAGATATGGCAACACCCGTTCTGCACCCACAGGTATACTAGTCAACTGTACGTACGTAGTACTGTGGCACGGTACTTTGGTACTTGACGGTAATAGTAGGAGGCGGTGCACGGGGTGACAATTGGTTCCCCATTCAGTTCTGCCCCGGTGCATTTTCACACGGCGAGCCAAATGGCGCGTGCAGTAGCAACAGACGCTCTTTGAAAACCGATCTCCACTAGGGCCGCGTTTCTTTAAAGCTGCAAAACCTCTCGCGAAGCTCTGGTTCTGGTACGTCGAAGGAGCCTATAACTCGACGGAACTGGGAGAGCCCACTGAGAATTAAAATATATATATATAATAATAATAATAATGAGCATTTATATGCGCTTATTCTTAAACAAGCCCTAAGCGCTTACAATAATAAACAAATAAATGAACTACCCCCCCCCCCACAAAACAAAGACAAACAACAACAGCAACAACAAACAAGCAGTAGAAAATATGAGAATGTCAAACATTTCCTCGCATACACACAGTCACACATTGCACGCGCTCACACGCACAAAACAAAACACACACACAAAGATGTCACACACACACACACACACACACACCACCACCACACGACACGCCACAACACAACACACACACCACACCACACCACACGACACCACAACACAACACAAGACACACGCCCCGCACAAACCACACACTGCACACAAACACACGCGCAGAGAAGGGACACAAATTACTTTCCAAAAGAACAGAGCAGGCTATGATTTGAAGAGAGTGGTTTTGGTTTTTGGTTTTAGATAAAAAAATGTCTTTGTTTTACTGTCTGGTGGTGTTGACGGATTTCTAAGAGTTGACCATGAGCCTTTTCGCAGTATCCAGACTGGACCCAATCCCGCTAGCGTAGCGCTCACCGGGGACAAACCCCAACCGGCCCAGCACCTGCCCTTCATTTACCACCAAGCTAGGATAAGTGTTTGCCGCTCTTTTGAAAGAATGAAAGGAAAAACAAAAAGGGGAAAGAAAGAGAACAGAAGGTTCACTGAAAGAGGAAAACAAAAGAAATTATCAGTTATCTTTATCGATGGCTTGGAGTCAAACCGGACTATCTTTTAGATAGTTCATTGACGTAATATTGAACATAATTATTGTGAAAACTAATAACTTGTTTAAAAAAAATAGACTGCAGAAATGTTTTGTTTTAAAAGCGTAATCCCCGTTTTTGGATTATTTGCAGTCATTTTTTGTTTGTAATACAAGTTCTTAGTTTTTTTGCAATAACACCAATAATAAGTCAATGGACTATCTAAAGATAGTCCGTTTTGACTCTAAACCATCGTAATATTATAACAGTTAAAAGAGACCCGTTTAGACTCAATCTGAGAAAAATGGTCTAGAGAGACACATTAGTATCTTTCCTGGCTCGTCTAAGCCCCAAAAACCATCATTCAAGGGCTACGTCATCAAACGTTATGACGTCATCAATGACATCACACATACCATGTAGTAGACAGGGGATCACCTCACCGGGGTGCTGGAGGGGGTTGAAAGATCGTGCAGCTTTCTGAATAACAACCCCAAGGAAGAAGTTTGTTAAACATGGTATCAATGCACGGATCAAAATGTTCGTGTTATTATTACAACATGATCACCAACTCGCCCATTTTCGTCTTGCAAAGCGAGCCAGCTTATGACCCCAAACTCTCACTGTGTCTCTTCATCTCTCTCTCTCTTTCCTTCTCTCTCCCCCCTCTCTCTCTCCCCCTCTCCCTCTCCCTCTCTCTCTCTCTCTCTCTCCGTCTCTCTCTCTCTCTCTCTCTCTCTCTCCTCTCACGTCCCCCAGTTATTGAAGTACAAGAGGGTTTTTTGATGAAAGCAACACTTTTCGAAACTTCGAAGCGAGCGAGATTTCTAGCTTTCTTGGACGCCATACACCGGTCGACAAGCAACGATAAAGTTTAGAACCCCCCCCCCCCCCCCCTTTCTTTGCTCCAGTGGCTGAGTATTAGGGCCTCGGCATTATTAGCGTATGCCCGTGCAACTAGTACCAAGTTGAGTGTAACCAAATACTGTTCCCCCTACAGAACCAGAACACCCCCAAAGCTTTGTTGCTGCGATACAAGGGTTTTGCAACAGAGAAAGAGAAAGTTAGGCCGGGTTCACACTAGACGCTTAAGTTTCCGTACGGAAAACCATAAATAAGTGGAAGAAAGGAGGATGAAAGTTTACACATAACATAGGGGAAATGAGCTACTTAGCTGGCTGTTTTGACCGCCAGGTGGTACAATAACGCTCGAGTGGGGCTTAATCCTCTCTATGTTCTTTGTTGGGGATAAAGAAAGAGAGAGACAGAGAGAGAAGAGAAGGAAAAAGGGAGGGAGGGAGGAGTCCCACCCTCTCTCTCTCTCTCTTCTCTCTCTCTCTCTCTCTCTCTCTGTCATCTCGCTCTCTCTCTCTCCTCTCTCTCTCATCTCTCTCCCTCTCACTCTCTCTCACGGGTCCTTCTCGTCAATCTGCCTTCTCTCTCTCCTCTCTCTCTCTCTCTCACTACGCCCAACTAAGAACATCGCGTGATAAGCCCCTAGTGGTTTGACTGCTCCCTGGCGATCAAATAATCGCCATAAGTCGACCATTCGGGACACGTGCGCAAATCCTTTTCCCTTCTTTGTTTCACTTATTTATGAATTGCGCACGGATTTCCGCATGGAATACCCGCGTATGTGTGTACACGGCCTTAGGTTTTTGCTTTGCCGTGTTTGTGTGTGGGGGGGGGGGGGGGGGGGGAGGGGGGGGGGGAGGGGGGGGAGGGGGGGGGGAGGGGGGTGGGGCGCTTGGTTGGAGCTTGAAATTGGGAGGGGGGGGGGGGGGGGGGGGGGGGGAAAAACACGTAGGGGACCTAAGTTCGTTTTAATGATGTTTTGTTTAGTTTTTTGGGGGTAAAAAACAAAGATACGAGATGATGGTATCACTGTGTTTTTGTTGTCGCCAGGTGGTGCTATGCTGTTGTGCTAGCGGTGTGTGGGGTTCTGTAGTGTCGTGGATCGTGTTGGCATGTGGCGTGATGTCTTACCGTTATAATTAAGGGTATTCATTATTTGGGTGGTTTGGGTTTTTTGTTCTTTCCAAAGAATTGCGTGTGTGTGTGTGTGTGTGTGGTGTGTGTGGTGTGTGTCGGTGTGTTGTGTGTGTGTCGACTCACTAGTGTGTTCGTTCGTTTGTGTGTGTGTGTGTGTGTGTAGGGTGTGTGTGTGTGTACGTGTGTGTGTCGTGGTGTGTGTTCTGTGTGTCCTGTGGTGTGTGTCGTGTGTGTGTGTTTGTGTGTGTGCGTTCGTGCGTGTGTGTTGTCGTGCGTGTGTGTGGGTGTGTGTGTGTGTGTGTGTGTGTGTCGCTGTGTGCTGTGCGCGTGCGCCGTGTGTGTGTCGTGCGTGTGCGTGCGTGTGCGTGGTGCGCGTTGCGCTGTCGTGTGTGTGTGCGTTTTAAATTAATCGGATAATATTAAAACGGTTCTCTCAGGGCAGTGCCTCTATACGGGGAGCTGACAAGCCACCGCCCTCTCCATGAGTCTCTCTCTCCCCCTCACTCTTTGACTCTGCCTTTTGCCCTTTTGCTTTCTGTCAATCCACGATTTTTCGGCCTTACTGGCCCATTTTCCTGCCTATTTGTTCCTAAAAATAATATCTTCCGAATAACTTTCTCCTTATCTAGCTCCTCCAAAAATCGGATTGTGTCGGCTGTACGCAATCGGGGGAGACCAATGAAAACTGAAAACCGAACACATACGTATTTTACCCATTATGGCCTTTTGGCCTGGGAACACTGAAGAAGAAGAATGAAATTCTCTTGGGTTTTTAAAAACCTAAATAAATGTCCGTTCGAATATTTTTGTCCAATCCTTTCAGTTTCACTGATGCAGAAATCAAGATCTTTGCTAAACATTCACTTCCCTCACAAATACCATCTTCTTTGCCAAAGGTCTGTAGTCACGAATGCAGCTAAAGCCGGCGACAGACTATGTGACTGCCTCATGTGACTCGATCAGGTTGTGACGTTTCACCTCATTTGCATACCATGCTAACTCGATCAGTCTGACTAAATCGGGCCCAGTCAGGTGACAGGGCCGAATAGGGCGGGTTCTAAATTTCACCGATCAAGTCTGATCGAGTCAGATGGCTTGTGATCTCTTCCTGTTCGGGAAACAAAATTTGGTCTACGTCATGACCTGATCGAGTCATATGAGGCAGTCGCATAGTCTGTCTCCAGCTTAAGACAACTAATCCGGGGATAGAAAATGCAAATTTGTTTTCTAAAAAAAACAATCCCCCGAAGACGAAATGTGGCTGCGCACGTGGCGGGGTAATCTTCTTTTTTTGCGTGTTCCTGGGTAATATGCGTCAGATGGCGGAGTAATAAAAATAACAACAAACACCGGTCACACACGTAATGTTTCTCATCCCTAGCTTGGTGCATTTGTACCATAGTGTTCAATTGCATCGGCTGTTGGGATTATGATGCCCTGGAGTCTTTTAGCCAGGGGTATGACAACAAACACACGTTTCTAAACTGCCAATTGGATTGGTAGCTTAATAAGGGCCAGCCACACGTCCACTAAAATCGTACGACTGTATCATTACGATTTTTCGATCACGTGGTCTCCAAAACAACAAAACAATAATAATAGTAATAATAGTACATTTATATAGCGCTTTACTCTCAAATGAGCCAAAGCACCCAAAAGAACAAAATGTGATTCGCGGCTTCGAGATCACGTGATCGAATCGCATCGCACAGTTGGTGCGATTTTAGTGGACGTGTGGCTGGCCCCTTTTTAGACTATTTGCATTTTTTTCCATCCCCCGATTAATCTGCCTTAGACGAACTACATGACTTACTAGGCAGGCCCCAGAGAGACAGCGAATGCCACATTACGACCTTTTCCTATTACCACGGCTATAAATTACTAGAACGTTAAAGCGAACCATCGACAACACACGGTTTCATTAGCATTGCTGGTGCAATAGAGAAAGGTCTCCAGTGTTTTAGCACTAACCATTTCTTCTGGGGTGTCGATCTAGTGCAACGCATTTACAAAACGTTCCAGAAATGTGTGTTTGTGGTTGTTATATGCTATCCTCTCTCTAGCTCTCTCTCTCTCTCTCTCTCTCTTCTCTTCTCTCTCTCTCTCTCTCTCTTGTTCTTTCTCTCCCCTCTCTCGCTCTCTCTCTATCGCTCTCTCTCTCTCTCATCTAGCTCTATCGTCATCTCTCTCTTTTCTTTCTTCTCCCCTCTCTCTCTCTCTCTCTCTCTGTATCTCGCTCTTCTCTCCTCTCTCTTCTCTCTCTCTCTCTTCTTTCTCTCTCGCTCTCCCATGTGGATTATCTCCAATCCTCTTTCTCACTCTCATCTCGATAGCTCGCGCGCTATTCTCTCTCTATCGTCTCTTCTCATCTGCTCTTCTATCTCTCTCTCTCTTTCTCACTCTCTCTCTCCTCGCTAATCTCTCTCTATCGCTCTCTCTTCTCCCACTAATCTCTTGTTCTTTCTTTCGCCCCTATCTCTCTCTCTCTCATATATATCTCTCTCCCTCTCTCTACTCTCTCTTTCTAGCTCTGCTCTCTCGCTCGCTCTTCTCTCCGCGCTCTCTCCTTTCGCTCTCTCTTCTCCCACTTCTCTCTATCCAACTCTCTCTTGCTCACTCTCTCTATCTCTCTCTCATCGCTCTCTCTCGAGCTCGTCTCTCTCTTTCGCACGATCCTTGCTCGCTCTCTCTCTCTCCTCTCTCTCTCTCTCTCTGTCTCTCCCAATCGATCGTTCTATCTCTATCTCTCTCTCTCTCTCTCTGCTGTTGCCTCTCTCTCTCTAGTCTCCTCTCTCTGTCCTCGTTGTTAGTTCTTCTATCTAATCTCTCGCCACTCTCTCTTTCTCTGCTCGCTCTCGCGATCTCTCTCCTCTCTATCTCTCTCTCTCGTCTCTCTCTGTCTCTCTCTGTCTCTCTTGTTCTTCTTTCTGCCTATCTGCTCTCTCTCTCGCTCCACTCTCTCTCTCTCTCTCTCTCTTCTTTCTCCTCTCTCTCCCCACTCCTCTCCACTCTCTCTTTCTCACTCTCTCTCTCTCTCTCTCTCTCTCTCTCTCTCTCTCTCTATCTTTCTCACTCTCTCTCTCTCTCTCTCTCTCTATTCTCTCTCTCTCTCCCACTCTCTATTTTCTCTCTCTCTCTCTCTCTCTCTCTCTCTCTCTCTCTCTCCTCTCTCCCACTATTCTCTCTCTCTCTCTCTCTCTCTCTCTCTCTCTCTCTCTCTCCTCTCTCTCTCTCTCTCTCTCTCTCTCGTTATTTCTGTCTCTCACTTCTTCTCTCTCTCCTTTCTCCCACCCTCTCTCCTTCCCCCACTCTCCCTAAGATTTTCGCTGTTGTCTGTCTGTCTGTTCTGTCTGTCTGTCTGTCTCTATGTGCATTAGGAGGGGGGAGGTGTAGCGGGGGAGGTTGTAGCGGGGGGTGCTTGATTCGCGTGATCGGAATATTTTAATATTGGAACTGTGATCTTTATTACAACTGTTTAACCGTTACGTACCACCACAGTGACACGCACATTTCCATTTATGGACGAATAAAGATTGTGATTGTGATTGTGAATTCTGCCCTCTTGGAGTAATTATATCAATGCATGATGGAGCTAGGAACAAGGGCCTCAGTAGCGGCGAACATTCTGGTGTTTTCTGTGAAACAGAACTTCAACGACCACCTCTCTCACCCCCCCCCCAAGAATTCTAACCAGCTATAAGTAATAAAAAAAAAAAAAAAAAAAGGGAAAACCGTGAAAACTGTGATTTTGAATGTGACTCGGGGGTCTTTAAGACCCCCCCACGTCACGTGTCAATTCACTCTTAAGCTAGGAAGATTTGTTAAGATTTCGTACCAGCTATAAGAGGGAAAACACGTGAAACCAGGATTTTGCACACGTGACGTGGTGGGTCTTTGAACCCATCGTGTTGTTTTCCCGACATTAAGCACATGATCGTCGGGAATATAAATTGTTGTGCTTGAGAGCGCGTCACAGCTAGAGGAGCGCCACATTAAACATTTTTGTTTGTTGCATGCGATTTAATTAATGCGACTGATGAGAAGGAAGGGGGGTGGGGTGGATAAATGTTGACCAAAATGACAACTTTCGTTGCCACTGGGTTTAACGTGTTGCGACGTGCATGGGCACAACGGGAGCGGGGTTTATCGTCTCGTCGAAAGATTCCGCGTTCAGACCGTAGGGCCTGCAGTGTTTTTTTTTTCCAGAGGTGAAGAGGGAAAATCCCTGTACCCAGTCCGAAATCAGGTTTATTGTGCACGACTGAGGGCCGAACGCGTTACTTCTGTGCCACCTCTACACACAATAATAGTTAATAATGGTCATTGAATCTTCTCTCTCTCTCTCTCCTCTCTCTCTCTCTCTCTCTCTCTCTCTCTCTCTCTCTCTTCTTCTCTCTCTCTCTCTCTCATTGTCTGTCATCAGTCTCTCTCTCGCTCTCTCTCTCTCTCTCTTCTCTCCTCTCTCTTCTCTTCTCTCTCTCTCTTCTCTCTCTCTCTCTCTCTCTCTCTTTCTCTCTCATGCTGTCAGTCTGTCTGCTGTCTCTCCTCTCTTCTCTACTCTCTCTCTCTCTCTCTCTCTCTCTCTCTCGCTCTCTCTTCTCTCTAATCTCTCCTCTCTCAGTCTTATTCTATCTGTTCCATTGAACAGCTAGGGAATGCCAGTAATTGTATATCTGTAATGTGTAGAGATAATATTATATCTGTATTGATGTTTGTTGGTATTGGACTGTTGATGCGCGAAGTATTCCAAAATGTTGTTATTTGATTGACTGTTACATATGTGTTAATAATGGTTACTCTGTTTAAAATGTGCACATTTCTAAGTTCATGTAAATGAATTTTAATAATTATTTGATTGGCATAATTTCGTTTCACGCGTTTGATTAATGTTCTTTCAGTTGTGTTGTATCTCTGTCATGTTGCTGCACCTAATCTGAATTTCTCTTTGGGAGATATTAAAGTATACTTGAACTTGAACTTGAACTCCTCTTCCTCTTCTTCTTCTTCTCTTCCTCTTCCTTCTTCTTCTTCTTCTTCTTCTTCTTTTCTCTTCTTCTTCTTCTTCTTCTCTTTTTCTTTTTCTTCTTACTTCTTCTTCTTCTTCTCTTCTTCTTCTTCTTCTTATTAATCGGCCACCTTCATGGGGTTGAAGATTTTCCCGAGATGGCTTTACTATTGTATGAAACTTTACTGTCAAAATCTGAAGGAAACGGAGAGAGAGAGAACGAACGAACGAAAAGAACGAAGCTTTGTTTAATCAGGGTTATGAGATAAGCATACAATTTTGCTCTTTTTTTTACACTCAGCCCTGAGGTAAACTAAGGTTAACAAAAGGTATAGCAAAAAATGAAGCGCATGCGTAAGAAATAATAATAATACAAAGCACTCAAAAAAAGTAAATATCCAGAAATAACATGAAACAGCACTATATTATACATCATCAATGTACAAGACTAATAATTATAGGAAGAAGGTGATGGTAGTAGGGCTGGAGGCGGAAAAGGTACAATGAGAGAGGAGAGAGAAGAGAGGCCGATCGATGTGAGAGCGAGGAGATGAGATGAGGAGAGAGAAGAGACGAGAGACCGAGATAGAGAGAGAGGAGAGAGAGGGGAAAACACTGAACACTGAAATAGTTTAATGCATTTTTGGCCATGGGCCACAATGCATGTTAAAGTGGAAAGTGGAGATAATACAACACAAACAGAACACATGTCAGAGACAGACAGACATGCAGACAGACAGACAGACAGACAGACTGAAAGAAGAAAGACAGAAAGGCAGGACAGGACAGACCAGACAAGAAAGACAGACAGACTGAAAGACCAGTCAGACATAGACAAACAGAAATACAGACAGACGACTGAAAGAAGACAGACAGGACAGACAGATGAAAGACAGACAGAGACAGACAGACAGACAGACATACAGATTGAAAGAAAAGACCGACAGACAGACACAGAGAGAGAGAGAGAGGCTGTGTTGTGCCTGTGTTTAGAACGCAGAACAACCAATAAGTTTACATTCAAAACCCGCCAAGAACAACAACTAAGCTAGCTTATTAATTTTGTTACTTGGGCAGGTTTCATGCATTCTGAAAATAATTATCCCCCCAATATCCGCACATCATCAACACATGACTAAATAGAATCCCCCGTGGGGATGCCGGGGGGGGGGGGGGGCTTTTTGTACAAATTATTTTTTTCCCCCACCTCTGGAGTTCTGTGCTTGTAGCTTCCTCTAATCTGTTACTCTCTTTGACTCTGCCTTTTCCTTTCTCTTACTGTCATCACTACCTTTCTGCTGTACCGGTACATTCTCCCTGCCTTCCTTCACGAAACGCTTTCAAAAAGATTTCGCTTCCAGCCCCCGAAGTCGGACTTACAGCTGGGCCATAACTAATTGCTTTAGTTAGGTGCATAGCTTTGGGGTGGGGGGGGGGGGGGGGTGTGTGGCAGCATTGCCGCATCTGTGCTCATAATGGACAGAAGTCTGAAACTGTCTGAGCGATCGAAGAAGAGGAAGAGGAAGAAGAAGAAGAAGAAGAAGAAGAAGAAGAAAAAGAAGAAGAAGAAGAAGAAGAAAGAGGAAGAAGAAGAAGAATGAAGAAGAAGAAGAAGAAGAAGACGAAGAAGAAGAAGAAGAGAAGAAAGAAGAAGAAGAGGAAGGAAGAAGAAGAAGAAGAAGGAGTAGAAGAAGAAGAAGAAGAATGAAGAAGAAGAAAGAAGAAGAAGAAGAAGAAGAAGAAGAAGAAAGAAGAAGAAGAAGAAGAAGAAGAAGAACAACAACAACAACAA
>CM065699.1:48358894-48362230 GCA_017654935.2 Phymorhynchus buccinoides | reverse complement strand
CTGTGTTTCCACACACACACACACACACACACACACACACACCACACACAACCAAAAACGGACAGATGCCTTTTAATATAGTGATTATAGTCAGCCAAGAACAAACAAACAGACAATTCTGAAAACATTAAGAAGCTTTCGCTTCGCCGATGCGTTAAACAGAGCTGTCAGAATTGTTTGTGCGGAGAGAGTGTGGGTACTATTATTACCACATTTTGATGTTGGTCTTGCCACGTTTTCAGCTGATTATGTCTGGATTTTTGTGACGACATCTGTGAGGCACGATTCTGATGAAATACTACTGTTTAAACGATTCTGATGAAACACTACTGTTTAAACGATTCTGATGAAATACTACTGTTTAAACGATTCTGATGAAATACTACTGTTTAAACGATTCTGATGATTTACTACTGTTTACAATACTGTTTAAACGATTCTGATGATTTACTACTGTTTAAACGATTCTGATGAAATACTACTGTTTAAACGAATGCTATGAAATCATTAAGACTAGTTTCGTTCCCTTTATTCATTTATACCTCCCAAAATAAATAACCGATATTTCATCAGATTTGTGTACGGGGGACTGCACATATGGTTTATTGAAAAAAAAAATATTGCCCAAAACTCTGCTCTGGTATCAGAAAAAGGAAACAAAATGTATAGTGTGTAACTATTTATGTGGGATGGGAAATAAGGGCTTTAAGAAGAATACGAGAGTGTGTAAGATTAATGTAAGAAAGTGTCTAACCAGGGTGAAGAGGAAAAGGAACAAAATCATCCTGAGACTCTGTTTGTTAATAAAAAAAAAGAGAAACACAACACATTTAAATCGGAGAGGGAAAAGAGAGAGAGAGAGAGAGAGAGAGAGAGAGAGAGAGAGATAGAGAGGAAAGAGAGAGAGAGAGAGAGAGAGAGAGAGAGAGAGAGAGAGAGAGAGAGAGATAGAGAGAAAGAGAGAGAGAGAGAGAGAGAGAGAGAGAGAGAGAGAGAGAGAGAGAGAGGAGAGAGAGAGAGAAATAAAGAGGGACGAGGAGAGGGAGATAATTTATATTATTTTATTTATTTTTTTTATAATTTTTTATTTTTATTTAATATAAATTTTTTTTTAGAGAGAGAGAGAGAAAAGAAAGACGGATAAAGAGAGAGAGAGAGAGAGAGAGAGAGAGAGATTGAGAGGAGTTCGAGGGAGATTTTGGGGGAGAAGGATTTAGAGAGAGAGTGGACGAGGGGGGCGGTGGGGGGGGGGGGGGGGGGGGGGGGGGGGGGGGGGGGCGAGAGAGGGGGGGGGGGGGAATGGGGGAGGAAAATGATTTAAAAAATCGGTGGAGAGGAGGAAATTACTTTTAATTATTTTAATAATAAGCTGAAATAAAATAAAGATACTCACCTACAACCACAGAACCAGAGCCATGGGACCACTACCAGTCAATGACAGATGAGAAATCGTCAGGGGACGGAGTGTCAATCACTGACTGTTTCGGCCCACGAAAGGGACATTAAGTCGCTGGGCTAGTTTCTCACAACAGCCTTGAAAAGTCATTTTGTTTTAGTTGCGGGTACTTTCGTGCTCTCTAACATCTCATCTTTCATATTGATACAGGACAATCTTTGTCGCGGTCTCTAACTACTCCAAAACGTGCTTTAAAATCAGTAGGTCAATGCATTTTTTTTAGCTAGGATAAACGTCAGACTGTGATTTCTCAAAATGGCCGACACTCACCCTACCAACTTTAAATGCTCACCTAACTCTAAAACGGAACAAGTTACAAGAATGGTTCGTATGTCATTTGAAAGAGAATCGCCTGAAGTTTCCCAACTGTACCATTTTCTTAGAATGGTCATTTTGTCCTATTCGTGATGCTGGGTCACATAATGTTAGAGTGAACAAAACTATTAGGATTTCATCAGATTCATTTTAGACATTAGAATTTCACGTGAATCATGCCTCACAGACATCGACACAATCGTATCGCATTGGGGTCAAATCGTATGCAGTGTGTGGGCCCCAATAAAAAAGTTAGGGCCCGATGAAAAAGTAGCATCAGCAGAAGAAGAAGAAACAGCGAATGACTATGCGCGTGCGATTCAGCAGAAACGATGCTTTATGATGGGGAGAGAAGATCGCGTGAAGAGATAGATGATCTATATGTGACAGTGCATGGGGAAAACAGACATAATGGATTTTGGGCATAAATTGAGATTTTACTTTTTCACGATGAAGCAAAGATTCCTTGTTAATACGCAGAAAACCGAATTGAGTTATCTTGTCTAGTTTTTATTTTATAATTATTTGAAGTTTGGTATTCGAAATAGATCATTAGCAGAAATCGGGCATAGAAGATACAATTTTGCCTCTTTGTTTCTATTGACTTGATTTAGAAAACAATCAAATAAACAAAGAAATCATTCAAAATTGTCTTTCATGTTGTGGATACTGGTAGAATACATAAAAATAGACATAAATATGCTCTAAATAGAAAATCAAATATTTTGAGGGTTGTTGACTATTTTTGGCTTTTGCTCAAAACATTCTGAGCGACTTATGTAGGTTTTTTCCCATGCACCATCACATTTATATATATATATATACATGGACTCGGACCTTCGGACCTTCACTACCGTTCATCTTCTTTCCTAGCTATCTCCCCTGTCCTTTCGTATTCTTTTTTTTTTAGTCCCCCGAGCCGAAGGTTCGGGGAACTATTGTTTCTGTCTGGTCCGTCCGCGCGGCGTCCGGCGTGCCTCCGTCCGGCTATTCGTCCGTTTTTCTCAAAAAACTATTCAGTCTATCATCATCAAATTTGGTATACTAGTTTGCCAAGATGAAAGCTATCCACTGATGTATTTAGTTTGACATTAAGGTCAAGGTAGCGCCAGTTACGGGGTTCAAACCCCGAAACACATAATCGCTAATATCTCGCGAAGTTTTGCATGTATTTCAATGCAGTTTTTTTTCACAACATTTCTTGATAAATAACACAGTTGTGTCATGAATTTTTCTGTGCGCGCGTGTGCGCATGATCGCGCGCGCTCAAATCACGGGTCCGAACCCCAAGGCTATATATAAAAAAACCTATTCAGTTACGTGCTGTTTTGATGCGTTTTTATGTAAGTACGTTTTCTTTTGATATCTGCCGCTTCGCCTGTTCATGGGATAAGCCCGCTGTGCCCTAGGCCCTTTGTGTCACAGGCCCGATATGTCCCACTTCTTTCCGGCCGTCCATCCGTCCGTGCGTGCGTCCTGTTTTCAGTTCTCAATGGTCTCCCCGCTGTGTGTACAGCCGACGCATTCCGATTTCGGAGTAGCTCGGCGATGCTGCGAGGGGACTT
>CM065699.1:48323894-48333894 GCA_017654935.2 Phymorhynchus buccinoides | reverse complement strand
GATAGCCTCCACTGTGAATAGTGTACACGTCCGCACTAACGATAACTCTATCAGCCCGGTTCGCCGAGCTTTTAAGTAATCCATCTTACCCTTTTAGAATATCTTTGCTTTAGTTCTATTTTTAACTGGTCTCTCAAAACCTGCACTGTCCCCAAACTTTGGAAAATCTCTACCATTTGCCCTGTGCCCAAGAAAAAGAACCCCGTTGCTCTGAATGACTATCGCCCTGTGGCCCTAACCTCTATAGTTATGAAGTGCTTTGAGAGAATTGTCCTACGGCATCTTTTAACCTTTACCAGCCAGCATTCAGACCCCCTTCAGTTTGCTTATAAGTCACACAGGAGCATTGATGATGCGATCCTAACCCTGCTTCACAACGCTTTTATTCATTTAAATGATTCAAAGTCTTTCGTTCGTATTCTTTTTATCGACTTTTTCCTCTGCCTTTAACACTATTCAGCCACACCTTCTAGCTCTGAAGTTGTTAGACCTTCATGTTGATCCTAAATTGACCCTCTGGCTCGTTTGATCGTTAAACCTTTCTTCTCAATAGAAGCCAGTCAGTCCGCCTATCAGTCAGTGCTCTCCTCTACCCACTCTCTACTTCTTCAACTGGTGCGGACCTCAGGGTACTGTTCTCTCTCCTGTTCTTTCTTTTTAACCTTGCATACCAACACTGTAGAGGTACATACGAGAATGTTTCCTATCATAAAATATAAAATCATATCCAGACGATTCGGCGGACCCATACAAGACCTTCCAAATTCTGATATCTCACTACTTTATAAGTCAAGTTGCGAAATTATTGTCTGTGGTGTAAAGAAAACTAAATCTGGACCTCAATGTGCTCAAAACAAAAGAAATGTTAATAGACTTTAGGAAAGATCCACCCCCTGTGCCTACAAGATGGTAGTGATCGCAGATGGTTGGAACAGTGGAAAGGGTATCAAAGAATTACAAATACTATAGGTACCATTTTGGACGACAAACTGACTTTCGACAAGAACACACACAACATACATAAAAAATGTCAATCAAGATCTGTTTATTTTGCACAGACTGAGAAACATTGCGTGTTAACTCAAATATTTTTGCATATCAAAAAAATACAGTACTATAGTAGCTGCATTGAGTCTGTAGCTTACTGTTTCTTTTATGTGTTGGTTCGGAAGTCTGTGTTTGAAGAACAAGCGTGTGATGGATGATGTGGTGAATGTGTGTAGTAAATTTGTAATGGAAAGAGAGAGATGGGTTTGAATGAGATGTACGAAAGACGAACCAAGCATAAAGCCAGGAAGAATTGTAAATGACACCTTCCATGTTTTTTCGAACCTTCTAGGAGAACGGTCGCGCTACAAAAATTTTTAAACAAAATAAAGTCAACTCCAGGGCACAGACATCCTTCAGCCCCAGATCCATCCACCTCCTAAACTCATGATCCTTGTAGGTTTAAATGTGTGTTCATCGTGGTTTAAAGAAACTATGCATGCTTATTCGCTTATGACGTTGTATGTATCCAACCATATATTGTAATATTTATTAATTTAAAGCAAGTGTGTATTATGTGTAACTTTTAAATATGTACATTATGCTCACACATTGTTAAATGTCTATTTCCGTATACTTTTTACGCATATTTTATTTTTATACTCATGTCCCTTTAAGTCAAAATGTGCTATTATTCATGCATGTTGAATGTCGATGACTTTGCTATTCTGGCACCTTAACAAAATTTATCCTTGGGAGATAATAAAGTGAATTTGATTTGATTTTGATTTGATTTGAGTCATCATTCAGTCAGTCAGTCAGTTACATCAATCAATCAATCAATCTTTCTCTTCTCTGTTTCCTTCCCCTCCTCCTCCTTCTCCATTTGTCTTCATCTTCTTATTCTTCTCTTACTTCATCAGTATCGTCTTCTTCTTCTTCTTCTTCGTTCTTCTTCTTGGCTTCTTCTTCTTCTTCTCTCTCCTCATCCTCTTCCTCCTCCTCATCCTCCTCCTCCTCTCCTCCTCTTCTCTCTTCCTCATACACTTTATTTCTTGGTGTTGTGTTGTGTTGTTGTGTTGTTGTTGTTGTTGTTGTCTTGTTCTTGTTCTGCTTTTCTCTCTTTTTCTTCTTCTTCTTTTCTTCTTATTCTTATTCTTCTTGTTGTTGTTGTTATTGTGTTGTTGTTGTTCTTCTTCTTCTTCCTTCTTCTTCTTCTTCTTCTTCTTCTTCTCTTCTTCTTCTTTTTTTTCTTCTTCTTTCTTCTTCTTCTTCTTCCACTTCTTCTTTCTTAAAGAGTTCTTCTTCTTTCTTTTTTCTTCTTCTTCTGCTTCTTCTTTTCTTTCTCTTCTTCTTCTTTTCTTCTCTTCTTCTTCTTCTTTCTTCTTCTTCTTCTTCAAAGATCTGACAAATGACCGTTTCTTTGGTCCCAATGTGAAACGCAATCATACTTTCAAGGCCAAATGTTGTTTTGTGTTTGTGTGTGTTTTTGTGTCGATGTTTATGTTTTCACAGTTTTATCATGCTTTTATTTCTTCACATTCCTCTCGCCCAGTTCTAACGTGTATGTGCAGACCCTTGCTTTCTTCCCCTTTATCTCTCCGTGTTATCTTTACTTTCTCTTTCGATGTGTTTATCTATAATTATACTCGCGCGCCTCCATCTTTGATCCACACCCTTCGTCTACGCAGACGTCGTAATTCAATTTTTCATCTCGAGAAAATCATAATTGTATCTTTCTTCTTGTTGCTCTTCCTTTCTTTTTGCAGTTCTAAAAAAAAAGTCGTTTTACGTTATCAATATTCATAAGCTTTTCCTCTCCATACTATTGAGCTATTCCAAAAAACAATGGCAACAGCAAAATCGTTTTAAAAAAACAAGCGCGAATTCGCAATAGTTTGTGGCACGCGGTCTATTTTTTACACTTTCCAATAAAATGGAAGTTTACCTCCCCCTGGGAACTTTTTTCAATAATTTAAATCTTCTAACCAACCAGAAGAATGGTTTATCTCTGCAACCAATTCGTAAAACTTTTTTATAATCTTTTGGAAAAAACATTAAAATAACAACTATGTATCCTACTTATACTCATCAAAGAAGAAGCACCGCATACTCGTAGTCGTCCCCTGTCTGTAGTGTCTGTATTAACGTATGTTTATTATTTTTGTACGCGTTAAAATACATCATTTTAAAGAGCAGACAGAAGTGTAGCCTCGATTTGAAGAGCGACAATTTTTGTCAAAATGTGCGACAATTTTGGAACGACAGACCGACCGACCGGACAAAGTGAGTTATAGGTTTGTGGCTTGAGCCACAAACAAAAAAACACACCCAAAACCCCACGTTTTGCGTAATTGTAATATCGCTTTGAATTCCCCCCATGTTTCTGGTTATATGTGTACATATTTGTGGCGGTACCATAGCCGATAAGGTCTAACCGAGGCATGGTTACCGCTACACACTATCTGTAACCCTTTTTCCCCTTTCCGTCACACCCAAAACCCACTCATTTATATCACCTTTGTACATATTGTGTGCTGTAGGGGTACCATTAGCCGATCGATGAGGTTTATCCGAGGCGTGGCTAGGCGTGGTTACCGCTGCACATATCTATTTTGTTAAAGACTCGGGACTTTACTGGTGTGCACTGCCTCCGGGCATTGCAGCCAGTATTGATCCCCCCATCTTTGTATTTACAAAGGTCCCATAATATTGTCCTATATGACCGAGAGGACGGTAAAACACATTTTTCATCTTCCCATGTTTCTGGAATGTCTCGGCTTATACACTTTCCTCTTATCTGTCACTCTTCTTTGACTCTGCCTTTTTCCTTTGCACTTGGTTGCACCTACTTATGCTTCGCCCTGTACTGTCCATTCCTCCCGCGTTTGGTTTTAGACATTTTTACAAGATATTTTTTTTCTCCAGCCGAAGACGTCCTAACCATTTCTGAGTTGCGCGCATAACGGCAACTGACGCCTCTACGTTTCATATGACGGAACTTGTCTTTATGATCGATCACAAAAAGGATTCAAATGTCCACTTATGAATGATAATTTTGTCTGGTACCGAAACCGTTGCAAGCTTTCTCCCCCCCCTTTTTTTTTTTTTTTGATTTTTTTTTTTGGCATTTCAAAGTGGATTTGAAAAAAACATTGGTATGTTTACTGCTATAGAAACTTTCGTTTTTAAACGTTTTAATCAATTTCAGAAATCAAAAACACGTAGTTCTTGCCTCGTACGCATTGATTTTTATCACCACCCTTATTCGTGAATAATGAATGTGATATGATTATATATATATATTTGTTAAGACTTTTATTAACAAATTTATTAGCAACATTATTTTAAGGTCACCTTGTAGTTTTTCTTCAAAAGATTCGTTATGTGTAGAAAGTGTGTGTGTGTTGTGTGTGTGCGTGAGTGCGTGCGTGAGGGTGTGTGTGTGTGTGTGTTTTTGTTTGTGTGGTTGTGTGTGTGTGTGTTGTTGTGTGCGTGCGTGCGTGCTTGCCTGCTGTGAATGTGGTTGTGTAGTGAGTGTGAGTGTGTGAAAGAAGAAGAGAGAGAGGAGTGTGTGTGTGTCTGTGTGTGTTGTGTGTGTGTGTGTGTGTGTGTGTGTGTGTGTGTGTGTGTTGTGTGTGTGTGTGTGCGTGCGTGCGTGCGTAATGCGCGCAGGCGTCCGTGCGTGAATGTGAGTGTGAGTGTGAGGTTGGGGTAGGTAGGGTGAGTCTGTGATGTAAAAAAGTTTGTTGACATGAGATAAGTGGAGAGCTATCTGATGTGTTTTTACAATTGATTGTGGTGGGTGGGGGGGGGGCGCACGCGGTGTTTGAGCACGCCACCCCCTTCCTTGTGCTTGAGTGCATGCGTGCCTCGCGCTCTGTGAATGTTTGTGTGGTACAGTGGTGTTAGCTCGGTGACATCTCGTTGTGCTGGCTAATACAAAGCATCTGTTTAATTTCATTCTGTGTTTTTCTCACACCTGCTGCCATGTCATTCAGTAACCGACCTACTGCCGTGCCGTTGTGTCCGCTTTCGCGCCGTGTTGTTTTGGGTCTTGGGGGAAGGGAGTGACCAAGAGAAGCAACCCTGCTTGTTTGTTATAACCTGTCAGCAAGGGAATGCGATACTTAATAGGAGACGTTTTTGTCCTAAACGTGGAGTTGTACTGTTGGGCCGCGAACGTGGGGAAAAAAACTTTCCCAGTCACGTCCTAACATATGGAATATACATTTCGTGGTCCTAACATGGAATATACTGTTTGGTTGGGCCGAAACGTAGGGGAAACTCCCGTCCGTCCTAACATGGAATATACATTTCGTTTCGTTCTAACGTGGTTATGGTTTGGCCTGATACGTAAGCGGGACCTTCCCGTCCGTGCCTAAAACATGAGAAGTAATACATTTCAGCCTAACCGTGGAACATATATGGTTGGGCCTTAACGGTGGGGGGAAACTCCCGTCCGTCCGGCCCTCCCGTGGGAAGGAATGGTGTACTAACGTGAATGGTACACATCGTCCTCAAAAGCACACGTTTAGGACTAACGGTATTTTCCACGTTATTCCCAGGGGGGGTCCCTGGAGCGAGTCAAAAGCAACTAGGCGTGGTGCTTATAACCTTTTCACACGTGGGGTCACACATGCTGGGATCCTCGGTAGAACACAGATGGACACCGCGGGCCTTACTGTGGTGTTAGAAATTTGTGTGTGACATGACGAAGATATCTGTAAGGCTATCTGATGAGGCAGCAGGGTGTAACCGCAGCTGAGTGAGATGTTTGCACAACCCCAGTTCACTGATAGGAATCGCTTCTTTGTTTCTTTGTTTGTTTCTTTTGTTGTTTCTTGTTTGTTTCTTTGTTGTTTCTTTTTTTTTTTTTTTTTTTGTTTGTGTTGTTTGTTTGTTTGTTTGTTTGTTGTTGTTTGTTGCAAACGTCTTTTTTTCATGTATGCTTATAGATTTTGAGAGAGTGATGCAGCTAGTAGATATATACAGACATATGGTGACGACGAGACAGAGAGAGGAGAGAGAGAGATGGAGAGAGAGAGAGAGAGTTGGAAGAGAAGGAGGAAAGAAAGAAAGAAAGAAAAAAGAAGAACTAAAGACAGATATATAATATTGTGTGTGTAGTCATATCTCTGTTTCTCTCTGGCTTTCTGAGTCCTCTCTGTCTATCTGTCTCTGTCTTTCCCTGTCTGTTTGTCTGTCTGTCTGTATGTCTGTCTGTCTTCTGTCTGGGTGGCGTTTCTGTCGCTCTCCTCTCTCTCCTCTCTCACTTCCTCTCTTCTCTCAATCTCATCTTCTCTCAGTCCACGTTCCTCTCATTAAAAGAGAGAAAGAAAGAAATGAAGACAAGAAAGAAAAGAACTAAAGAACAGATATTAATAAATTGTGTGTGAGTCATATCTCTGTTTCTCTCTGGCTTTCTGTGTCTCTCTCTGTCTATCTGTCCTCTGTCTGTCTGTCTGTCCTGTCTGTCTGTCTGTCTGTCTGTCTGTCCTGTCTGTCTGTTCTGTCTTCTGTCTCTCTCTCTCTCTCTCATCTCTCTCCTCCTCTTCTCTCCTCTCTCTCTCTCTCACTCTCTCTCTCTCTCTCTCTCGGGATATCTCTCCATCTTTCGTCGCTCATTGCTCCCCTATCTCTACTCTATCTGTGCTCACCTCTCCACTTCTACTCTTTCCTCGTCTCTCATTCTCGCCGTTCTCTCTTCTCTCCCTCCGTCGGTGCGTATTTGTGTGTGTGTGTGTGTGTGTGTGGTGTGTGGGTGTGTGTGGTGTGTGTGTGTGTGTGTGTGTGTGTGTGTGTGTGTTGCGTGTGCGTGCGTGGTACGTGCGCGTGTGCGTGTGCGTGCGTGCGTGCGCGCGCGTGTGCGTGTGCATGTACGTGTGCGCGCGCGCGTGTGTGTGTGTGTGTGTGTGTGTGGGGGGGGGGGGTTGTAGTAGTGAGTGTATGTAAATACACAACTAGACCTACGACCAATCCCGGAAGAATGGCGTCTTCTTCTTTTGCGTTCCCAAGCCATACGGCCATATGGGTAAGTTACGTTTTGTCCGGTTTTCGAGTCTTCATCGTCTCCCCGCTGCGCACAGCCGACACATTCAAATGGTGGAGAAGCTCCAAAGGAAACAAATATTCCGAAGACGTTTTTGAAAATGCCATAGAATGGGCCAATGAGTCAGAAAGATAGCAGATGATAGAAAGCAAAGTGAAAAGGCAGAGTCAAAAGAGAGTGACAGATTAGAGGAAGCCACAAGCACATATCCTTCAAGAAGGTAGGTGGGGGAACTATTTTTACGAAAGACCGCCCCCCCGGTATCCCCACGGGGAAGAATGGCGTTGAACGTCCATTAGTCCATTCAGTAGCAACCGGAGAATGCTTAGAAAAATAGCAGCAGGCAGTAGGCAGTATAGACAGCATGCTGGTTTATTTCCCCCCGCACCTTTCGCAAACTAACTTAAACGGGGAACTGTTGTTGTAAGTAGAGTGCTAATGGCTCTCCTCCTAGCTGACCACCGGTCACTTCTTCTAGGTTTTTGGTCATCCCCCTTTGTTATTATAATGGGGTCCCGAGGGGCCCTATGCTTCCTGTCTATAGATGTGCCCCCCCCCGTGCCCCCCCCCCACCCCCCCCCCCCCCTTACATTTTCTCTGTTCTTTTCATTTTTTTTCCGTTTTTTGCCTTTCTTACCAAACATAAAGCTGTATTTTATTAACACTTTTCATCTAATTATCTTTGTTCAAAGAATTAATTGCAGTCATGTTAAAGGCCATTATTCTAATAGGACCCACTCCCTCTCCCCCCCCCCCCCCCCCCATGTAGTTCCCAGTAACACCGCGGCATTTTTGTCCCACAGTTGTGGTTCATTGCGTTTTTTTTTCCCAGTCTTATAGGGGGGTGGGGTAGGGGTTGGGGTAGGGTTAGGGTTAGGGTTATTATTCCAAAAAGATAATTAGCTGAAAAGGTTATAAAATACAGCTTTATGTTTGGTAAGAAAGGCAAAAACGGAAAAATGGAATTAACCGAGAAATGCAGGGGGGGGAGCACATCTTTACCTTTACCAACCGGAACTTTACTGGTGTTGCACTGCCTCCGGGCATTGCCTCCAGGATCGTTCCCACCATCTTTATAATCTACTAATGTCCCATAATGTGTCTGTTCCAGACCGGAGGACGGGTTTGGGGTGTGGTTAAACAGATTTCCATTCATTCTGTTGAAAGCGATTCCGGATTGAAACTCTGGTACCTCAGTTAGGATTCCAGGGTAGAATCTATCGTTTTTTGTGCAAAATCTTTTATAAATTTTATTATTATTTGATTTTTTGGTATTTTGGTGTATGCTAGTCACGGAGACTAAAGTCTTTTATCTCTGTGAAATTCGGGCTGCTCTACCCAGGAGAGTGCGTCGCCGCAAGCACAGTGACAAACAGACAGGACAGAGAGAGAGAGAGAGAGAGAGAGAGAGAGAGAGAGACGCGAGAGAGAGAGATGAGAGAGAAGAGAGAGAGCGAGAGAGACTCGAGAGAGAGAGAGAGAGAAAGAGGACAGAGAGAGAGAGAGAGAGAGCTAGAGAGAAGAGAGAGAGAGAGAGAGAGCGAGAGAGATGAGGAGAGGAATCGAGCCACCGACCCACACCGACAACCGACATCCGACAAGACTTTTAATGACATAGGCCAACAGCCCCTATCAACAATTGAACATATGAATTATATATAATCAAAGCAAAACCAATTAAGCACGATCAGAGAGAGAGAGAGAGGAGAGAGAGGAGAGAGAGAGAGAGAGAGAGAGAGAGAGAGAGAGAGAGAGGAGAGAGAGAGAGAGAGAGAGAGAGAGAAAGAGAAGAGAGACAGAGAGAGACAGAGACAAGCAGACAGAGACACAAGAGAGAGAGAGAGAGAGCGACAGACAGACAGACAGACAGAGAGAGAGCTGGAGAGAGAAAAACAGAGAGAGAAAGAGACAGACAGACAGACAGACAGACAGACAGAGCACTAGGCCCCCGCGGTGTTTATCAATGCAAGGTGCACGATAATTAATGTGATATGCACAACAGACCTTTGCCACCGCACAGCATGCCAAGCTCTTGCTCCTACCTCCCCCCCCCCCCTCCTCCCCTCCACTCCCCCAACTCCCTCTGCGTCTACCCTTTCAGTTACCCACTCCCGACCCCCACCTCTCTTTCTCTGTCTGTCCGTCTGTCTGTCTGTCTGGCTCTGTCTGTCTGTCCTCTGTCTTGTCTGTCTCTGTCTGTCTGTCTCTGTCTCTATCTGTCTCTCTCTCTCTCTGTCTCTGTCTCCCTCTGTCTCTCTCTTCCTCTATCTGGGCCTCATCTCTGCTGATCTCTCTCTGGCTCTCCCTCTCTCTCGCACTGTCCCTCTCGCGGGAAAGCTACTTGTCCGTCTGGTCTCTGTTCCTCCCTCTCTCTCTCTCTCCCTCTTGTTTTCTCTCTCTCTCTCTCTATCTCTTTGTCTCTCTCTCTGTCTGTCTCTGTTCTATTCCCTCTCTCTCTCCTCATTGCTACTCATGTCTGTCGTGGTCTCGGTCTCTCTCCTCCTCTTAGCTTTGCTAAACATCCGCGTGATATGGGCATAGGCCTAATCGTTTAAGCATTTTGACAGGTTCAGTGTTCTCTCGTCTCCGTGTGGGTGTTTTGTGGGGGGGGGGGGAAGACAGGGGGGATCGCGAAATGAGGGGGGAGTGGGGAGAAAGAGAGAGAAAGCAAAGAAGAAGAGGGAGCGAGAGAGAGAGAGAAAAGAGAGAGAAGAGACGCGCTAGAACGATAGATACCTACGCGATAGCTCTCTCTCTCTCTCTCCCTCGCTCTTCTCTCTCTTCTCTCTCTCCTCTCTCTCTCTCTCTCTTCTATCTCTCTCTCTCTCTTCCCCTCCCTCCTCTCCTCTCTCTCTATGTCCCTCCCTCTCCTCCCTCTCCTCTCTCCTCGTCGCTTTTCGCTCTCGCTCTCTCCTCCCTCTATCTCTCTTCTCTATCCGGCTCTCTCCCTCCTCCTCTCCG
>CM065699.1:48297594-48320094 GCA_017654935.2 Phymorhynchus buccinoides | reverse complement strand
CATTATGCTACAGCTCAGTCTGTCGTGGAAGACTATGACTCTTTAACTAGGGGGGGCATTTGCACTGGCTTTAGTGCTGCAGCCAATGGGATTGGTTGGGCCTTTGGGGACCTTCCCCAACCAACCCCAACCCTCGTCCTCAAAAAATCCCTTTGACCGAGAGAGTGGGAAAGTGGGGATGTACCCTGGGAGCAATGGTAATCAGACTCGATGTTTGTTTTTATGTGACCATGTCCTTTGATATCTGCAAGACTAACAAACATTACAACGCGTTTCAAGAAGAGCCAGGGTTGTTTGTTGTTTTTTTTGCTGTCCCATATTTTGGGCCCGTACAGTGAGTTCGTTTCTAGAGTTGGCGTTGCTCCCACGCCGCTCATTCCAAGTCACAACTCTCAGCCTCATCCTGGTTTGTTAGGTAGCAGAATCCGAAACCAGCAGAACCAAGGGGAGCAAATCTATGTTAGGCCATCAGGAGCCAACCAACAGAGGAGACACTGCACTTCTGCTGAGTCACTTCGGTGGAGTCTGTTCTAACATACGCGGGACACCACCTACTAACCCCCTACTGACGACAATAATGTATTAAGTCGCGGAGCCAGCGTGAGTGATGTCCTCCTCCGAGGGCGCCACCACGATCGTCCAACGACAGCTCCCCAGAACACACACTGCTCTCCACGACTTTGACCCGAACGCACCAAAGGACATAGACTGGATTGGTAACATAAACTGGATTGGTAATTGAAACTGAGGTCACCTTGAGAGCAGGGCATGCAAGGCCACAGATTTTGAGACATTTTTTCTTTTGAATGATGGATAGAAAATAAGGTGGATGACTATGATGATGATGATAAAGATAATGCTATGGAGTTCAGTGTCGGTCTGATACTGCATGACAGGGATGTATTCTACGTTTTCCTTTCATAATGATATCCCGGCGTTAAACAGGCCCGAGAACTACAGACACCTGCAGCGTTGGAGAAGAAATTAGAGCAACACTCTCAGAATCACACCCTTTAAGCGGATGAAGCTCGACTGAGTGTTTCAGTCTTCCCATTGAGCCCACAGACACTCACTCTGGGTAGGAGTCGGTCCAAGACCGAAAACCCCCCAAACCTGCCTCTGATGGGATTCGAACCCGGAGCCTCCCAGCCAGTAAGTCCGCGGCTTGTAAAAGAGCCAGAATATTTTTGTACCACCCATTTGTTTCATTGTGGTGTTGTTTCATTGGGAGCCGCTGTTAGCTCAGTTGGTAAGTCCGAGTCGCTAGCTTGTAATCCGTCAGGTTTGCGAGTGCACGGGTTCGAACCCAGCTCGGGTCGCAGTGGTGTGCCCTTGGGAAAAGGCACCTTACTCCTATTTCCCTCAAACTCCATCCAGGTGTAAATGGGTGCCTAACGTTAAGTTTGGGGAAAGAAGTCCTTCGGATGAGACTTTTCAAAAAACAAGGTCCCGTGTGCGAACGCACGCACAAAATATTCCGCACACGTTAAAGCCCATCAAGTTCCACTATTCAGTACGAATAGGCCGCCGTGTGTGCCGGTGGAATGGATTTGGAGGACACGAATTCGCCATAGTAGCATACGCATTCTTGCGCTATTTAATGTTCTGAATGAAGCCCGGGTGAGCGCCGGGGGCCGGCAGGAATAAAAACATCGCAAAACTGGAAGAAGAAGAAGAAGAAGAAGAGAAGAAAGAAGAAGAAGAAGAGAAAAGAAGAAGAAGAAAGAGGAGGAAGAAGAAGAAGAAGAAAGAGAAGAAAAAAAAGAAGAAGAAGAAGGAAGAAGAAGGAAAGAAGAAGGAAAACGAAGAAGAAGAAGAAGAAGAAAAAAAAAAAGTACTGCACAGCCAAAACGTCTCGCCAGTCTGTTGCTTATTGCGGCGGAAGTAGTTTGCACCGTGTCGAAGCGAGGCTTGATGATTCTAAAAAATTTGTTCCAATCTTTCGGTCGCTCATTCCGTCGTGCCGTCTGTCTGGAATCTTTCAGGAACACACGCGTTCGGTTCTGTCATTGCTATCAAGTCCATTGTCTTGCTGAGTCACTAGCAGGAGCCATGCTTGAAAGTTGGATTTAGAAGAAGAATATTTATGGTTATTTTTTAGTTTAGTTCGGTTTCTCTTTCTATTTGGTTGTCCGTCTGATTTTGTCCTTTGTCGATCTACGATCGCAAAGGAGTCTGATTTGTGTTTATCCGTGTCTGTATGTTGCTGTCTGTCTCGTTTCTTAGTGTGTGTGTGTGTGGTGTGTGTGGTGTGTGTGTGTTGTGTGTGTGGTGTGTGTGATGTGTGTTTTTTTTTGTGTGTAGTGTGTGTGTGTAATGTGTGTGTGTAGGTGTGGTGGATGTGTGGTGTGTGTGGTGTGTGTGTGTGTGTGATGTGCTGTGTGTGTCTGTGTGTCTGTCTGAATCTGTGTGTGTGTGTGTGTATTGTGTGTATGTGTGTGTGTATGTGTGTGTGTATGTGTGTGTATGTGTGTGATTGGGGTGCTGTGGTGTATGTGTGGTAGTGTGTTTGTTTGTTTGTATGTGTGTGTGTGTCTGTGTATGTGCATGCATGCCTGTGTATGTATGCCTGTGTGTTGTGTCTGTGTGTGTGTGTCTGGTATGTGTGAATGGTGGGTGTGTGTGTGTGAATGTGTGTGGTGTGTGTGTTGGCATGTGTGTGTGTCTGTGTGTGTGTGTGTAGTGTTTGCATGTGTATGTAGCTTGTGTGTGTGGTGTTGTGTATGTGGTGTATTTGTGTGAGTGTTTGTGGTGTGTGTGTAAGCGTGTGTGAATGTGTGCAGTGTATGTGTGCGTGCAGTAGTGTGTGTGTGTTGTGTGTTGTGGTGTGTTGTTGCTGTTGTGACGTGTGAAGTCTTGTGTTGTGTGTGTTGTATGTGAGTGAGGTGCCTGATGTGTGTGTTTGTAATGTGTGGTTGCGTTCGTGCGTGGCGTGGAGATGTGAGTACGTGGTGTGTGTGTGTGTGTGTGTGTGTTGCGTGGTGGTGATGTGCAGTGTGTGTGTATGTGAGTGTGGTGTGTTGTGTGTGTGTGTGTGTGTATGTGAGGTCTAGGGAGTGTGAGTGTGTGTTGTGTGTGGTGTGGAGTTGTGATGAGTCGAGTGAGTTTGTGTGCGTCAACTGTGTGTGTTGTGTGTGTGTGTGTGAGTGAGTGAGCGTGAGTGAGGTGTATGTGTGAGTGTGGTAGGGTGTACGCTGTAAGTTGGTTTGTGTGGGTTGTGAGAGTGCTTGCGTGCGTGAGTGGTGCTGTGTGTATGTGTTGTGTAGTTTCCGGTGTTTGTGTGTGTGTGTCTGTGGTGTCGTTGGTGTGTGTGTGGCGCGCGTGTGTAGCGTGTGGTGTGTGTGTGTGCGTTGTGGCTGTGGTGTGTGTGTGTGTGTGTGTGTGTGTGTAGTGTTGTGTGTGTGTGCGATGCGTGGGGTGCTGAACAGACAAAAAACTTTAAACAAGGTGGGAGACGAGGAGAGAGAAGAGAGATAGGTGATGTGAACACTGAGGACTGAGAGGAGAGCGGGGCGAGGTGAGGAGGAAGGGAGATGGATGAGAGAGTTAGGAGAGAGAGCTGTGAGAGACGAGATGACGAGAGAGAGAGAGAGGAAGAGAGAGAGGAGAGAGAGAGAGATAAGAATGTATTCATGCACACGCGAGCGGTTTGGGTGTCGTGCGGTGAGGGCGAGCGTGTACGCGAATGCGTACACCAGGGGCTGTGTGCTTCTTTATGTTTGACTCTGTCTGGTTTTGTGCTGTGAGCCTGACCGGTGAGAAGCACATCTATTGTGTTGGTGGTTTTGGTTGTTTTGATCGGATGTAGTATGTTAATTAGATCCCTAACTAATTGGTACAGGCGTTTTGCGTCTACGTTGTAAGTCCTGTGTTTGAACGATTGTCGGCGTTGGGTGGTGTTACTGTGTTTATTCTTACTTCTATCCTAAAAAGAGGAAGAAGAGGAGGAGAGGAGAGAGGAAGAGGAAAAATTTCGGAGGAGGAGTGAGGAGATTATTAGGTAGGAGTCTTCTTAAGTTCTTCAAGTCGGAGTAGATTACTTAGGAGGATGATGAGAATGAGAGGCGGCGGAGGCGGAGGAGGGGGATGACGTAGGAGGGGCGGATGAGGAGGAGAAAAGGAAATTGAGGCCAGGGCGGCGGAAGGGTCAGTGTGATGCGGAGGAGGAGGAGTCTACTAGATATCAGCATATCATACGCCTCCGTCTGCGCGAAGCTCGATAAGAACAAGAATCAGGAAGAAATAGAACGAGGATGTAGAGGAGGGGTCGGAGTTCTGAGTAGGTGGAGAGAAAGAAAAGTGAGGTGATCTAAAGAACAGGGAGGAGGTAGGTAGGAGTGCGGGAGTGATAGAGGAGGAGAGGAGGCGAGGCGGATGAGTAGGCTAAGTATGAGGGTGAGTGAAGAAGAACATGACAAAAACGATAGCCGAAAAAAATAGAGAAGTCCAGAAGAGAGGGAGAAGATGAAGATCTCCAGAAAAGAGAAACGTGGCAGGAGATATAAGAATGAGGAAGAAGGATGCATAAGAAGAAAAATAAGAAGAAGACGCCGAAGAAGAGGGCAGGAGGAAGGAGAGGAAGGGAGGGGGGCGGAATGAGAAAACACATAACGGAGAAAAACGAAGAAGAAGCTAAGAGGAGAAGAAGACCGAAGAATAAGTACCGCGATAAGGAAGTAAGAGAAGAAGAATGAGTAAGGAAAAGAAGAAGAAAGATCAAGACAAGAAGGGAAGGATGGGAGGAGGAGGCCGGAGGAGGCGGAGGAGGAGGCGGAGCCGAGGAGGAGGAGGAGGATATGAGGAGGGATTGAGACCGGAGGAAGATGAGGTGGAGGAGGTGGAGGAGGAGGAGCAGGAGGAGGAGAGGAAGGGGAAGAAGATTCTCGAAGAAGAATTCTCTTCTTCTTCTTCTTCTTCTGAGGATGAAGAAGAAGACTTCTTCTCGGGAGGAGAGTCTTCTTCAAGTGGGTGTGGGGGGAAGAAGGAATAAAAAAAGAGGGAAGAGAATAGAAAGAAGTAAAGTGATGCAATAAAAATCCTCCTCCTAAGACTGAAGCAGTAAGAAAATAATTAAACTTCCTCTCCAACAAAAGCGCGCAATCCTAAAGGATACGCAGACGCACTGCTCAACGAATCTTCCCCTCCTAAGATAAGAACTCCTACCTACTCAAATACTTCCTCCCTACTCCACATCCTCCTCTTCTCTTCTGTAGTTCCTTCCTCTTCTTTCTTCTTCTTCTTCTTCTTCTTTCCTTCTTCTTCCTTTTATTCTTCTTTACTGTTCTATGGTAGTTTCATTTGTTGTGTGCCTGTTGTGTTGTTGGTTGTGTGAGTAAAAAATTTGGTGGACATGCTGCGCTGGCTTGTTTACCTGTCTATCTCGCGAGAAGAGATCAGGACGTTAGGGGGGGAGGGAAGGAGATTATCTTTGTCATTGTAAACACCCTACCCCCTTGGGTTCCCCCTCCCCCTCCCCCTCCCTCCCCGCCATCTCCACAGTAACCAACCCCCCCCCACCCCCCCCCACACCACCCCACACACACTCTCACAATGTTTTTTTTTTTCTTTTTTTTCTTTGTTTTTGTTCGCATTTTTAGTCCCCGAGCCGAAGGTACGGGGAACTATGTTTTCTGTCTGATCCGTACAGCGTGCCTCGTCTGTTCAGGCCGTCCGTACCGTCCGGATGTCCGTCCGGCTATGTCCGTCCGTTTTTTCAAAAACTATTCAGTCTATCATCATCAAATTTGGTATACTAGTTTGCCAGATGCAAGCTATCCACTGATGTACTTAGTTTTACATTAAGGTCAAGGTCGCGCCAGTTACGGGGTTTAAACCCCGAAACACATAATCGCTAATATCTCGCGAAGTTTTGCATGTATTTCAATGCAGTTTTTTTCACAACATTCTTGATGAAGGGTCTATAACACAGTTGTCATGATTTTTCTGTGCGCGCGTGTGCGCAATGATCGCGCGCGCTCAAATCACGGGTCCGAACACCACAAGCGCAATTATAAAACAGCTTATGTAGCTCTTTATGTGGTTGAAGATGTAGTTACTCTCGTCTGTTTTCATTTCTCTATACTCGATAAGGCTCTCTCTCTCTCTCTCGACACATCCGATCTCTCGAAGCACGGCGATGCTCTCTATAAGACTCTCTCCGCTCATCGTTGCTCTCTCTCTCTCTCCTGTTAGTCGATTTTGGAGTAATAGCCTCGGAATCGATTGATGCGCTGGTTGTGAACTTTAAACAGCCGCTCGGCGTACGACGAGCTTGTAATTCTTGTAGAGTGCGAGGTATCGCGTACGTTTTTGTCACGTAAACCCGAGCGCGAACTGGTTACAGGGGAAGCTATGTGTTTGTTCTGGTCAGGCCTTCCGTCCGAACGTCCGGTGTCGTCCGTGTGTCCGTACGTCGGAAAAGGTCCGTCCGTCCGGCCGTCCGTGCAAATTGCCGAACCCTCTGGCATATTCGTGAAGTTTTCATATGGTATTTTCCCCCATGCAGTTTTTCCTCCTTCCACAACATTTCTTGATGAATGGTCTGCAAACAAAGTTGTCGATGAATTTTTGGCTGCGACGCGCTCTCGTATTGTGCGCAATGACGAGCGCGCTCAAATCACGGACCCCGAACTATAACGTACCTATATAATCAAAAACTATTCGGTTTCATGGCTGTTTTTATGCGTTCTTGTGCAGAGAGACGTGCTGCTTTGATGCGTTGTTTTATGCCATGTGTACAGCCGACACATTCCAATTTCGGAGGGAGCTCTCAATACGGCAAAGCTGCGAGGGGACTTTGCAGAAGCGCTCGGCTTTGCGTTGGTCTGTTATTGGTCGTTTTTGCCTTCATGACTTTTGTTGGAGAGTAATTACGTGTAAGTATTTAGAGAAGAAGGATCTCTCTCTCTCTCACTAAATAAAGGATTTCAGTCAAATTTGCTCTCATGAGACGAATGCTAAAGATATAACACTCGTCTCATCTCAATATGTCGCGCTGCTTCATTTCTCCTCTCTGGCATGGGCTTCTTACCGCCCATGGCTCTCCTGCCCCGTCTATCTCTAGGGTTGAAATTACATGGTATCCATTCTTCTGCTAGACTAACTCAGGCCTACTGCACAGCTCGCCTCTCAGTCTCTCTCTCTCCAGCTCTAGCAACCGTGATTGATCTATCGCTAGACCCTAAACTCTCCAACAAAAAAGTATTAACAACACTCCTTCTATGTTTAAATTTGTGTTATCACTTTCTTTGTCCAAACAAAAGTTACAGAGTGTAGGAAAGTGGCTGTTATTTTTGTTTTTAGATCTTTAGAGAGCTTTGAAAGAGCAGGCAGAGATTTACGAGACTGTTTGGTAATGTCAAGTTAATAATGTACTGTCAATTTTGATGTTGTCACACTCACTCCATTGTATGGGCCTGGCCTAACAATTAAAATTTTCCTGAAACGGACTCTAAACAGACTCTCTCCCTTTCTCTCTCTCCCTCTCTCTCTCTGTCCTCTCTCTCTCTCTCTCTCCCTCTCCCTTCTCTCCTCCTCTCTGACTCTCCTTCTCTCTCTCCTTTCTCTCTCCTTTCTAATGTTTAATCTCTCACTCTTTCTATCTCTCTCTCATCTCTCTCTCTCTCTCTCTCTCAGTCTCTTTCTCTCTCCTATCTCTTCTCTCTACTCTCTCTCTCTCTCTCTCTCTCGCTCTCTCTCTCTCTCATCTCCTCTCTTTCTCTTTGTTAAACCATCTGTTTCATCGACTCAATGTCATATTGGATTATTTGTTGTTGTTTATCTCTTTAATTTACCTATTTATTTATATCTTTATTTATTTACTTACTAATTTGTTTATTTTTGCTTAAATGTTTAAATCCACAAGAATTTGTTGTTTTTCTAGTTTTCGATGCAAATGTTATGTGTCTTTATAACCCCATCCCCCAGCCTCCTGTATGATACTCGGCAGAAGGCCTAGTCATTAAAATAGTCTTTGAAATTGTCTTTGAATCTCTCTCTCTCTCTCCTCTCTCTCTCTCTCTCTCTCTCTCTCTCTCTCTCTCTCAGAGCACTTTCTTACTGGTTAGTAGGTCTCTTCTTTCCTCTCTGCAGCTCTCTGGAACTGAACAGACTCTCAAAGCAAAAATAAAAGCCTAGGTCTCTCCGTGATGAATTCTCAATGAAACATCAAAGTAAATCTCTTTATTATCTTATACAAGTGGAATAGTCTTAATAATAAACTCAGTGTCTAGAAATAGAATCTTTATTAGAACTCTCGAAAACAAACAAAAACTGGGTGCGCCTCCTTCTTTATTTCTTGTTATGATATGAAATTCTCTCCTTTTCTCTCTGTCTATTCTTCTTGATAGAATACGGATTCTCTGATGTCTGGTTAGCGTGGGGGGTCTGGGGTTGGTCAATGTCCAAAATCCATTATAAGATCATCTTAATCAAACAAATGGATGATTTCTTGATTGTTATCAGCAAGATTGGGTTAGCAAGCTTAATTTAACCCTCTCAACGCTAGCATTCATCAGAGAAAGATCTACCATTGAAGACTCTACCTGGGTAGAGACAAGATTCTCTGTCTGCAATATTGGGAGAGTCCTCTGAGAGACATACATAAAATTCAGGCCTATCTCTTGACCTCCCAAAGAGTAAGAGACATAGAGTCACTGGACACCAGACACTCATTTGATGCCTTTAAGAGACACGGATGTTAAATCATTGTGGTGCCAAGAGGCGACAGTAGCGATGAAAGGAGTTTTAATTCAAGCGAATCGCTTCGATACTCTCGATACTCATTTAAGTCTCTCTACACTAAGTGAAATTGGGTTTTACGCCGTCTTTGGCCTTTCGGCCATGTGGGGCTATTTGTAAATATAAAGATGGTGGGAACAATACTGGAGGAAATATCTGGAGGCAGTGCTTAACCAGTAAAGTCCCTGATCTTTTTTCCCCCGGATAAACCTCTGCTACTTAATGATATTTACCTAAGTTTGAAAATCAATCTTTTCAGAGGAGGTGGGTGTCGGCTGTCTCTCATCTCTCTCGTCTCCCTGTCTCTCGTGTCTGTCTCTCTCTCTGTCTCTCCTGTCTCTGTCTGTGTCTCTCTGTGTATGTGTTGGTGTGTGGTGTTTCTCTGGGAGGTGTCAAGTGGAAGGGGTCTGAGGGAGCGGAGAGGGTAGGACGGGTGGTCTGTCTGGCATAGCCTACAGACTCAGGACGCTTTGTTTCTGTTTCTATAGTTTCAACTCTGTTTGTGCTAAACAGAATTCGTCATGTCTCTGTCCATGAAGCACTATCTGCCATTACTTTACGCCCTTCACTCGATATCGAAAGCATATCTCGATCTCATGAGCATAATCCACAACGTGTGTGTTTTTGTTGCTGATAAACATCAGAATGGGATCTCGCTATAGGATCTTAAATTATTTGCATATGCCATTTGATTTGTCTCTCTCTCTCACTGTCTCTCTCTCTCTCTCTCTCTGCTCTCTCTCTCTCTCTCTCTCTCTCTTGTCTTCTCTCACTCTGGTCTGGTCTCTCGTGTCATCTCTCTCCTCTCTCTCTCTCTCTATCTACTATTCTATAATGTCTATCTCTGCGTAAGTGCGTGCACGAGTGTGAGTGTGTTGTGTATTGTGTCCTGACCTTAGAATTATCTGGCATTTGCTTTGATTTTGCCTCTCTCTCTCTCTTCTCTCTCTCTCTCTCATCTCTCTCATCTCTCGATGTCTCTATCTCTCTCCTCTCTCTCTCTCTCTGTGTCTACTCTTCTCTCTCTGTGTGTGTGGTGCGTGTGTGGTGTGTGTGTGTGTGTGTGTGTGTGTGTGTGTGTCGGATGTGTTGTGTGTGTGTGTGTTAAGCGTGTGTGTGTGTGTGTGTGTGTGTGCGTGCGTGCGTGAGTGTCGTGCGCGTGTGTTTATGTATGTGTGTGAGTGTGTTGCGTGTGTGTGCGGTATGTGTCGTGCGCGCTTGCTTGTGTGTATGACATTGTGTATATGTGGGTAAAGTTCTCCTCCCAGTATCCATCTTTGTATATGTTTTTAGCCCCATATAAGCAAAAACTGAAACTAATCTAATATCCCGTCATTTCGGAGTGCAGACAAAAACAAACACTGAGGCGAAACGTGAAGAGATGAGTGCAAAAACTCAGTAAACATCTCTCCCAAAAAAAATGCACTTTTATGAGACCTAACCATTTGGGTGAAAAGCAAAATTGCTAATGAGTTACGGCAATAAAAGGAACGGAGCATTTAAAACAAAACGAACTGCTTAGTACCACGTACTTCAGTTGATACATATTGGCTCTAATAGGACGAGGCTACTTCATTTTGTTTATAATAACATTGATGCTTCTATTAGTTGTTGTTGTTGTTGTTGTTATAGTTGTTTCTGTTCTTCTTCTTCTTCTTCTTCCATTTCTTCTTCTTTCTTCTTCTTCTTCTTCTTCTTCTTCTTCTCTTCTTTCTTCTTCTTCTTCTTTTTCTTCTACTTTTCCTTCTCCTTCTTTTCCTCCTCTTCTCTTCTTCTTTCTTCTTCTGCGTCGTCTTCTTTTTTCTTCTTCTTCTTCTTCTTCTTCTTCTCTTCTTCTTCTTCTTCTTCTTCTTTTCTTCTTCTTCCTTTCATCTTTCTTCTTCTCTTCTTATTCTTCTTTCCTTCTTCGTTCTGTTTTCTTCTTCCTTCCTCTTTTCTTCTCTTGGTCTCGTGTTCTTCTTCTGTTATTCTTCTTCGTCTTTTTCTTCTTCTTCTTCTTCTTCTTCTTCTTCTTCTTCTCTTTTCTCCTTCTTCTTTTCTTCTTCTTCTTCTTCTTCTTCTTCTTCCTCTTCTTCTTCGATCGCTTCAGACAGTTTCAGACTTTCTGTCCATTTGAGCAACAGAAGATGCGGCATGCTGCCGTTTATGCGCCTAACTAAGCAATAGTAGGCACAGCTGTTTACAGCCGACTTCGGCTGGAAGAGGAAATCTTTTGAACGCGTTTCGTGAAGGAAGTGCCAGGCAGGGAGAATGGACGGCTAAGGCAGACAGGTAGTAGATGACAGTAAGAGAAAGGGAAAAGGCAGAGTCAAAGAGCAGTTGACAGATTAGAGGAATGCTACAAGCACAGAACTTCCAGAAGGTGGGGGACTTTTGCCAAAAGACACCCCCCCCCCCCGGCATCCCACGGGGATTCTATTTTAGTATGGTTGATGATGGCACGGATTATTGTGGAGATAATATTTCAGAATGCATGAAAAACCTTGCCCAAGTAACAAAATTAATAAAGCGAGGCTTAGTGTTGTTCAGTGTGGGTTTTGAATGTAACAAAAACACAACAACAACACCAACACCTCTCTCGCTATCTCTCTCTCTCTCTCTCTTCTCTCTCTCTCCCTCTCTCTCTCTCTCTCTCTTCTCTCCGCTACTCTTTCCTCTCTCTCGTCTGTCTGTCATTCTTTCAATTGTAGTCTGTCTGTCTGTCTTCAGTCTGCGTCGTCTGTATGTCTGTTTGTCTAGTACTGTCTTTTTTCAGTCTCTGTCGTCTGTATGGTCTCTGTCTGTCTGCCTTTCTGTTTGTCTGTTCTTCAGGTCTGTCTGTTGTTGTCTGTACGCATGTCTGTCTGTCTCTGCATGTGTTCTGTTTGTGTTGATTAATCTCCACTTTCCACGTTAACATGCATTGTGGCCATGGCCAAAAAAGCATTAAATATTTCAGTGTTCAGTGTTCTTCTCTCCTCTCTTTTTTTCTCTCTCTCGCTCTCTCTCTCTCTCTCTCTCTTCTCTCTCTCTCTATCTCTCGCTCGCTCTCTCTCTCTCTCTCTATCTCTCTCTCTCTCTTGAGACATAGGCCAGTTCCTCTTTGTTGCCAGTTCTCTTTGTGGCCAGTCTGCTTTGTCCTGACACTGCTCCTCTCTGATGTTTGCTAGTCTACTCGTTATGGGACCATTCCTTGGCTAGATGATACAGCTTCAAAAATCGGGCGGAACTACACAACTTGACAGTGCTATTCAGCTATGGAATCCTGCTTCATGAGTCAAATCCGGATGACATGAAAAATTAAAACTTAATGATGCAAAACGGGAAGCGCTGATTGTTTTCCTCTCAGTGTATGTCTGCAACTATCCCTCTTCCAGAAAACTCTTACAGTTGTCAATGCTGTGTTCAGGTTTTCTAAGTCGGCAATAGAAACCTCGGAGTAACCTCGATTCCAAATCTTACAAGCGCATAAACAGGTTATTAATCTATACGTTCCATCAATTATAGAGCTCAGGAGAATCAGTGCTGTTCGGATACGTCTGTCTGTTGCAGCCACCGAAAACCTCTTATTTCTGCTTTATTCGTTCCCGCATTGGACATTGAACTCTCTTCTCTGTGGCTTTTTGTCCTAAGTATCTCCTGCAACGTGTTCAAAACTGCAAAACAGTGCCAGCACAAACGCCTCACTTCAAGATTCCACGTTTATGATCATAAACAACCTAATCTTAGTAACTTGCACTGGCTTCTAGTAGAGGCTAGAATCAAGTATAAAAATTAGCTTGCTTTGTTCGGTGCTGTTTCACTCCTCTGGTCCCGTCTCTCTCTCCGAACTAGTAACTGTTACTTACTGCTCGCTCCTACGTTCTTCCTCTGACTGCTGCACACCAAGGTTTCTCGGAGTCTCACGAAATCGTTGTGGATGAACGATTTCTACTATTAGCACATCATTTATGGAATTACCTCCCAAAACACTGTTCGCTATCTGACTCTATTTCCGCCTTTCGCTTCTTGCCCTTAAAACTCACTTGTTTCGGACATACTATGATTGATTAGTGTTGTGTTGTGTGGTGTTGTGTGTTTGTGTGTGTGTGTGTGTGTGTGTCACTTGTGTGTCTGTAAGTGTGTGTGTGTGTGTGTGTTTGTCGTTGTGTGTGTGTGTGTTGTGTGTTTGTGTCTTGTGTGTTGTGGGTGTGTGTGGTGTGTGTGTGTGGGGGGGGGGGGGGTCCGTTTTATTGTAGAAATCTTGTAAAAAATGTATTTACAATAATTTTATAATTCGTGTATTTACACATTATTTATGATTGATTCGTATCTTTGTATGTAGAATGTCTACGTTTTGTAAACTTTTAAATGCTTTGTAAATGAGTTAGAAGGGTATTTTTGTTTTTGCAAAATTTGTCTATTATAATTAGTCGTGTAATTGGTATGTTGATGGCAGTATGACTTTATTTCAAGTTGAAGTATTGTATCCAAACTTGATTGAGAATGTGAATATGGTCTCTATGTTTCTTCTTAGAATGTTCATGTTGTAACTATTTTACTTGCATAATTAATTGTGTGCGAATGTGCGTGTGGGCATGCATGTGGTGTGTGTGTGTGTGTGTGTGTGTGTGTGTGTGTGTGTGTGTGTGTGTGTGCGTGTGTGAGTAAGGAAGTAAGAGAACATTGCGTGTAAGCATCGTGCTTATTTTACTTTCTAAAGATGAAATTATTTTGTTTGCCCCCCCCTTTAAAATTTAATGTTCTTGTTAATCAATGTAAAGCACACCTGAGCTCATGTGAGAAAGAGCGCTATATAAATTCCCATTATTATTATTATATTTTAAATTTACCCATGTTGCCGTTTAAATCAATCATGTACCTTTTTTCCCGCTTCCAATCCCTCTTCTCCTCACTTCTTTCTTATCAGTCTTGTACAGTGATGATTGATGTGCTGTGTTATGGTATTTCTTGGATATTTACTTTTCTCCGAAGCTTTGTATTATATTATTTATCAGCAAGCGCTTCATGTTTTGCTATCTTTTTTTGTTACCTTTGATTAGCATCAGGGCGGAGTGTAAAAAAAAAAAAGCAAAATGTACGCTTATCTCATAACCCTGATTAAACAAAGCTTCGTTCTTTTCGTTCGTTCCGTTCTTCTCTCATCTCGTTTCTTCAGATTTTGACAGAAGTTTCAACATAGTAAAGCCATCTCGGGAAAATCTTCAAACCCCATGAAGGTTGGCCATTAATAAAGAAGAAGAAGAAGAAGAAGAAGAAGAAGAAGAAGAAGAAGAAGGAAGAAGAAGAAGAAGAGAAGAAGAAGAAGAAAGAAGAAGAAGAAGAAGAAGAAGAAAGAAGAAGAAGAGAAGAAGAAGAAGTTTGGACGGAAGAAAGAAGAGACGAGAAGAAGAAGAAGAAAGAAGAAGATGAAGAGAAGAAGAAGGAAGAAGAAGAAGAAGAAGAAGAAGAAACAAGACAGAAGAAGAGAAGAAGAAGAAGAAGAAGAAGAGGATGGGAAGAGACGAGGAAGAGTTGAAGTTCAATTAAAGTCTACTTTAATATCTCCCAAAGAGAAATTCGGGTTAGGGCAACCAAATGGGACAGGGTACAACATAACGAAAGAACATTAATCAAACGTGTGAAACGAAATATACCAATTAAAAGAATTATTTAAATCATTGCATGAACTTTAGAAAATGTGCACATTTAAAACTGAGTAACCATATAACTATAACAGTCAATCAAATAAACATTAGAAATACTCATCGTCATCAACAATCATACACAACACAATCAATGCAACATGAATAGTATCTCTACACATAACATTTAACATTACTGCCAGTCAGCTAGCTGTTTCAATCAGAACAGATAGAATAAAGGACTGAGAGAGAGAAGAGAGAGATGAGAGAGAGAGTAGAGGAGAGACAGAGAGAGAGAGAGAGAGAGAGGAGAGCAGAGAGAGAGAGAAAGGAGAGAACCATTATTAACTTTATTGTTGTTGTAGAGTGGCACAGAGGTAACGCGTTCGCCTCGTGCACAATAAACCCGAGTTCGAACCTGGGTACAGGGGATTTCCCCTCCACTCTGCACAGGCTTACGGTCCGCCTGAACGCGGAATGTGGGATGAGGACGATAAAACAGGTCCCGGTTGCCCATGACACGTAGCACAAGTTTAAGCCAGTGGCAACGAAAAAAGTTGTCATTTGGTCAACATTTACCCACCCAACCCACCATTCTTTTCCTAATCAGTCGCATAAGTAAATGTCGCAGCACAAATATTTTTAAAATGTGGGCCCTCTGGCTGTGACGCGCTCTCTAAGCACAAACAAATTTAGTCCCGACCGAATCAGTGCATTATGGCGGGGAAAACAACACGATGGGTTCCAAATGGACCACCACGTCACGTGTCAAAATCACTGGTTTCACGTGTTTTCCCTCTTATAGCTGGTAAGAAAATCTTAAGATATCTTCTAGCTAAGAGGGAATGTGAACGGGACGTGGGGGGTCTTTTTTAAAGACCCCACGCGTCACATGTCAAAATCACAGTTTTTCACGTGTTTCCCTCTATAGTTGTAAGAATCTTAAGAAGTCTTCCTCGCTTAAGAGGGAAGTGAACTTGACGGGGGGGGTGGGGGTGAGTCTCGAAGTTCTTGTTCAAAGAAAACAACAGACTTTTCGCGCTACTGCGGCACTTGTTCGTAGCTCATAAGCCATGCTCTATTACCCAAGAGGCTGAATTCAACTATCACAATCACAATATTTATTGTCAATAAATGGAAAGGGGGTGTCACTGTGGTGGTACGTAAACGGTTAACAATATGTAATAAAAGATCACAGTTCCAATATTACAATATCAGATTCACGGCAGAACTCAAGCACACGCAAGGACAGCAAGCACCCCCGTACACCCCCCCCCCCTCCACACATAGCGCAGACAGACAGGACAGGACAAACAGCAAAAATCTGAGGGAGAGTGGGGGAGAGAGAAGAGAGGGGGGGTGGGGAGAAAGAGAAGAGAGAGGAGTGAGAGAGAACATAAATAACGAGAGAGAGAGAGAGACGATGAGAGAGGAGAGGGAGAGGAGAAGAGAAGGAGAGAAGAGAGAGGAGAGAAAGAGAGTGTGGGAGAGGAGAGAGAGAGAGAGAGACGAGAGAGCGGAGAGAGAGAGAGAGAGAGTGAAGAAAGCGAAGTGGGACGAGAGAGAGAGAGAGATGAGAGAGAGAGGACGAGAGAGAGAGATGAGCGTGAGAGAGAGAGAGAGAGTGAGTGAGAGAGAGAGAGAGAGAGAGAGAGGAAGGACTGAGGGAGATGAGAGAGTGAGAGAGAGAAGGGAGAAAGAAAAGACAAGAGAGAGAGAGAGAAACACAAACAAACATTTATGGAACGTTTTGTAAATGCGTTGCACCTAGATCGACACCACGGAAGAAAGGTTAGTGCTAAATACACTGGAGACCTTTCTCCATTGCCACCAGCAATGCTAATGAAACGTGTGGTCGTGGATGTTCGCTTAAACGTTTTTCTAGTAATTTATAGCGTTGGTAAGGAAGGTCGTTGATTTCTGCCTTCGCTGTCTCTCTGGGGGTCTTAGTCATGAATGGGCTAAAGCAACTTAACCGGGGGATGTGCCACCCCACTCCCCTCCCTGCATTCTCGGTATGCAATTTCCGGTTTGTCTTTCTTACCTAAACATAAAGCTGATTTATGAACCTTTAGCTAATAACCTTTTTGGAATGCTAACCCTATCCCTAACCTAGCCCTACCCTATCCCCCCCCCCCCTATAAGACGTTCCCCAGCAATGAACCCCGACTGTGACAAATGGCGCCGTGTACTGCAATACTAGGGGTGGGGGGGGTTCCTATTAGATAAGACATAGGGTTAGGGATAGGGGTTTAGTATTCAAAAAGGTTATTAGCTAAAAAGGTTCATAAAAATTACAGCTGATGTTTGGTAAGGAAAGTCAAAAAACGGAAAAAAAATGGAATTACCAGATAAGCATGGGGGGGGGGGGGGGGGGGGGGTCCCCAAAATTTGGGATCATTTGAGGTAAAGCGGCTTAATAAATGTACTATTATTACCAGTCTGAAGCGAGGAATGGTATTGTTTCACTTTGTCCGCCGTCAGTCCCGTGTCAAATTTGCACAAAATGCATATTTCGGTGTAAAATGGCTCACATACTGTTTATCATTGTGGTTTCAACGAAAAAAACAAAGGTTTGTTGTCGTCTGTTTGTCTGTCTGTCTGTCTGTCTGTTGACAGCGATAACCCGAGAACGTTTGGATAATATCAAAATGAAAAATTACAGCGTGGATAATAGGATCAAAAAAGCTTTGACAGTTCGAATTTGGGCAAAATCGGCGGTAGCGGTTAAGGGTTGGGTTGGTTAGGGTTAGGGTTAGGTTAGGTGAGCTAAGTCGAGTGCAGGTTGAGTCGTGATGATTACGTCAGTCTTTAGTCTTAGTAGATGAAATAACTGTCTTTCGGGTTAGTCGATGGAAAAATGTGTCATTACACAAATCGGAAGCTTCTCTTGCTTACTGAAAGACTTTACAGAAAAGTCTTTCAACTGCAGCCCGGCGGTCTATTTTGAGCATTTTTCAATCATTGCATACAAAACAGTAGTTCCATGGCTTTTCAATCATTTTAATCTGGAACCAGAATTTTATCGCCGCACCAATTCATATACTTAGATACTTTTGGGAAAACATTTAAAACTATTTATTATTTTTAATTATTAAAAAAGTACGCATACTGCGTCGTTGTCTGTTGTAGTCGTGTATTACGTATTTTATAAGTAAATTCTTATTTTATGCCAAAGTTTTTTCTGTCTGGATTTTTGTTGTGGCACAAGCACCGAACTACCTATATACCGTTTACCTTCCCCGCCAAACGTCGCATGTTTGCACCACAATGATGTTTTTAAAAACCCCTGTACTAAAAGGCACAAACCCGGGGTCTGTTTATCTAAAGAAACATGTTTAATTGTTTGGGAGGTAAGGAATAGGCCGAACTTTAAAAATGTCACAGAGGAATCCCAATATTACAGAGAGATCTTTTTCTCCACCAGGTAAAGTTTTAATGGAGATGTTTTTTCTGAAAAATGGCTGGCGGCGAAAGGGGTTAATTAGCATGAAACTTTAGCCTACGTGTGGTACTAGGGGCAAAAACTTGGCGAGTTCAAATTGTGTAAAATGGGATTAACTGGTTAGGGTCTCCCACCGTTAACGGGTAAAGATTAGGGTTAGGGTTGGCTCAAAAATGCGTATTGGCGTAAATGGTCGTACATGTGGTTTCAGTATATTTGGATAAAAATGTCCAGGTTTATGTCTATCAGTCGTTGTCTGTCGTATGTATAGTCTGTGAACGTTATAAACTCAAGAACTCTTTTACATAAACAAACGTGGGTGGCATACTTGAGGTCAAATTCTTGCAGAAGTTTGAATTGGGGCGAAATCAGGGTTACGGTTAGGGTTGGGGTATGATTAGTTTAGTGTTAAGGTTAGGGTGCAAGCGTGTTGTCCGACTGGGTCAGTTCACGCAAGTATTTAGTTAATATTATTATTATTTACTAGCGCCACACGCCGAGTCCCAGTAACGCCTAGTAACTGGTAAAGCCTAGTAAGGGATAACGCCAAGTACTGGTAACGCGGAGTACAGCAAATGTGAAGCGATTCGTGTTAAGATACGCGGAAGTCGTATAGCGCGCGCGTTCAACGATTCGCTTTCAGGTTGGCACACGGATAGTACCGTCCCCGGTGATTTTCCTGCCAAACTTCGAAGGCAATCGTTCGAATGCAATCGGTCCAGAAACACCGGAAGATACGGGCGGAGAGGCCGGCGGATTGCGGCGTTTCGCGCATTGCTAAACCGTTGCAATGAACGGCACCCGGTTGCCGTTGCCATCGCCCCGTTAGGCTCACAGCAAATTTGAACGATTCGTCGAAAAACGGCGGAGTTATAAGGCCCATTTCGTGTTTTCAGACAGACACCACAGCACACCACACGGGACACCTTGCCAAATTACTATATGATTATTATTATGTTGGTGCTCTGGAGACACCGTGATCGAATCGTATCGTACAGTCGTGCTCGATTTTACGTGGACGCGTGGCGGGCCCTTATTAAGCTACAAATCCGATTGGGCAGTTTATAAAACTGTTGTTTTTGTTGCTTTGTTGTTGTTGACGACATACCATGGCTAAAAGAACTCCGGGATTGTCCCAACAACCGAAAGTACTGAACACTATGGTACAAAATGCTTCAGCTAGGGTGAGAACATTACGTGTGTGAACGTTATTACTCCGCTATCTGACGCATATTCCCAGGAAACGGGCAGAAGAAGAAGAAGAAGATTACACCGCCACGTGAGCAGCACATTTGTCTTCGGGGAGATATGTTTTAGAAATTGTTTTGTATTTTCAATCCCCGTATTAGTTGTCTTAGTGCATTCGTGAATACAGACCTAGGCAAAGGGAGGTCTTTGTGAGGGCAGTGAATGTTGAGCAAAGATCTTGGTTTCTACATCAGTCAAACTGAAAGGGTGGACAAAAAATATACAAAACGGACAGTAGTAAGTCTGTCTCTCGTCGTCTTCTCTCTCTCTCGCTCTCTACTCTCTCTCTCGCGACTGTCGCACAGCTCTCTCTCTCTCGCTCTCGTCTCTCATCTCTCTCTCTCGCTCTCTCTGTCTCCCCCCCTATCTCTCTCGTTAATCTCTCTCTCCATCTCTCTCTCTCCTCTCTCTCTCTCCTCTCTGTGTCTTCGCCCCCCCCCCCTCTCTACTCTAACAGAACAGTAGATATGGCCTAAGCCAAATTATCTTATCCTTGTCAAATAAGTTTGTCCGAAAGTCTCTCTCTAAACATAACAGTAGATTATCAATGTCCATCTCTTTGTCTCTTCTATCTCTCTCTGTTATCTGTCTCTGTCAAGTGAAATATTCTTCGTCTTCTGAGTTCCCAGGCCTTAAGGACATAATGGGTAGGGACATCGGTTCGTTTTCAGTTTTCAAACGGGCTCCCGCTGCATACGGCCGACACAATTCGATTTTGGAGGAACTTAAAGGAGACGGTATTCGGAAGATATTTGAGTGGAAAAAATATAGGCAGGAAAAGGGGCCGGTAAGCAGGAAGATAGTGGATGACGAAAAGCAAAGGGAAAAAGGCAGAGTCAAGAGAGAGTGACAGATTAGAGGAAGCTTACAAGCAAAGAAATTCCAGAAGTTTGGGGTTTTTTGTATGAAAGACCCCGGTATCCCCACGGGGAGGGAGAGACTCATGGGAGGACGGCGGCTTGGTCAGCTCCCCGTATAGAGGCACGAGGCATCCACCCAATGCCTGAGAGAAAACCGTTTTAATATTATCCGTTTAATTTTAAAAACGCGCACACACCCCACGCACGCACGCGCACGCACAACACAACACACGTCATGCACGCACGGCGCGAGCACACACACACACGCACGCGACACCGCACCACGCACGCACACGTACTCACACGCACACACACACACACACATATAGACCACACACACACACAGGACACACACACACACAAGACACACCACACCCACACCCACAACCAGCACCACACACCGCCACCACACACACCAAACAAACACAAACACACACACACACTACACACAGACACAGGGGACAACACACACACACACACACACACACACACACACACACACAACAAACACACAACACACATACACACACACAAACACCCACACGCACACGTCGTTGAAGAACAAAAAACCAAACACCCAAATAATGAATTACCCTTAATTCTAACGGTAAGACAGACGCCAAATGCCAACACGATCCACCGAACTACAGAACCCAACACGCTAAACAAAGCACAGCACCACCTGGCGACAACAAAAACACAGTGATACCATCATCTCGTATCTTCGTTTTTCCCCAAAAACTAATACAAAACATCATTAAAAACGAACTAGGTCCCTACGTGTTTCCCCAATTGTCAAGTTCCTAACAAAGCCCCCCCCCCCCATCCCCCCCCCCCCCCCCCCCCACCCCCCCCCCCCCACACACCGGAAAAGGCAAAAACCTAAGGCCGTGTGTACACACATACGCGGAAATTTCATGTGGAAACCGTGCGCCAATTCATACATAAGTGAAAACAAGAAGGGAAAAGATTGCGCACGTGTCCCGAACTGGTCGACTATCTGGCGATTATTTGCCCGCCAGGGGGAAGTCAACTCCATAGGGCTTATACGCGATTTTCTTAGTTGGGCGTAGTGAGAGAGAGAGAGATGGAGAGAGAGGTGGGACTCTCCCTCCCTCTCTCTCTTTATTTATCCCCAACTAAGAACATAGAGAGAGATTATCCCCACTCGAGCGTATACCACCTGGTGGTCAAAAGAGCTGCTAAGTCGCTATTTCCCTATGTTATGCCGTAAACGTTATCCTCTTCTTCCACTTATTTAGGGTACGGAACTCCGCGTCTAGTGTGAACCCGGCCTACACTTTCTGTTCTGGCCCCCCTCCCCCCCCCCCAAAACCCTTGTTCTATCGTAGCAACCACGCTTGGGGGTGTTCGGTTCGTAGGGGGACCAGTATGTGGTACACTCAAATTGGTACTAGTTGCACGGGCATACGAAAATGCCTAGGCCTAATACTCAGCAGTGGAGCAAGAAGGGGGGGGGGGGGGGGCTAATCTTATCTTGCTTGTTGACCCGGTGTAGTGGCGTCACACCGAGGCCCAAGAAGTTAGAATCTCGCTCGCTTCGAAGTTTCGAAAAGTGGTGCTTTCATCAAAACCCTCTTGTACTCAATAACTGGGGGGATTGAGAGGGAGAGCGAGAGAGAGAGAGAAGAGAGAGAGAGAGAGAGAGCGACCGTGAGAGAGATAGAGAGGAGAGAGGAACGAGGGAGAGGGAGGAGAGAGGAGGAGGGGGGAGAGAGAAGGAAAGAGGAGAGAGAGATTAGGAGACACAGTGAGAGGTGGGGGTCTAAGCTGGCTCGCTTTGCAAGACGAAAAATGGCGAGTTGGAATAATAAACACGAAAACATTTGATCCGTGCATTGATACCATGTTTATAAACAAACTTCTTCCTTGGGGTTGTTAATTCAGAAAGCTGCACGATCTTTCAACCCCCTCAGCACCCGTGAGGTGATCCCTGTCTACTACAAGGTATGTGTGATGTCATTGATGAAGTCATAACGTTGGATGACGTAGCCCTGAATGATGGTTTTTGGGGCTTAGACGAGCAGGAAAGATCTATGTCTCTCTAGACCATTTTTTCTCAGATTGAGTCTAAAACGGGTCACTCTTTAACTGTTATAATATTACGATGGTTTAGAGTACAAAGGACTATCTTTAAGATAGTCCATTGAACCTTATCATTGTGTTATTGCAAAAAAACTAAGAACTTGTATAACAAAAAAAAAATGAACTGCAAATAATCCAAAAACGGGATTACGCTTTTAAAACAAAAAATTTTCTGCAGGTCTATTGTTTTTTAAACAAGTTATTAGTTTTTCCACAATAATTATGTTCAATATTAGTCAAGTGAAACTATCTTAAAAAGATATTCCGTTTTGACTCCAAGCCATCGATAAAGAAAAAGATTAATTCTTTTGGTTTGTCCTCTTTCAGTGAAACCTTCTGTTCTCTTTCTTTCCAAAGAGCGGCAAACACTATCCTGCTTGGTGTAATGAAGGGCAGGAGCTGATGCCGGTCGGGGTTCGTACCCGGCGAGCGCTACGCTGGCTGGATTTGGTCCTAGCATGGATACGCGAAAAGGCCTTTGGCTCAAACTTAAAAAGCT
>CM065699.1:48276983-48297094 GCA_017654935.2 Phymorhynchus buccinoides | reverse complement strand
TATGGCCCGGGTTAACGTTTGACTTAATGTTGTCCTGTTTCAGTTATATGTATCTCTGTCCATGTTTGTTGCACCTAACCTGAATTCTCTTTTGAATTTAAATAAAACTTGAACTTGAACAGCAGAAGAAGAAGAAGATAGACAGGGATACCTAAATGTGTAGTTTATTATTTTTAACATGACTGACCTGACTGATTTCTTGACGATGAAGAAGGTGTCGTCCACCATGCTGGACGTCTGCTGGCTCTCCTCGATGGAGTCCATGTGGACCGCCTGCCAACGGATTAAGATTAAGATTAAGATTAAAATTATAGCCCCCCGTCGACAACTAAGGCCATGTCACCCCTGCCAACGGAGACGCACGGATAGAGACAGAGACCGTGACAGAAAAAAAAAAGGTGGGGGGGAACAAAAGTTTTACAATGGAACCTCCCTTATTAGGTATTATTAGGTACTTATAGTCAGCAGAGGCGTCTCTGTGAAATTCGGGTTGCTCCCGCCTCCCGCATAGAAGAGCGCGTATTTCTTTGATTTTTTTATCTATTGTTTTTTTTTTTTGCATGCGATTTTTGTGACTGAAACATGACCGGAAATGGGAGTTGGCGTTGTTTAAATGTTTGCACCGGCCAGAATGGTAACAACTTGTACTCTTATCGTTGTCCAGCAACTCTGGGAATTATAAACCCGGTTGTGTGCTGGCAGTGCGCATGTGGCACAACGGGACGCGAGTCGGCTTTACTTGCATCTACATCTCATAAGATCCAAGGCCCATTATAAGACTACCTCACACATAGAGACCTACTTCGTGCTGTAGACAGTTGCCTCTCTCATTTGTGAGTATTACAATTAGCCCCCTCCCTTATACAAACCCTCTCATTTCATAAGACCTCATTTATGGTATTGATATCTTTGCTGACGGGTTCCTAATAATGGCGAGCGTGGGCTCACGCAATCGTTCCCGCAAAACAAGGGGCCATCAGGGACTCCTTCACTTACAGAATAGGGGGTCCTAGAGGCGGGAAAGCGGGTCCCAGTAGCATTGTGAATGCTAAATAGGAGGGAATAATTTTTCTAGTGCAATCCCTGGGGACTATACCCTGCACATTCTTTTTAGAGGGTCCTGTAGAATTTTAGTGCTTCATTAGACCCCCCAACGCGGGTCCCTGGGAGTCCCTTGGTCGCTACAAATGCCAACATAATGCCTGATGCTATTGTTTCTGGCAGAGTGTCACAGTGTGGCAGTATTGTGATCTCAATATCTTGACCTACAGCACCACGAGAAGGATGACACTTAAAGTCGCTGGGCTAGCTTGCCTCACCACAGGTTTGCAAAGTCAAAAATATAATTTTTTTTGTCAGTTTTGAGTTATGGCTATTTTTTTACAGTTCTCCCAACATCTTATCTTTCATAGTTTATAAAGGATAATCTCTTAATATGGTCTCTAAATGGTCTTATAATTGTTTTAAAATGAGTAGGTCAATCCATTTTTCTTCAGTTAGGCTAGACTTTAGACTGGTTTTTTTTTCTCAAAATGGCCGACGCTCACCCTTACTAACTTTAAATGTTCATAACTCTGGAATGGAAAAAGATACAAGAATCATTGTATCATTAGAAAGAGAATCGCCTGAAGTTTCCAACTGTATAAATTTTCTCAGAATTGCCGTTTTGACACTTAATGTCCCGTTCGTGGTGCGGGGTCACATATTATCCATACTTTCAGACTCAACTGTCACAAGGCGCACACAACCCACAAATTTTACCACCAAATTAGAGTTTTTTTTTACAGTCCTCTTACTGGTTTTACTAGTTCACAACTATACCGGGCAGGGATCTCAGTCTGGGGGGAACGTAGCGCCTTATACAGTGGAGTACTCTTAACACCAAATTCAGGGGTACCCCTGTCTTACTAGTCACACTATAAGGGGCAGGGATCTCAGTCTGGGGGAAAGTAGCGCCTTATACAGTGGAGTACTCTTAACACCAAATTCAGGGGTACCCCTGTCTTACTAGTCACACTATAAGGCGCAGGGCTCTCAGTCTGGGGGGAAAGTAGCGCCTTATACAGTGGAGTACTCTTAACACAAAATTCAGGGGTACCCCTGTCTTACTAGTCACACTATACGGGGCAGGGCTCTCAGTCTGGGGGGAAAGTAGCGCCTTATACAGTGGAGTACTCTTAACACCAAATTCAGGGGTACCCCTGTCTTACTAGTCACACTATAAGAGCGCAGGGCTCTCAGTCTGGGGGAAAGTAGCGCCTTATACAGTGGAGTACTCTTAACACCAAATTCAGGGGTACCCCTGTCTTACTAGTCACACTATAAGGGGCAGGGCTCTCAGTCTGGGGGGAAAGTATCCCGCCTTATACAGCTGGAGTACTCTTACCCAAAATTCAGGGGTACCCCTGTCTACTAGCACACTATAAGGTGGAAAGGGCTCTCAGTCTTTCTGGGGGAAAGTACGCGCCTTATTACCGGGTTGTACTCGTTACACCAAATTCCGGGTCCCCTGTCTTACTAGTCACACTATAAAATTCGGCAGGGCTCTCATTCTGGGGGAAAAGTACAGCGCCTTATAACAGTGGAGTACTCTTAACACCAAATTCAGGTACCCCTGTCTTACTAGTCACACTATAGAGGGGCAGGGATCTCAGTCTGGGGGAGAAGTAGCGCCTTATACAGTGGGAGTACTCTTAACACCAATTCAGGGGTACCGCCCTGTCTTACTAGTCACACTATACTAAGTCGCAGGGCTCTCAGTCTGGGGGAAAGTAGCGCCTTATTACAGGGGAGTCCTCTTAACACCAAATTCAGGGGTACCCCTGTCTTACTAGTCACACTATAAGGGGCAGGGCTCTCAGTCTGGGGGAAAGTAGCGCCTTATACAGTGGAGTACTCTTAACACCAAATTCAGGGGTACCCCTGTCTTACTAGTCACACTATAAGGGGCAGGGCTCTCAGTCTGGGGGAAAGTAGCGCCTTATACAGTGGAGTACTCTTAACACCAAATTCAGGGGTACCCCTGTCTTACTAGTCACACTATAAGGGGCAGGGCTCTCAGTCTGGGGGAAAGTAGCGCCTTATACAGGGGAGTACTCTTAACACCAAATTCAGGGGTACCCCTGTCTTACTAGTCACCTATAAAGCGCAGGGCTCTCAGTCTCAGGGGGAAAGTAGCGCCTTATACAGGGGAGTACTCTTTAACACCAAATTCAGGGGTACCCCTGTCTTACTAGTCACACTATAAGGGGCAGGGCTCTCAGTCTGGGGGAAAGTAGCGCCTTTACAGTGGAGTACTCTTAACACCAATTCAGGGTACCCCTGTCTTACTAGTCACACTATAAGGGGCAGGGATCTCAGTCTGGGGGAAAGTAGCGCCTTATACAGGGGAGTACTCTTAACACCAAATTCAGGGGACAAAGATTTTTGTGTGTGTTAACCATTATTTGTGTTAAGCATTTTCGACAAAATCGTGGTCAAAAATGTGAAACTGAAGTTCTGCTACTGAACAAGCAGTAGTGCTGCGGACAACACACTTTATGCAGGACTCGAGAGCACGCATGCGCAGTTCATACTTTCCAACTTAACTTCCTGACTAGCACCTGGCACAGTAGAGGAACATTTGAGCTTTGTGTTGGCTTTTACGAAGTTTGTAAGGAAACATTTGGTGGCTCCAGCTTCATTTGGTGATATCAATGCAACCTGTAGTATGATAAATAACAATCGGACCAAGTTTTTGTTCATGTTGTGCTAAAAGAAAATATATGCATGATAAACAATCTTTTTTAAGTAATAATATGGAGAGGTTTCGACTGTTCAAAAACAGAAATCTTTGTGTGTTAACCAATATTTTGTGTTATCCAGCTTTGTGTTAAGTGTGCTTCGCTGTACTCCGTAAAAATACGCTAAAAACAGAGTCTGCATTAGGTATTAGGCATTATGTACTTTTATAGTCAAAGAGGCGTTCTGTGAAATTCGGGTTGCTCCCACCTGGAGAGCGCGTCGCAGCCAGAGGCGCGCCACCCAATTTTTAAAAAATATATAAAATTTTGCATGCGATTTTGTGTGACTGATGAGGAAGGAAAGGGGCAGGGTGGGTGGGTTAAATTTTGACCAAATGAAACCTTTTTCGTTGCCACTGGGATTAACATGTGCTAAGCGCATGGGCACAGCGGGACCTCGGTTTATCGTCTCATCCGAAAGACCGTAAGGCCTAGTGCAGAGTGAGAGGAAAAATCCCCTGTACCCCAGGTTCGAACTCGGGTTTACTTGACACGATTGATGTAGACACGATTATGCTCACTGACGACATTCCAATGATAGACTTTAAACATTTCAGACGTACACCCCTCTCCCCCCACCTCCTCCCACCCCAAAAGAGATAAATAATTATGATACCTTGAATCACAATAAATAAAACAAACGCATTTCATAATAATAATAATAATAATAATAATGACTATTTCTATAGCGCTTATTCTCCTTACCCACCATGTCCATAGAGTGGACCGTAGAGAGCTGTAGATCACCAAATAGAGGTCAGTTACAGAGAGGTATCCCATCCCATCTTCTCTCAAAATTAACAAAAAATCGTTTAAGAGTTATACACATTCACAACCAGGCATCAGAATAGTCTGAAGTCCAATCCTCTGAAAACCGCGGTAAAAGGGCCACCAAGGCCCCAGAACTATTGGCCACTGCAACTAGGGTTATCAACGCTTAAAGCGCTTAACAAAGAAGTTAAAAGGTCTGAGCAACAACTACCCTCCCCACCCCCACCCCCTCCGCCCGCATTCCACCATCCCCCGTGATGGTTATACCTTGAGGATCGAATGTCTCTCATGAAGTACTCCTCCATCATGATGTAGACGCCGATCAGCTCCTGAACCAGGCGGCTCATCTCACAGCCAGACCAGAACGCCTCCACTTCCTTCACTTGCTCTGGGGACAAAAGAAAAAAAATCAATTTTTTCCTTGACTCTTTTTACCGCCATGTGTAATTTTTGACGTTTCTTGCTTGTCCGTTGCATCTCAACCGACAAGAAAGGGAGTAACTAATTCAATTTCAATTTCTATGTTATCAGACCTGTTCACAGACTACACAAGTCTTGAGTAGTCTGGATAGCTGAAATGAGTAGTTTGGGTGTGAAACCATCAATGTTCACTGAAAATTTTTGCATCTCAACCGACAAGAAAGGAGTAACTAATTCAATTTCAATTTCTATCTTATCAGACCTGTTTACAGACACAAGTCTTGAGTAGTCTGGATAGCTGAAATGAGTACCGTACTTTTCGGCTCATTAGGCGCTGCTATGTATAAGGCGAATAGGGCAATTTTCAAGAAAAATCTGACAAAATCCAAGTAAAAGGCGCCCTCGTTTATAAGGCGATACACACCTCGCAACAGAAAGTCGAAGTTTGAAGCCCGTACACATCCTGTAAACGATTACCGACTGCCATTTTGTTGTCGTAAACGAGAGTTGGCTCCCTTCTCAAATAATCAAAAGTTCTGTTTTTGCGACTTCCGGTTGAGTGTTTGGCCAATTCTTCGCGAAAACTGGTAGAATTATGACATTTTAAGCTCTACAACAATGCTTTTTACATCCAATGAAGGGTTATGGCATCTGTTGGACGGTATCTCGGACGATAATAGGGATTTCGAATGCATTTTAATGTGAGTATTCGTCGTATCGGCGACTCGTTACCACTTTCAATGTTGTGACTCACAGTAGACCATACTGAGTACGGCAATCGTTGCCTCTCTTCTCACGATTTTGTTCACTTATAGGGCGCCCTCGTTTATTAGGCGCATAGGTCGAAATTGGAGAAAAAAAAATATCGCCTTATAGTTCGAAAAATACGGTAGTTTGGGTGTGAAACCATCAATGTTCACTGAAAATGTTTGCATCTCAACCGACAAGCAAGGAGTAACTAATTCAATTTCAATTTCTATCTTATCAGACCTGTTTATAGACACAAGTCTTGAGTAGTCTGGATAGCTGAAATGACTAGTTTTGGTGTGAAACCATCAATGTTCACTGAAAATTAGTAATTAGAGCATTATTTTCAATTTTGAAGAGTAGTAGAGGTCCAAATTGAGTAGAATACTACCCTCCCTTATAAGACCTCATGTGGATGATTTTTTGAAGTCGTATAAGGGAGGTTCCACTGTAACATCGGTCCAGGGCTCCCAATTGTCCCGCAAAACAAGGGGTCCCAGGGACTCCTTCACTTACAGTGATACTTTATTCAAGAATAAGTATCAGTTAGTGAGTTACAGACAGATTCTGACACATGAGAGAGAGAGAGAGAGAGAGAGAGAGAGAGGGGAGAGAGAGGGGGAGGAGAGGGGAGGAAGAGAGAGAGAGAGGAGAGAGAGAGAGAGAGAGAAGAGAGAGAGAGAGAGAGAGAGAGAGAGAGAGAGAGAGAGACTTGACACGTTTAATGAGGATAACTGAATAAGCAACACACACACACACACACACACTCTCTCTCTCTCTCTCTCTCTCTCTCTCTCTCTCTCTCACACACACACACACACACACACAAACAAAAAACAAAAAGGCACGCACACCACACACACACACACACAGAGAAGAGAGGGTATTGGGTTCTAAGTATCTCAGTAATATAATTATCAGGCGTTAAATATTATATCGCATTAAAGGGGACATAAAGTCCAAATAGAAGTTGATCTCTATTGCAATATGAAGTAAATAGGCTGGTATCTGCAAGTACAATTTCGATTTTAGTTAAGATCAGCATAAAAACGGCATTGGAAAGTGCCAGATTGAAGGTTTATGGAGGCCACCATTTTGTGCCAGGTTGTGACGTCACAGGCTCAGTTTCCCTTAGACTTCTCATAGTCTGTTAAGATAAAACCAGGAATAAAGGTGACTTCATTCAACAGCAACACTGACCTGCTACACACTGAGCAGCTAAGGGAAACTAAGGAGGGGTGAGAAGCCCTTAATTAATTGTACTTGAGGGTGCCAGTCTGGTGCTGATCTCAGTCAACAAAGAACACACACTCTCTCTCTCTCTGTCACCTGATTCACACACACACATACATATGCATGCTACAGGGATCAATCTTGTCACAGGACATCATAGGCCATTTGACCAGTTTGAAGAAAATATAACAGGTCATTTTCGTAAAAGGATAAGTCATAATGTAAAAAAGAAAAAAAAGAAAAAAGGGAAGGGAAAGTCAACTTGAGCGCAACAAACATTGTTTTCTAGGGCACTCTGTTCCAATCAAGCACATAGTTTCACAGTCACCGACTGCATGTTCAAAGAATGACACAAGAAAACTTTTTTTTTTTATTTATTCATTTTTCGTTTTGCATGAGAAAAGCTAGTACAGTACTATGCAATGTAAAGTAATAATAGGGCAACTATTTTGTACAGTCTATTGTTTCACCTAAGTCAGTCTGATCACCGACAGTTGCAGCGCACATCAAAATCGTTACAGTTGCTAACAGACACGAAGTAAACGTAATAAGTCATATGGACTCTTGCCTGCAAAGACAAAAGGTCGTTTCAAAATGTCATCAGTCAATGACTGATGACCGGTGCTAAGAATGATCCTTGCATCATGCATACATGTACCTATTATAGCTTTTAGGCTTACTGCCCAAGCACTAGTCATACTCATAGTATGAAAACTGAGTGTATGACGTCCTATTCAGGGGGCATCTACTCTTAACAGTGGCAACAAGGCGACGCCCTTGGGGCCTACAATTCTGCATTTTAAAGTTGATTGATTTCTATTTGAAAGACTTTTGAATAGAAAGAAATGCACAGCGATTGTTTATTACAGATAAACATTAATTTAAGGCCGACTCGTCTTTGGACTTACTGTTCCCTTTAACCAAATTCAGACACGCTATGCTTACGCTTCTTACATGCACACCACTCCCACTTAAATATCAACATGCATACAAGCACATGCTTACACAAATAATAATAATAATAACAGTACATTTATATAGCGCTTTACCTCAGATGAGCCCAAAGCGCTTTACAATCAATTATTCATCAACAGATAACAAAAAACAAGATTCAAGAGTGACACCAACCACCAACAGCGCATATGCAAAGCAACTCTCTCTCTCTCTCTCTTTAACACACACGCACGCACGCACGCACGCACGCACGCACACACACACACACACACACACATCAAAAACACACAATTATTGACGCCAACTCATTCATACCCCATTCGGTAAGCCACAGCAACTGAGCCGCATGGACTGACCACATACACCAACACACATACACAAACACCCTCACACACAACGTACGCACGCAGACAGACACACAGACACGCACACACACATGCGTGCACACACAACCCACAAAACCAAAATACACACAAGCACACATTCATGCTCACACACAACACACACACACAACACACAACACACACACACACTCACACACACACACACACACACACACACACACACACACACACACACACACACACACACACACACACACGCACACACACGCACACACACGCACCACAAAAACACAGCACAAACCTCTTAAATCAATCTTCCCTCACGTGCACACAACGATAGACAACTGATCAAATATTTAGGGCGCAGCAGGAAAAAGATGGGTTTTAAGAGAGGTTTTGAATGAGGAGACTGAGTTGGAGTGTCGGAGAGGAGAAGGCAGAGAATTCCACAGAGATGGTGCTTGACAAGAAAAAGAACGTTGGCCAGCAGATTTGAGACGGATGGAGGGAATGGAAAGGAGACGAGAATCAGAAGACGAACGTAGTTGGCGAGCTGGGACATAGAGATGAAGAAGATCAGAGAGATACAGGGGAGCTTGATCATTCAGTGACTTGAAGGCAAGGAGGAGAATTTTGTAGTCAATGCGTGATTGAACTGGGAGCCAATGTAGGGAACGAAGAACCGGAGTGATGTGATCGTACCTAGGGGAGCGAGAAATGAGACGAGCAGCATTATTCTGGACCCGTTGGAGCTTAGAGATGAGAATTGATGGACAGCCAGCAAGAAGTGAGTTACAGTAGTCAAGGCGAGACAGGACAAAAGCACATACTAGAGTCTTCAGGGCATCCTGAGAGAGGAAACGGCGGATGGAACTAATTCTTCGAAGTTCTAGATAGCAAGCCTTGCAAACATTGGAAACATGCTGTTTGAAAGAAAGGGTTTGGTCCAAAGTAACACCTAGATTGCGGACGGATGCCGATAGCTTGATCTCAGTGCCATCAATGTCTACAGAACCTGGGAGAACCTGAGTTTTAATTGTGTGGTTAGAGGCTACAAGAATCATCTCTGTCTTATCAGCATTCAGTTGCAGTTTGTTGTAAAACATCCATGTTTTAACAGCAGAGATGCACAACTTAGAAGAAGAAATCATTTGATCTAATTGACTCAGGTGGGCAGAAATGTACAGTTGATTGTCATCAGAAAAGCTATGATGTAGAATAGAATGCTGGTTGATGATGGCGGAGAGAGGTTGGGTATAAAGAACAAAAAGGATAGGGCCTAAGACTGAACCTTGGGGCACACCGAACTGAAGACCTTTTGGAAGAGATGGAGAACCATTGACAACAACTTTCTGTGTGCGATCAGAGAGGTAGGAAGAAAACCAGGAAAGAACAGCCCCAGATAGACCAAAGGAGGTGTGAAGTCTAGAAATGAGGATGGAGTGGTCGATAGTGTCAAATGCTGCAGAAAGATCAAGGAGAGAGAGAAGAGAAACCTTGTTTTCATCCAAGGCAGTGAGCAGGTCGTTCGTTATCTTTAAGAGGGCTGTCTCAGTACTGTGACCTGCTCGATAAGCAGACTGGTTTGGATAGTAGAGATCATTTACCTGAAGATGGTCAGACAGCTGTTTAAGAACCACCTTTTCCGTAAGCTTAGAAAGGAATGAAAGATTAGAGACAGGCCGATAGTTCTTTAGATTTTCAGGATCAAGACTAGGCTTCTTTAAGAGAGGTTTGACAACTGCAGATTTGAAATGAGTTGGAAAGCGGCCTGAACATAGAGATTCATTGATGATGGATGTAAAGTAAGGAAGGAGATCATCAAGACACTGGGAGAAGAGAGATGAAGGTAGAGGGTCTAGTTCACAGGTTTTAGTCTGAGTTCGGGTCAAAATCTTCTTAACCTCATCAGTGGAAACAGAACGGAACTCAGACCACATACTGCCAGAAAAGGAGGGATCAGGGACAGAGTCAGTTGATGGTGGAGCAGATTGAGAATCAAGATTGTGGCGGATGGTGGCTATCTTGCTGTGAAAGAAATCAGAGAAACGTTGAGGGAGTTCAGACACAGGGATAGAAGAAGGTAGAGGTGTGGACTTTGGTTTACCAAGGAGGGAGTTGGCTAAACTAAACAATTGACGTGAAGTGGTACAAGCGAGAATTTGGGCATTCAAACAAGAGCATTTGGCCTTATCTATAATGTCAGACACAATTTTGTTCATGGCTCGAAAAATCTGTTTGTGAATTTCAAGTCCAGTCTTAACCCACTGGCGCTCTGCACGGCGGCGTTCTTGTTTACCCTGAGTCACCTCAGGTGCCACAGAAGCATACCACGGTGATGGAGGCCTACTGGAGATCTTGCGACGGATGACAGGGGCGTGGAGGTCGAGTAGACTGGTCAGGAGGTGGTGGAGCTGGTCGGCAGAAGGCTGTAGAGATGAGTCAAGTCTGGCCCTGAGGTCAGACATGAAGGCAGTGATGTCGATGGAGGAGATCTTCCTGGTCTCGGCATACACAGGAGGGCATGAAGGGCGGAATAAACGGAGGCAGGAAAGAACACAGAGATGGTCAGAAAAGTCCAGGAAGGAGTCAGGAGCAGTAGACCGCAGGACGTCTTCATCGTCACGCCTGACGATAACCAGGTCAAGGGTGTGACCTTTCTGGTGGGTGGGGAAGGTCACAGCCTGGTGCAGGTCGAAGTCATCCAGCAGTGCGGTGAAGCGGAGGGTGAGGGGGTCAGTGGGAACATCAACATGAATGTTGAAGTCGCCCATGATGATTGGAACACCGCTGATAGTGTTGCAGTGCTCCAGCAAAGAGGGAAACTCGTCGAGGAAGAGGGAGTCCGAAAGTTTGTTTTTCTTGTTGGGAGGGGGGCGGTAGAGGCAGAAAAGCTGTAGGCAGTGCTGATGTAGAGTAGCGGAGAGCTGGGCCAGTTCAAAGGAGGAGTGTGGAATGGGGAAGAGGGAGGTAGAGGTGAGATGGAGGCACAGTTTTTCACGCACGACAAAGGCAATGCCTCCGCCACGTGAAGAGCGAGGATAGGAGATGGTTTTGTAGCCTGGGGGAGAGAGATCAGCGCATTTAGCTTCATCACCCGAAGGCAGAAGCCAGGATTCAATGATGCAGAAAATATCAACATCGTTCTCTACAATGAAATAATTAATAGAAGAACGTTTCTGTGGGACGCCAACGGAACGGGGGTTAAACTGGGCAACAATAAAATTAGCATCTTTTGTAGGCGAAGCAACGTGAACAGTAAGTAAGTTAGAAATACTCATCCGTTTGGTAGGTGAAGGGGGAGGGCGAGGAATTGAGCAGACGACAGAAATCTTCCGTTGCTTCCTTTTTCCTCCTCTGCAGCCTCGCGTGCGTGGAAGATTAATCCCTATGCGCAGATGACGTAGCGTGGCAACAAGGGCAGAGTCAGGGGTCGAAGGTTGTACAGCCAGTAACTCATTGCGGCTGTACTGCAGTGGGGGAGAGGGGGACTCGCAGAGTGGTGGCGCACGCACGCGTGTTGCATGCGTGTAGTGGTCAGGCAGAGGGAAGGAAGAGGGAGACTGAAGAAAAGGGATGGTAGGCAATTTGGGCATGGCGTTGTTTGGCCGGTGCTGGAAACATGGCTGGCTTGGAGAATCCAACAAGCCAACCAGTCTCGTCAAGAAAATAAACCAAATTACTCTCATGTCCGGAGGCAGAGAGGCACAGAAAACAGCCCAAAATAATGTGCAGTTCATCACGAACACACAGACACAAAACAACAACTCAAGCACTACTGGAAACACACCAACAAAAGAATAATGACGAGAGTAAATGATTCAGCCGGCTAGGCGAAAAACTCCCGCAAACAGACACACAAACCCTCCATACACACACACACAGAGCCCTCACCCCCCACCCAACATCTATCCCTAGATCAAGCAGAAATATATTACCTTTTCTGCTGTCTTCCTCTGGCAGAGCCATTTCCAAGTCACCCTGCATGGATAAAAAGCAAAAAAATGAAATAAACAAGATGCACTGTGGCAATGCAAGCCCGGCCAGACACATGCATGGGTGAAACTACACAAAATGAAAAAACTGAAAGGCTGGGGTCCAGGGGTAATGTCCCCACGCAGCTGAAGAACAAAATGAGTTATGAAGGTATTTTAGTTTGATTTTTCCACAATTTATACAAATGCTTATTTTAAAGTGTTTGAAAAATACAGTAGACACACAAAGATCTTGTTTAACAAATTTAAAAAAAAAGGAACTTCCTTTTCTGATCAAATTCAAAAACGGGAAATCCTTGTGTACCAGGAAAAGTTGCACCCATGTTTATGTCTCAGAAGTTGTAAATAACCAGTAAGAAAGGCTATAATAATAATAATAATAATAATAAAGAAAGCTTCTATAGTGCACAGTCCAGGCTAGCTGTTGATGGCGCTTTACAATAAATACATTTAACCAAACATCAATACTCATGCTCACGCGAGCACATAAGCACACACACTGATGAACACAAAATATGATTTACAGACGCATGCAAACATACATACATACATAATGCATAAATACATATATACACACACACATGCACACACATACTCACACCTATGCCTACACATGTACGCACCCACCCACCCACCCACCCACGCATGCATACACGTGCATGCCCACAAATATGCACACATGCACAAGCACATGCCTATTATATTATTAGTATACTTGTTAATTGCTGACAACATTTGAATGATTTATGAATGGAAAAAAAAGTGTTAAAAATGACTGAACCAGCAAGATCACGATGATCAAACGGAAGCTTCCTTTCTCTCTTGCCTACCCCTCTACCAAATTTGATTGAAATCTGTGCGACTGTAGGTGTGTGTGTGTGTATGTTTGTATGTGTGCGCTTGTATGTGTGTGAGTGTGTGTGTGTGTGTGTGTGTGTATGTTTGTGTGCGTTTGTATGTGTGTGTGTATGTGAGTGAGTGTGTGTGTGTGTATGTGTGCGTTTGTATGTGTGAGTGTGAGTGTGTGTGTGTGTGTATGTGTGCGTGTTTGTATGTGTGAGTGTGTGTGTGTGTGTATGTTTGTGTGCGTTTGTATGTGTGAGTGTGAGTGTGTGTGTGTGTATGTGTGCGTGTTATGTGTGTGTGTGTGTGTGTGTGTGTGTGTGTGTGTGTGTTTGTGTGTGTTTGTATGTGTGAGTGTGAGTGAGTGTGTGTGTGTGTGTGTGTTTGTGTGTGTATGTGTGTGTAGTGTGTGTGTGTGTGTGTGTGTGTGTGTGTTTGTGTGTGTTTGTGCATGTGTGAGTGTGTGTGTGTGCGTGTGTATGTGCGTCAGACAGTGTGTGTGTGTGTGTTGTTCTTCAGTTTAATGTCCTTCCACTAAAAGTGATTCAAACAAGTGTGACAATCCTGTGTGTTTGTGTGCATGCTTGTCACAATTGTGTGTGCTTGTGTGTGTGCACAAGTGTGTGTGTGTGCGTGTGCGCATGTGCATGCATGCGTGCGCACGCACGTGCATGCATGTACTTAAACTGACCAGAGCCCGTCGTCTCATGAACCTGGAGTAGAGCTCAGCCCTGGCACTGATGAGAGCCACCTCAGACAGCACCACGTCCAGCTGACGAGGGTCCATCCTGCACAAACACTTGACAAATTGTACCTCAGACGAGGATCCATCCTGCACAAACACTTGACAAATTGTACCTCAGACGAGGATCCATCCTGCACAAACACTTGACAAATTGTACCTCAGACGAGGATCCATCCTGCACAAACACTTGACAAATTGTACCTCAGACGAGGGTCCATCCTGCACAAACAATTGACAAATTGTACCTCAGACGTCCTGCACAAACACTTGACAAATTGTACCTCAGACGAGGATCCATCCTGCACAAACACTTGACAAATTGTACCTCAGACGAGGGTCCATCCTGCACAAACACTTGACAAATTGTACCTCAGACGAGGATCCATCCTGCACAAACACTTGACAAATTGTACCTCAGACGAGGGTCCATCCTGCACAAACACTTGACAAATTGTACCTCAGACGAGGATCCATCCTGCACAAACACTTGACAAATTGTACCTCAGACGAGGATCCATCCTGCACAAACACTTGACAAATTGTACCTCAGACGAGGGTCCATCCTGCACAAACACTTGACAAATTGTACCTCAGACGAGGATCCATCCTGCACAAACACTTGACAAATTGTACCTCAGACGAGGGTCCATCCTGCACAAACACTTGACAAATTGTACCTCAGACGAGGGTCCATCCTGCACAAACACTTGACAAATTGTACCTCAGACGTCCTGCACAAACACTTGACAAATTGTACCTCAGACGAGGATCCATCCTGCACAAACACTTGACAAATTGTACCTCAGACGAGGGTCCATCCTGCACAAACACTTGACAAATTGTACCTCAGACGTCCTGCACAAACACATTGACAAATTGTACCTCAGACGAGGGTCCATCCTGCACAAACACTTGACAAATTGTACCTCAGACGAGGGTCCATCCTGCACAAACACTTGACAAATTGTACCTCAGACGAGGATCCATCCTGCACAAACACTTGACAAATTGTACCTCAGACGAGGGTCCATCCTGCACAAACACTTGACAAATTGTACCTCAGACGAGGGTCCATCCTGCACAAACACTTGACAAATTGTACCTCAGACGAGGGTCCATCCTGCACAAACACTTGACAAATTGTACCTCAGACGAGGGTCCATCCTGCACAAACACTTGACAAATTGTACCTCAGACGAGGGTCCATCCTGCACAAACACTTGACAAATTGTACCTCAGACGAGGGTCCATCCTGCACAAACACTTGACAAATTGTACCTCAGACGAGGGTCCATCCTGCACAAACACTTGACAAATTGTACCTCAGACGAGGGTCCATCCTGCACAAACACTTGACAAATTGTACCTCAGACGAGGATCCATCCTGCACAAACACTTGACAAATTGTACCTCAGACGAGGGTCCATCCTGCACAAACACTTGACAAATTGTACACTCAGACAGACGAGGGTCCATCCTGCACAAACACTTGACAAATTGTACCTCAGACGAGGGTCCATCCTGCACAAACACTTGACAAATTGTACCTCAGACGAGGGTCCATCCTGCACAAACACTTGACAAATTGTACCTCAGACGAGGGTCCATCCTGCACAAACACTTGACAAATTGTACCTCAGACGAGGGTCCATCCTGCACAAACACTTGACAAATTGTACCTCAGACGAGGGTCCATCCTGCACAAACACTTGACAAATTGTACCTCAGACGACGAGGATCCATCCTGCACAAACACTTGACAAATTGTACCTCAGACGAGGGTCCATCCTGCACAAACACTTGACAAATTGTACCTCAGACGAGGGTCCATCCTGCACAAACACTTGACAAATTGTACCTCAGACGAGGGTCCATCCTGCACAAACACTTGACAAATTGTACCTCAGACGAGGATCCATCCTGCACAAACACTTGACAAATTGTACCTCAGACGAGGGTCCATCCTGCACAAACACTTGACAAATTGTACCTCAGACGAGGGTCCATCCTGCACAAACACTTGACAAATTGTACCTCAGACGAGGGTCCATCCTGCACAAACACTTGACAAATTGTACCTCAGACGAGGGTCCATCCTGCACAAACACTTGACAAATTGTACCTCAGACGAGGATCCATCCTGCACAAACACTTGACAAATTGTACCTCAGACGAGGGTCCATCCTGCACAAACACTTGACAAATTGTACCTCAGACGAGGGTCCATCCTGCACAAACACTTGACAAATTGTACCTCAGACGAGGATCCATCCTGCACAAACACTTGACAAATTGTACCTCAGACGAGGGTCCATCCTGCACAAACACTTGACAAATTGTACCTCAGACGAGGGTCCATCCTGCACAAACACTTGACAAATTGTACCTCAGACGAGGGTCCATCCTGCACAAACACTTGACAAATTGTACCTCAGACGAGGATCCATCCTGCACAAACACTTGACAAATTGTACCTCAGACGAGGATCCATCCTGCACAAACACTTGACAAATTGTACCTCAGACGAGGATCCATCCTGCACAAACACTTGACAAATTGTACCTCAGACGAGGATCCATCCTGCACAAACACTTGACAAATTGTACCTCAGACGAGGGTCCATCCTGCACAAACACTTGACAAATTGTACCTCAGACGGTCCATCCTGCACAAACAGACAAATTGTAGCTCCATCCTGCACAAACACTTGACAAATTGTACCTCAGACGAGGGTCCATCCTGCACAAACACTTGACAAACCTCAGACGAGGGTATCCTGCACAAACACTCAGACGACGAGGATCCATCCTGCACAAACACTTGACAAATTGTACCTCAGACGAGGGTCCATCCTGCACAAACACTTGACAAATTGTACCTCAGACGAGGATCCATCCTGCACAAACACTTGACAAATTGTACCTCAGACGAGGGTCCATCCTGCACAAACACTTGACAAATTGTACCTCAGACGAGGATCCATCCTGCACAAACACTTGACAAATTGTACCTCAGACGAGGGTCCATCCTGCACAAACACTTGACAAATTGTACCTCAGACGAGGGTCCATCCTGCACAAACACTTGACAAATTGTACCTCAGACGAGGGTCCATCCTGCACAAACACTTGACAAATTGTACCTCAGACGAGGGTCCATCCTGCACAAACACTTGACAAATTGTACCTCAGACGAGGGTCCATCCTGCACAAACACTTGACAAATTGTACCTCAGACGAGGGTCCATCCTGCACAAACACTTGACAAATTGTACCTCAGACGAGGGTCCATCCTGCACAAACACTTGACAAATTGTACCTCAGACGAGGGTCCATCCTGCACAAACACTTGACAAATTGTACCTCAGACGAGGGTCCATCCTGCACAAACACTTGACAAATTGTACCTCAGACGAGGATCCATCCTGCACAAACACTTGACAAATTGTACCTCAGACGAGGGTCCATCCTGCACAAACACTTGACAAATTGTACCTCAGACGAGGATCCATCCTGCACAAACACTTGACAAATTGTACCTCAGACGAGGGTCCATCCTGCACAAACACTTGACAAATTGTACCTCAGACGAGGGTCCATCCTGCACAAACACTTGACAAATTGTACCTCAGACGAGGGTCCATCCTGCACAAACACTTGACAAAATACCTGTATCCTGCACAAACACTTGACAAATTGTACCTCAGACGAGGATCCATCCTGCACAAACACTTGACAAATTGTACCTCAGACGAGGGTCCATCCTGCACAAACACTTGACAAATTGTACCTCAGACGAGGGTCCATCCTGCACAAACACTTGACAAATTGTACCTCAGACGAGGGTCCATCCTGCACAAACACTTGACAAATTGTACCTCAGACGAGGGTCCATCCTGCACAAACACTTGACAAATTGTACCTCAGACGAGGGTCCATCCTGCACAAACACTTGACAAATTGTACCTCAGACGAGGGATCCATCCTGCACAAACACTTGACAAATTGTACCTCAGACGAGGGTCCATCCTGCACAAACACTTGACAAATTGTACACTCAGACGAGGGTCCATCCTGCACAAACACTTGACAAATTGTACCTCAGACGAGGGTCCATCCTGCACAAACACTTGACAAATTGTACCTCAGACGAGGGTCCATCCTGCACAAACACTTGACAAATTGTACCTCAGACGAGGGTCCATCCTGCACAAACACTTGACAAATTGTACCTCAGACGAGGGTCCATCCTGCACAAACACTTGACAAATTGTACCTCAGACGAGGATCCATCCTGCACAAACACTTGACAAATTGTACCTCAGACGAGGGTCCATCCTGCACAAACACTTGACAAATTGTACCTCAGACGAGGATCCATCCTGCACAAACACTTGACAAATTGTACCTCAGACGAGGGTCCATCCTGCACAAACACTTGACAAATTGTACCTCAGACGAGGGTCCATCCTGCACAAACACTTGACAAATTGTACCTCAGACGAGGATCCATCCTGCACAAACACTTGACAAATTGTACCTCAGACGAGGATCCATCCTGCACAAACACTTGACAAATTGTACCTCAGACGAGGATCCATCCTGCACAAACACTTGACAAATTGTACCTCAGACGAGGATCCATCCTGCACAAACACTTGACAAATTGTACCTCAGACGAGGATCCATCCTGCACAAACACTTGACAAATTGTACCTCAGACGAGGATCCATCCTGCACAAACACTTGACAAATTGTACCTCAGACGAGGGTCCATCCTGCACAAACACTTGACAAATTGTACCTCAGACGAGGGTCCATCCTGCACAAACACTTGACAAATTGTACCTCAGACGAGGGTCCATCCTGCACAAACACTTGACAAATTGTACCTCAGACGAGGGTCCATCCTGCACAAACACTTGACAAATTGTACCTCAGACGAGGGTCCATCCTGCACAAACACTTGACAAATTGTACCTCAGACGAGGGTCCATCCTGCACAAACACTTGACAAATTGTACCTCAGACGAGGATCCATCCTGCACAAACACTTGACAAATTGTACCTCAGACGAGGATCCATCCTGCACAAACACTTGACAAATTGTACCTCAGACGAGGTTCCATCCTGCACAAACACTTGACAAATTGTACCTCAGACGAGGGTCCATCCTGCACAAACACTTGACAAATTGTACCTCAGACGAGGATCCATCCTGCACAAACACTTGACAAATTGTACCTCAGACGAGGATCCATCCTGCACAAACACTTGACAAATTGTACCTCAGACGAGGGTCCATCCTGCACAAACACTTGACAAATTGTACCTCAGACGAGGATCCATCCTGCACAAACACTTGACAAATTGTACCTCAGACGAGGGTCCATCCTGCACAAACACTTGACAAATTGTACCTCAGACGAGGATCCATCCTGCACAAACACTTGACAAATTGTACCTCAGACGAGGATCCATCCTGCACAAACACTTGACAAATTGTACCTCAGACGAGGGTCCATCCTGCACAAACACTTGACAAATTGTACACTCAGACGACGAGGATCCATCCTGCACAAACACTTGACAAAATACCTCAGACGAGGATCCATCCTGCACAAACACTTGACAAATTGTACCTCAGACGAGGATCCATCCTGCACAAACACTTGACAAATTGTACCTCAGACGAGGATCCATCCTGCACAAACACTTGACAAATTGTACCTCAGACGAGGCTCCATCCTGCACAAACACTTGACAAATTGTACCTCAGACGAGGATCCATCCTGCACAAACACTTGACAAATTGTACCTCAGACGAGGGTCCATCCTGCACAAACACTTGACAAATTGTACCTCAGACGAGGGTCCATCCTGCACAAACACTTGACAAATTGTACCTCAGACAAATTGTACCTCAGACGAGGGTCCATCCTGCACAAACACTTGACAAATTGTACCTCAGACGAGGGTCCATCCTGCACAAACAGACAAATTGTACCTCAGACGAGGGTCCATCCTGCACAAACACTTGACAAATTGTACCTCAGACGAGGGTCCATCCTGCACAAACACTTGACAAATTGTACCTCAGACGAGGGTCCATCCTGCACAAACACTTGACAAATTGTACCTCAGACGAGGCTCCATCCTGCACAAACACTTGACAAATTGTACCTCAGACGAGGGTCCATCCTGCACAAACACTTGACAAATTGTACCTCAGACGAGGGTCCATCCTGCACAAACACTTGACAAATTGTACCTCAGAC
>CM065699.1:48265207-48276483 GCA_017654935.2 Phymorhynchus buccinoides | reverse complement strand
TGCCTCTGCTCTGGGCTTCCTCTTTTATTTGGCGTGGAATGGTTCCTTCCGAGGAGAGGGGGAGAGAGAGAGAGAGAAGAGAGAAGAGAGATGAGAGAGAGAGAGAGAGGCGAGAGGAGAGAGAGAGAGAGAAAGAGAGAGTAACGAATGCGAATGTTTTTTTATTGAGGGTAAACAGATAAGCTGGGTAGCTTTTTTTACATTATTGCCCTCAAGCAAATAAACAACAATTAATGCAGAAAATGAGAGAGAGAGAGAGAGAGAAGAGAGAGAGATGAGAGAGATAGAGAGAGAGAGAGAGAGAGAGAGAGGAGAGAGAGAGAGAGGGGGGGGAGAGGACGCTAATGATTCTAACATCTCTTGTAACACCTTACCTAATAATGGGCTTGCCGGTGCAAGCGGATATGACACCCCCTTTCGTAAACGTGGTTTGTATTGCTTTTTCAATTCTAGGTAAACAATCTGAAAAACGCCAATCTGGAAACCATCGCCAGCTTATCTCTTTACTTCCCCGCCGTGTTATCTGTTTTTCTATTTCCGAAGAAAGGAAGAAAGAACGAAATGACGAAAGAAAGAAAAAGAGAAAGATAGAAAGAAAGATAGAAAGAAAGACGCCCGACGAAAAGTAAGCTCATTATCGAACAAAACCACATAGCGGTTCATATCAGATTTTGGAATCGTTGATGTGCTTTTTTTTGCTTTTTGTTTGTGGCTCAAAGCACACAAACCTATAACTCACTTTGGTCGGTTTGTCTGTCGCTCGGTCGGTCCAAATTTGTCGCACATTTTGACAAAATTGTCCACTTCAAATCGAGGCTACACCTTCAAAAAATTGAGGCCGCTCTTTAAAATGATGTATTTTAAAAGCGTACAAAATAATAAACATAAGTAATGCAGACAATACAACAGACACGACGAGTATGCGGGTGCTTCTTTCGATTAGTATAAGTAGGAATAAATAGTTTTAATTTTTGTCCAAAAGACATAAAAAGTTACACAATGATGCAGAGATAACAAAGTCATTCTGGTTTACAGATTAAAATTATATTGAAAAGCCAGGGGAGGTAACTCATGATTGGAGTGTTAAAAATAGACCGCGTGCCACAAACTATTTTACGATTTCGCGCTTGTTTTCACACAGGGGGCTGTTTTGCTTTCTCCTGTTCATACTGTTTGGTTTGGCTTTAGTTGGGTTTTTTTGTTGTGTGATATTTTCCCCACTTGTATGTTTAGATTTGTTTCTTGATGGTTTGCGTTCCCTTGTTTGTTTATAGGGTGGTGATGAGAAAGGGGAAGACAGTCTAGAAATGCCGCGGGGTGAGGCGTGTATTTGTGTGCTCGGAGTTGTTGGAACGTATATACATGCACGTGATTGTTTGCTACCCAAGTATTATTTTGTGTAAGAACATTTTTATTATTTACTTCAATGTTATTAGAAAAGACGTTTTTATTGAATAATTATGTGTGGCCACGTCTTATTACATTTTTATCAACTAATGTTGGTGTGTGTTTGTGTGTTTTTGTTTGTGTGCGTGCGTGCGTGTGCGAATGCGTGCGTGTGTTTGTGTGTGTGTGATAGTGTGTGAGTGTGAGTGTGTGTGTGTGTGTGTGCGTTGTTTTGTGTGTGTGTGTATGTGTGTATGTTTGTTTGCGTGTGTCTATATGTGTATGTTTGTGAACGCGCGTGCGTGCAGGTTATAGTAAATAAGAGGTGTGTGTGTATGTGCGTGTGCGTGTGTATATAGATAAAATAATATTATGTGCGTGTGTGTATACGTACATATCTATGCGCACATGCCTCTAAGTGTGCACGGAAATAGACGTGCGTACATGCGTGCACGCGTATGCATGCCTACGCGCGTGCGTACGTGTGTGTGTGGGTTGTGTGTGCACATATGAGTAGGACCTGCACGCGCGCGTGCAATCATCAAAAACAATTTCAATTGCAGTCAACAACAAAAAAACATATTTCTCTTTCAGTGATATAAAAATGTGTGCACAAGGAATTGAGAACAGAAACAAGAGAATACATACAAAGCTATTTGATACTATTAGATTACCAGCTCTCTACGACTAGAAGTTATAAAGAAAACAAGCGCGAAATCGCAATAGTTTGTGGCACGCGGTCTATTTTTACCACTCCAATCATGAGTTACCTCCCCTGGATTTTCAATAATTTTAATCTGTAAACCAGAATATTATCTCTGCACCATTTCGTAACTTTTTATATCTTTTGGAAAACATTTAAAACTATGTATCCTACTTATACTCATCAAAAGAAGCACCGCATACTCGTCGTGTCTGTTGTAGTGTCTGTATTACTATTATATGTTTATTATTTTGTACGCTTTTAAAATACATCATTTTAAAGAGCGGCCAGAAGTGTAGCCTCGATTTGAAGTGCGACAATTTTGTCAAAATGTGCGACAATTTTGTCAAAATGTGCGACAATTTTGGACCGACAGACCGACCGACCGACCGACCGACAAAGTGAGTTATAGGTTTGTGGCTTGAGCCACAAACAAAAATAGATATCAAGGGCAGTACTTAGCAGTAAAGGCCGGGTTCACATTAGACGCGTAAGTTCCGTACGGAAAGCCCTAAATAAGTGGAAGAAAGAAGGATAAAAGTTTACGCACATAGGGGAAATTCGGACACGTGCGCACATCTTTTCCCTTCTTTCTTTCACTTATTTATGGATTGCGCACGGGGTTTCCGCATGGAATATCCGCTTATGTGTGTACTAGGCCTTAAACGATTGTCGGAACCGACCAAAAACGATGATCAAGATCAAGGAAACTTGAGGGAACGATAGAGAAAGAAAGTTTGTAGAAAGTTTGGATTCTGTTGACTTTGCTCGAAATGAGCAATGGGGGAGAGGCCATTAAAGAGGAAGAGGAGAGGGGGATGGGGAGGGAGGAGAGAGAGAGAGAGAGAGAGAGAGAGAGAGAGAGAGAGAGAGAGAGAGAGAGGGAGAGAGAGAGAGAGAGAGACATAGAGAGAGACAGAGAGAGAGAGAGAGAGAGAGAGAGAGAAAAGAGAGTAGAGAGACAGAGAGAGAGAAGAGTGAGATGGAGAAGAGAGAGACAGACAGACAAACAGACAGATAGAGAGAGAGAGGGGGGAGATTTTAAAGAGAGACACAGAGAGAGAGAGAGAGACGACAGAATGAGAGAGAGAGAGAGAGAGAGAGAGAGAGAGAGAGAGAGGGGGGGGAAGAGATCAGAAACAGAGAAAGAGAGAGAGAGAGAGGGGGGGAAAGAGATCAGAAACAGAGAAAGAGAGAGAGAGAGAGAGAGAGAGAGAGATAGAGAGAGAGAGAGAAAGAGAGAGAGAGGAGACTTTACCAGAAAGAGAGACTTTTGAGAGACAGAGACTTAGACACAGAGAGAGATAGTCAGAAACAGAGAGGACACAGGGAGAAAACAGAGACATAGAGAGAGAGAGACTTACACACACACACACACACAAAAACACACACACACTACACACACACACACACACACACACACCCACTCACACACACACACACACAGAGCCAGAGACAGAGCAGAAACTGAGAGGACACGGAGAGACAAAGAAAGAGAACAGGTTTGCAAACAAGAAGGAGGAGGTAGTGAGGCAACAAGCGCCTCTCGCGGACAAAAGATCAAGGGGTAGGGAACTCGGTGCTGATAACGCAAACTCCTTCCAATTCAATCAACACCCCCCAGCCCCCCCCACCCCCAAACACACACCCACCCCCCACACACCACCTTCCCCCTCAAACAAGAAGCTAAATGGGAAAACCTTTGATGACACGAAGCAACGGCCAAAGCTTCTTGTAGGGAGGGCTTTCATTTTCCGGGTAGAGAGAGAGATTGTTCACTGCCCCCAAAAAACATTCTACAATACCATAGCATAACCAGAGCGTTAAGGCGACTAAATCACCAACCGCGCGGCAGCGTTTTCGGCTCCAGTGACCTTGACCTTTGACCCATGACCTTCATTATCGAACTTGGGCTAGATCTCTCCATTACCTACCCGCATGCAAAATTTGAGCTTCCTAAGTCCATCCGTTCAAACGCTAGAGAGGATACATACAAGCATACATACATAGTCCGCCTCAGACACGAGTGAAAACATACCAATCCGCTCTCTACGATCGCGGTTGGTAATAAGGCCGTGTACACGCATAAGCGGGCAAATGTTAAGATCAGCTCCCTCCGCTGTTCCATGGTGAAGTTGACCAATCAGCTTTACGGAAAAGGTAAATCGGAGGGAGCTGATTGGCCCTAACCCTAAGCCTTCACCCTGGAACAGCCACCCTCCCTGCATTTCTCGGTTAATTTGTATTTTTCCGTTTTTGCCTTTCTTACCATACATAAAGCTGTATTTTAGGAACATTTTTTTTTATCTAATAACCTTTTTGGAATACTAAAAAAAAAAAACCCTATCCCTAACCCTAGGCCTAAACCTAACCCTACCCCCCACTATGTACTGCAGTACACCGCGATTTGTCACAGTTGTGGTTCGGTGCGTTTTTCCGTCTTATAGGGGGGGGGGGGGGGGGGGCGGGTTAGGGTTAGGTTTAGGGCCTTAGGGTTTAGGGGATAGGGTTAGTATTCCAAAAAGGTTATTAGCTAAAAAGTTCCTAAAATACAGCTTTATGTTTGGTAAGAAAGGCAATAACGAAAAAAAAATAGAATTACCCGAGATATGTGAGGGGGGGGGGGGGGGGGGGGGGGGGTGCACATCCTGACATTTGCGCAATCCATAAATAAGTGAACCAAAGAAGGGGAAAGATTTGCGCACGTGTCCGAATTTCCCCTATGTTCTGCTACACTTTTATCCTTCTTTCTTCCGCTTATTTAGGGTTTTCCGTACGGAACTTACGCGTCTAAATGTGAACCCGGCCTAACGCGATCCGTAAAATCGCAGAGTGAATTAAAAATTAAAAGAAAAACAAACACACAAAGAAATAACAACAACACCACACAGAGAGGTGTAGAGTGGCACAGAGGTAACGCGTTCGCCTCGTGCACAATAAACCCCAGTTCGAACCTGGGTACAGGGGATTCCCCCCCCCCCTCTCACTCTGCACTAGGCCTTACGGTCTGAACGTGGAGTCTTTCGGATGAGACGATAAACCGAGGTCCCATGTGCCCCTGCACGTAGCACACCCAGTGGCAACGAAAAAGTTGTCATTTGGTCAAAATTTACACCCCCCCTTTCCTTCCTCATCAGTCACACAAAAATCGCATGCAAATAAAACAAATTGGGTGGCGCGCCTCTGGCTGCGACGCGCTCTCCGGGTGGGAGCAACCCGAATTTCACAGAGACGCCTCTGTGACTATAAAGTACCAAATACCAAAACCAACAACCCTCAAAGTCAACTAATAAAAAAAAAGTGCAATGATCAGTTCATCGTATAGAGTTTGATTTTAGGTTAGTGAAAAATAGGTAATGCATAGAAAAGGTGCGTTGATTTGTTTATCCGAGATACCTTGGAGATCTCCAGAAAATAGCAGTTTCCATGACAACCCATTTTCAGAAGAAAAACAAATCCCTTTTTGAGGTGCAAAATGGCTGCGTCCGTATAGCGCGCATTTTGCAATTGCTGTAAAGCGCGCACTGTCAGTTAGCACGCGATTTCAGGTTGGTTAATGCCATAAAACGCGCACTTCGAATGTCTGGAAAGCGCGTGTCCGCTCTGTCTGTCTGTCTGTCTGTCTGTCTGTCTGTCTGTCTGTCTGTCTCTCTCTCTCTCTCTCTCTCTCTCTCTCTCTCTCTCTCTCTCTCTCTCTCTCTCTCTCTCTCTCTCTCTCTCTCTCTCTCTCCTCTCTCTCTCTCTCTCTCTCTCTGAACACAACTTGGAATCGAACATTGATGACTCATATTTATGTAAGATAAAATAAAAATAAAATGAAACAATCTCTCTCATAGAAATGTTTTGCATCACACAACTCATTCAATTGTTATCACCAATGCAGTTATCGTGAATCACGAAATTCAACTGACACAAAAACAACAGCACGTGAATGCCATAGTTAGTGATAACAAATGAATCGAACAATCGAGCATTTGAATAGGCACGCGAATGTCATCATTTGAATGGCTATAAACGTAACAGCAGAAATGACGACTGCATAAACTCACATATTTTATTTTAAAAGATTGAAACCTGCGCTATTCATGGAACATCATACCGTGCGCGCTTTATGGCATCAAAGTGCGCGCTTTATAGCCATAAAGCGCGCACGGATTTAGCTACTTTAAGTACTTTAAGTACTACATTCAAGTAGCTAAATCCGTGCGCGCTTTATGGCATCAAAGTGCGCGCTTTATAGCGTGCGCTGCATTCAAGTAGCTAAATCCGTGCGCGCTTTATGGCATCAAAGTGCGCGCTTTATAGCGTGCGCTGCATTCAAGTAGCTAAATCCGTGTGCGCTTTATGGCATCAAAGTGCGCGCTTTATAGCGTGCGCTGCATTCAAGTAGCTAAATCCGTGCGCGCTTTATGGCATCAAAGTGCGCGCTTTATAGCGTGCGCTGCATTCAAGTAGCTAAATCCGTGCGCGCTTTATGGCATCAAAGTGCGCGCTTTATAGCGTGCGCTGCATTCAAGTAGCTAAATCCGTGCGCGCTTTATGGCATCACAGTGCGCGCTTTATAGCAGTGCGCTGCATTCAAGTAGCTAAATCCATGCGCGCTTTATGGCATCACAGTGCGCGCTTTATAGCGTGCGCTGCATTCAAGTAGCTAAATCCGTGCGCGCTTTATGGCATCACAGTGCGCGCTTTATAGCAGTGCGCTGCATTCAAGTAGCTAAATCCGTGCGCGCTTTATGGCATCAAACTGCGCGCTTTATAGCAGTGCGCGCTTTATGGCATCAAAGTGCGCGCTTTATAGCAGTGCGCGCTTTATGGCATCACAGTGCGCGCTTTATAGCAGTGCGCGCTTTATGGCATCACAGTGCGCGCTTTATAGCAGTGCGCGCTTTATAGCATCACAGTGCGCGCTTTATAGCAGTGCGCGCTTTATGGCATCAAAGTGCGCGCTTTATAGCAGTGCGCGCTTTATGGCATCAAAGTGTGCGCTTTATAGCAGTGCGCGCTTTATGGCATCACAGTGCGCGCTTTATAGCAGTGCGCGCTTTATGGCATCAAAGTGCGCGCTTTATAGCAGTGCGCGCTTTATGGCATCACAGTGCGCGCTTTATAGCAGTGCGCGCTTTATGGCATCACAGTGCGCGCTTTATAGCAGTGCGCGCTTTATGGCATCACAGTGCGCGCTTTATAGCAGTGCGCGCTTTAATGGCATCACAATCAGTGCGCGCTTTATAGCAGTGCGCGCTTTATGGCATCACAGTGCGCGCTTTATAGCAGTGCGCGCTTTATGGCATCACAGTGCGCGCTTTATAGCAGTGCGCTGCATTCAAGTAGCTAAATCCGTGCGCGCTTTATGGCATCACAGTGCGCGCTTTATAGCAGTGCGCTGCATTCAAGTAGCTAAATCCAGTGCGCGCTTTATGGCATCAAAGTGCGCGCTTTATAGCAGTGCGCGCTTTATGGCATCACAGTGCGCGCTTTATAGCAGCGCGCGCTTTATGGCATCACAGTGCGCGCTTTATAGCAGTGCGCGCTTTATGGCATCACAGTGCGCGCTTTATAGCAGCGCGCGCTTTATGGCATCACAGTGCGCGCTTTATAGCAGCGCGCGCTTTATGGCATCACAGTGCGCGCTTTATAGCAGTGCGCGCTTTATGGCATCACAGTGCGCGCTTTATAGCAGTGCGCGCTTTATGGCATCACAGTGCGCGCTTTATAGCAGCGCGCGCTTTATGGCATCACAGTGCGCGCTTTATAGCAGCGCGCGCTTTATGGCATCACAGTGCGCGCTTTATAGCAGCGCGCGCTTTATGGCATCACAGTGCGCGCTTTATAGCAGTGCGCTGCATTCAAGTAGCTAAATCCGTGCGCGCTTTATGGCATCACAGTGCGCGCTTTATAGCAGTGCGCTGCATTCAAGTAGCTAAATCCGTGCGCGCTTTATGGCATCACAGTGCGCGCTTTATAGCAGTGCGCGCTTTATGGCATCACAGTGCGCGCTTTATAGCAGTGCGCGCTTTATGGCATCAAAGTGCGCGCTTTATAGCAGTGCGCGCTTTATGGCATCACAGTGCGCGCTTTATAGCAGTGCGCGCTTTATGGCATCACAGTGCGCGCTTTATAGCAGCGCGCGCTTTATGGCATCACAGTGCGCGCTTTATAGCAGTGCGCGCTTTATGGCATCACAGTGCGCGCTTTATAGCAGTGCGCGCTTTATGGCATCACAGTGCGCGCTTTATAGCAGCGCGCGCTTTATGGCATCACAGTGCGCGCTTTATAGCAGCGCGCGCTTTATGGCATCACAGTGCGCGCTTTATAGCAGCGCGCGCTTTATGGCATCACAGTGCGCGCTTTATAGCAGTGCGCGCTTTATGGCATCACAGTGCGCGCTTTATAGCAGTGCGCGCTTTATGGCATCACAGTGCGCGCTTTATAGCAGTGCGCGCTTTATGGCATCACAGTGCGCGCTTTATAGCAGTGCGCGCTTTCTACAGTGCGCGCTTTATAGCAGTGCGCGCTTTCTACCCGCCTGCAAAATCACTTCAGCAGTTTTCTCTTTTATGTTGTCGTTGTCGAACCCTGGCTAAAAGACTCCAGGGATCACCCCGATAGCAGAAGCGCCTGAACACTATGCTACAAGCGCATCAGCTACGGATGAGAACATCACGTGTGTGACCGGTTTTTAAAAAATATTACCCCGCCACGTGGGCAACCACACTCCGACTTCGGAGGATTTTGAGACTGATGATGTTATGCTAGGAGCTTGTCACGGCTTAAAACAAGTCCCCGCATAGCCATGCAAAAGCATAGCAACATTTTGATGTAGCCTTGGCGTTCTAGCTTATGTCAATCGGTCTGACAGAGCCTTAAACCAAGGCGTTCTCTTTTAATGCTATTCGTTCAAATTCTTAACGAAATGATACAAACAACAAAGAAAGCATATTGTTTCTCAAAGTAAACACACGAACACCATTTTTTTCAAGCTTTCAAAACCCAACGGTTTTTGCTTGTCTGTCGGTCTGTCTGTCTGTCGGTCTGTCGGTCGGTTCAAAAACTGTCGCACTTCAAATCGAGGCTACAAAGTTTTGTCGCACTTCAAATCGAGGCTGCACTTCAAATTGAGGCTGCTCTTTAAAATGATGTTTCGCTTTCAATTGTCGCACGCCACAAACGATTGCGAATCCGCGCTTGTTTCTTCAAGGGGAATGAGAGAAAGGAAATGACATTACACAAATAAGCATATATCAGAAATTGATGGTTGCATTTTTTTTTTATAGTCAGCTTGCATCGTGCCATGGCATAAATAACACTGTCAACTTTATTTCAAGTCAGTCGAAAATCGCCAGCAGATAACCACTCCATCTATTTTATTCTTTTTCTCTCTCTACCTTATCTCCCCCTTCCTGCTTGACTGCCTGTCTCTGGTCTGTGATTTGGGCGTGTCTCTGCTTAGAGCTCATTGGATGAAGCGTGGTATCCTGTTCTTCGATCGAAAGGGGTGTAGATTTATTAAGTGGTTCGAAGGTTTAGGTTTCGTTCAAAAAAGGAAAAATACAGCAAATAGAGTATAGTCGTATATGTGAAATATTAATTATACTCTTCGTCTTTATGTCCATGTCGCTGTCCTTGGTGTTTGCCATTTTCTCTGTCTGTCTGTCTTGTCTGTCTGTCTGTCTCTCTCTCTCTCTCACCACACACACACTCACAACACACACACACACACACACAGAGAGAGAGAGAGAGAGATGATAGAGAAGAGAGAGAGAGAGAGACGGAGTGAGAGAGAGATAGAGAGAGGACGGGAGAGAGAGAGAGAGAGGGAGAGACAGACAGACAGACAGACAGAAGGGACAGACAGGACAGAACAGACAGACAGACAGACAGACAGACAAACACACACACACACACACACACACACCACACACACACACAACAGACAGAGAGAGGCAGAGAGAGAGAGAGGACGAGAGAGATGAGAGAGAGATGAGAGAATGAGAGAGAGAGATGAGAGGAGAGAGAGAGAGAGAGAGAGACATACAGGCAGACAGAGACAGACAGACAAGACACACACACACTCACACATAAAGACACACACACACACACACACACACACACACACACACACACACACACACCAATTCCTTAATCTACCTTGTTGTAAAAAGACCTGCAATTATCTAAGTCGGGTGTCTGTCTGCACAGACCACTCATGACACGACTAATGAACTACTAAAACGGCCCACCTCCCCTCCCCCTCCCCTCTAGACCACCTCCCACCCCCACCCTATTCTCCCCGCGAACGAATATTAATGTTTTACGTCCTCTCGGCCAAAGGCCATATGGGACATTGCTGTAACTTTAGTTATTGGCGAAGGGAACAAGAAAAAGTATTTTCTTTAAATATAGTTATTTTATTATTTATATATATTTATTTTTGCTTAAAACTGAATTTTATCTTGAATAATAGGTCAATATTTTGTTAGGTGCCGTGACTCGCACAAAGACTACTCTGAGTCATAAATGTATATTCTTTTGTTTAAAATGTTATTTTAAATTTTGTAGTTATTACTGTTGGAGATTAACATTTTCAGGACCACCTTTTAAATTAAAAAGCAATATAAATCTTTAAAAATCAAATAAGATTTCTTCTTCTTCTTCTTCTTCTCTTTTTCTTCTTCTTCTTCTTCTTCTTCCTCTTCTTATTCTTCTTCTTCTTCTTCTTCTTCTTCTTCTTCTTCTTCTTCTTCTTCTTCTTCTTCTTCTTCTTCCTCTTCTTCTTCTTCTTCTTCTTCTTCTTATATATATATATATATGCGTTTTTGTTCATTTGTATATATGTACTTTTCTATATTCTACTCATGTAAAATTTATGTATGTTCGTCATGTTCTATAAGATAATTATATTCTATGCTGTATTTGTATTAAATATGTAAAGCGTTTAGAGCCCTAAATCAGAGAATAGGCGCTATATAAATAATCATTATTATTATTATTATTATTATTAACGTCTATAGAGACAATTTACACTATATACATGTGATCTTTATTTTCAACCAATGGGTTTTAAGTACAAAAAAAGAATTTTGACTTTTAAAAGTCTAATATACAAAGATCTACTTTGAAGCGTGTTATGCATAGGAGTGTGATGTATTATTTATGAAAGAGTGGGGATCCCTTCTCCCCGTCA
>CM065699.1:48260207-48262707 GCA_017654935.2 Phymorhynchus buccinoides | reverse complement strand
CATTCTGCATTATTATCAATACCATAAACCGTCAGTTTCTCTAAAAGAATATTATGATTGATCAAATCAAATGCTTTAGTTAAATCAATGAAAATTACCCCAACTGCTTTCTTGTTATTAATTTCTCTTAGCCAAGAATCTGTGATCCGACATAAGGCCGTTTCACAAGAATGTAGTTTTCGAAAACCTGATTGATGAACATGTAAAAGATCGTACTTCTCAATGAAAGACGAGAAATGACAATGAATATGGCGTTCTAGTGGTTTGGATAATGACGACAGTAGGGAAATAGGTCTATAGTTGTTACAATCATTAATATCCCCCTTTTTAAGCAGAGGAATAACTTTGGCGTGCTTGAATGATTTTGGAAAATAATTCTGAGAGAGACAAAGGTTGAAAAAGTATGTTAAGGAGTCTACTATATACGTTGCAGACAATTTAAGTATTTTTGGACTGATTCCATCAAAACCACATGAGTTTTTATTATTTAAGGACGACAAATACACGGATACTTCATGAATAGACATGAGCGGAATAGAAAAGTTTTTTTCATTGATTTTATTTTTACAAAATTGTTTTAAAATAGTCAAATCAGACGAACAGTCGTTTTTGTCCTTTGTGCAAAGTTTTTCTCCAATATTTGTAAAATGGTCATTTAGTACATCAACAGGGACGGTACATTTTTTATTCGATGTGCATGGCTTAGTTAGTTGATGAATAGCTTTCCATATAGATGACCCATTGCTTTTGTCTCGCACCATCTTGCGGAATGAGTCTCGCCTAGCTTTTCTGATTATATATTGAACTAAGTTGCGTTGTTTCTTAAAGTCGTTATATGGGCCAGAAACTCTTAAGATATCGCGTTTTAACATTTCAGCTAAAATCTCCGAATTAAGCCAGACAGGCAAAACATCAGATTTCACACGTTTCTGAATTAAAGGAATGTGTTTATTTACAACACGTAAAAATGCTGTAGTCCAAAACGCAAGTGCTTCGTCTGGGTCAGTAAAACTGTAAATGCTTGAAAACGGCACAGCAGAGAGATCAGTATAATACGACTGAATATCAAAGTGTTTGAATGAACGAAATGTTATGACTGAATGATTTGTTTTAGGCAATTTGAATCCATGTTTGTTCCAAACAGCACAGATGGCATTATGATCACTGATACTAATTTGTGGCACACAAATTTCTACAAGTGATGAGGTGTTTGATGAATAGATGTGATCTATTAAGGTAGAAGATGAAGCAGTGACTCGCGTTGGTAAATGTACGCACTGATGAAGATTAAAAGAATTAATAATATTTGACCATTTGGAGCAAGTTTGAAGAATGTCTATATTCAAATCCCCTAATAATAACATTTCTTTGTTTAAAAGCCAAATCTTGTCCATCATGTCAATAAAATTATCATACCAGTTTGAATTACTTTTAGGATGTCTGTATATAAACCCTACAAGAAGTGTTTCCGAAGATTTACGTGAAGATTCAACTTCTAGCCATATAATTTCGATATTTGAAAAGCATAGATCTTCGCGAATTTTAAATGAAATAGAATTGTGAACATAAATAACTAAACCTGTTTCAAATTTATTTTTGTAATTTTTTCTGATTAAATGATATCCCTTTACAGATATTATATTATCAGTTATATATTCATTTATCCATGATTCTGAAAATCCAAATATATGAAAAGACTTATTGCTGTTATGTATGAATCTGCAAACATCAGTCATTTTATTTACAATATGACATATATTTAAATGACCCACTCGCAGCCCATCTTTGGTAGGCCATCCTGAAATATTCATGGATTGGATGACTACCTGGAATCATGCCATTTTTTGTATGAAAAATGCACTTTTTATGCAAAAAGATTGATGTAGCGAATGATTCAATACAGAAGAGAATCAATGTTTGGGTGATGGTTCAGAGGTGGAAAAGAGTCAATGGGGAACATGAAGTAGTCAGGAGCTGAGTCAGGATTATTTGCGTATGAGTAAGGTCTGTAGTGGTGCTGAGGCATGATTTGCCTGTTTTGGTGTTCATACATGGGCTGTGGGAATCGACGTTTATAAGAGGGTGGTGTGAATTGACGGTTGAATGGGGGAGGGGTGACATGATCTTTGAATGAGTGACGGTTAACATGATCATGGTATGGGGGTTGAGTATGGTGGTGTTGAAAGACTGGAGGGTGGTACTGATGCCCCTGTCTGCCAGGCAAGAAGCGACGATGGTATGCGTTATGGTCTTTGCTGGGTGTTGAAAACTGATTTGATGCTTGATTGAAGTCATAGTTTCCTCCAGGGACATTCCTCTGACGAAATCCAGAGTAGGGTCGCTGATTTGAGTCGAAGGACAATGGCTGGCGTTGGCGATGACGAGGGTTGAAATGAAGACTCTCTTCCCTTGTTGAGGCAGTACCCTTCATGATTACAGTGGAGACGGCTGCCTTCAGGTTCTTGGCTAGGATAGCTGTCCCATTTCGGTTTGGGTGAAT
>CM065699.1:48237707-48250207 GCA_017654935.2 Phymorhynchus buccinoides | reverse complement strand
ATTCTTTCACCCAAAGAGAAGGCGTTTGCCGTCTCTTTTTGAATGGCCGCCTGTGTTTAGACCAAATCGTTTGCACGAACTTTTCGCAATACAAGCCTTTTTATTTTTATTATTTTAATTTTTATACAGATTATCTAAAAGAGTTTCGCTCACAACAAAGGAAACAGCTCCTTTTTTTTTTAACTGCAATACAAAAAAAAAAAGAAAACGCTTCAACCACAATGAGTGACCTCCACCCACCCCATCCAAAATGGCTTCTCTCTCCGGCATCTCCGCCAAGGAAAAATCGCCGTTTTGACGGTTTAATTTCTAAGAAACCAGAGCAAAGTGAGTGTTCCGATCCTTGCTGTCTTTCTGGTGATCTCGACGTGTTTCTTGCAAAAAAAACTCATCCGTCCGAGTCCACCTTTAATCTAAAGGTAGAAAAGGAATGAAAACCAGTAGGTTAGGACCAGATACTACTCCATTTTGCCAGGCCTTTTACTCAAATGGCTGTCATCACTGGTTGACATTAGCCTGTAGAAAGGGCCAATAGTAAATGAGAGCTGTGCAACAAAAAGATGTTCTATAGCATTGGAATATCACGGTACAGCTTAGTCTTTCGTGGAAGACAATGACTCTCTAACTAAGGGGGGGGGGGGGGGGGGGAGCTTTTGCACCGGCTCTGGTGCTGCAGCCAAAGGGATTGGTTGGCCTTTGGGGACCTTCCCCAACGCCAACTCTCGTCCTCGAATCCCCTTTGGGCGAGAGAGTGGGGATGTACCCTGGGCAAGGCATCTCCGCTATGAACTAATTCTCGCCCAGCCCGCCAGAATAGTATCTGCAACCCTCTGCTATCTGGCAGTCATTGTCGGAAACGACAGGCAACAATAAACAACAACAACTCCATTTTGCTACTCGTGTTTTCTCACGAATCTACACCCACTGATAAGATGCTTCCGACTGCTAGAGAGAGAGAGAGAGAGAGAGAGAGAGAGAGAGAGAGAGAGGAGAGAGAGAGAGAGAGAGAGAGAGAGAGAGAGAGAGAGAGAGAGAGAGAGAGAGAGACGAGAGAGAGAGAGAGAGAGAGAGAGAGAGAGAGAGAGAATGGCATTAAATCATCTTGTTAGTGGATTAATTTCCCCCCCCTCCACCCCACCCCCCCAATCCTGACTCCCACCCACCTACCATTCTTTACAGTAGGCCTACGGTTACGTAACATTATGCCCCCGTCTCTACGTGCCCCCGATTTCGTCTCTATATGCCCCCGTCTCTACGTGCCCCCGATTTCGTCTCTATATGCCCCCGTCTCTATATGTCCCCGTCTCTACGTGCCCCCGATTTCGTCTCTATATGTCTCCCGTCTCTATGTGTCCCCGTCTCTATGTGTCCCCAATTTCGTTTCTATATGCCCCCGTCTCTATGTGTCCTCGTCTCTATGTGTCCCCAATTTCGTTTTCTATATGCCCCCGTCTCTATGTGTCCCCGTCTCTATGTGTCCCCAATTTCGTCTCTATGTGTCCCCGTCTCTATGTGTCCCCAATTTCGTTTCTATATGCCCCCGTCTCTATGTGTCCCCGTCTCTATGTGTCCCCAATTTCGTTTCTATATGCCCCCGTCTCTATGTGTCCCCGTCTCTATGTGTCCCCAATTTCGTTTCTATATGCCCCCGTCTCTGTGTGTCACCGTCTCTATGTGTCCCCAATTTCGTCTCTATATGTCCCCGTCTCTATGTGTCCCCGTCTCTATGTGTCCCCAATTTCGTTTCTATATGCCCCCGTCTCTATGTGTCCCCGTCTCTATGTGTCCCCAATTTCGTTTCTATATGCCCCCGTCTCTATGTGTCCCCGTCTCTATGTGTCCCCAATTTCGTTTCATATATGCCCCCGTCTCTATGTGTCCCCGTCTCTATGTGTCCCCAATTTCGTCTCTATATGCCCCCGTCTCTATGTGTCCCCGTCTCTATGTGTCCCCATTTTCGTTTCTATATGCCCCCGTCTCTATGTGTCCCCGTCTCTATGTGTCCCCAATTTCGTCTCTATATGTCCCCGTCTCTATGTGTCCCCGTCTCTATGTGTCCCCGTCTCTATGTGTCCCCAATTTCGTTTCTATATGCCCCCGTCTCTATGTGTCCCCGTCTCTATGTGTCCCCAATTTTGTTTCTATATGCCCCCGTCTCTATGTGTCCCCGTCTCTATGTGTTCCCAATTTCGTCTCTATGTGTCCCCGTCTCTATGTGTCCCCGTCTCTATGTGTCCCCAATTTCGTTTCTATATGTCCCCCCGTCTCTATGTGTCACCGTCTCTATGTGTCCCCAATTTCGTTTCTATATACCCCCCGTCTCTATGTGTCCCCGTCTCTATGTGTCCCCAATTTCGTTTCTATATGCCCCCGTCTCTATGTGTCCCCGTCTCTATGTGTCCCCAATTTCGTCTCTATGTGTCCCCGTCTCTATGTGTCCCCGTCTCTATGTGTCCTCGTCTCTATGTGTCCCCGTGTCTATGTGTCCCCGTCTCTCATATGTCCCCGTGTTTATGTGTCCCCGTCTCTATGTGTCCCCGTCTCTATGTGTCCCCGTCTCTATGTGTCCCCGTCTCTTTGTGTCCCCGTCTCTATGTGTCCCCGTGAACTATGTGTCCCCGTGTATAATTATGTCTCCGTCTCTGTGTCCCCCGTGTCTATATATGTCCCCATCTCTATATGTCCCTGTCTTTATGTGTCCCCGTCTCTTTGTGTCCCCGTCTCTATGTGTCCCCGTCTCTATTATGTCCCCGTGTCTATATATGTCCCGTCTCTATGTGTTCCCATCTCTATGTGTCATCGTCTTTATTGTGTCCCCGTCTCTATGTGTCCCCGTCTCTATGTGTCCTCATCTCTATATGTCCCCGTCTCTATGTGTCCCGTCTCTATGTGTCCTCATCTCTATATGTCCCCGTCTCTACGTGTCCTCATCTCTATATGTCCCCGTCTCTACGTGTCCCCGTCTCTATATTTCCCCGTCTTTATATGTCCCCGTCTATATGTGTCCCCAATTTCGTCTCTATGTGTCCCCGTCTCTTTGTGTCCCAGTCTCTATGTGTGTCCCCGTGTATATGTGATTGTTTTGCTGAGCAGCCTGTCCATCTCCTTGGGATTGAATTTGTATTCGTATTCGTCCAGTTTGTTAACTACAATATTGCAGTGTTATTAGTTATTAGTTTATATTCTTTAATTGTTGATAAATGTGTTGTGGTTTTTGTTGTTGTTGATAAATGTGTTTATTGTTGCTGTTTTTCTTATGTGCACCTGGCTGCAATTTCTCAGTTATGAGATAATAAAGATGATTTGATTTGATTTGATTTGATTTGATGTGTCCCCGCCTCTATATGTCCCCGTGTCTATGTGTCCCCGTCTCTATATGTCCCCGTCTCTATATATGACCCATCTCTATGTGTCCCCATCTCTATGTGTCCCCGACTCTATTGCTTCCCCGTCTCTATGTGTCCCAATCTCTATGTGTCCCTGTCTCCATATGTCCCTGTCTCCATATGTCCCTGTCTCCATATGTCCCCGTCTCTATTGCATCTATCTCTTTGCTTTATCCCAACCCTAACCCTATCATTAGCACTAACCTTAACCCCTGACTCTATCCCTGACCCTATTCTGCCGGGACACATAGAGATGGGGACACATTTGGTATTTGGTATTTTGACTTATACATACGGGCACACATACAGGCGGAGACACATATAGAGACGGGGACACATAGAGACGGGGACCACATAAAGACGGGGACATAATGACGGGGACACAAAAAACGAGAACACAATGACAGGGACACAAAGAGACGGGGACACATAGAGACGGGGACACAAGGACGGGGACACAAGAGACGGGGACACAAAGAGACGGGGACACATAGAGACGGGGACACATAGAGACGGGGACACAAAGAGACGGGGACACATAGAGGCGTGGACATATAGAGACGGGGACACATAGAGACGGGGACACATATAGGCGGGGACACATAGAGACGGGGACACATAGAGACGGGGACACAATGACGGGGACACATAGAGACGGGGACACATAGAGGGGGACACATAGAGACGGGGACACATAGAGGCGGGGACATATAGAGACGGGGACACATAGAGACGGGGACACATAGAGGCGGGGACACATAGAGACGGGGACACATAGAGACGGGAACACAATGACGGGGACACATAGAGACGGGGACACAATCACGGGGACACAAAGAGACGGGGACACATAGAGACGTGGACATATAGAGACGGGGACACATAGAGACGGGGACACATAGAGGCGGGGACACATAGAGACGGGGACACATAGAGACGGGGACACATAGAGACGGGGACACATAGAGACGGGGACACAATCACGGGGACACATAGAGACGGAGACACAATCACGGGGACACATAGAGACGGGGACACATAGAGACGGGGACACATAGAGACGGGGACACAAGAGACGGGGACACATAGAGACGGGGACACATAGAGACGGGGGACACATAGAGACGGGGACACAAGGACGGGGACACAAGAGACGGGGGACACATAGAGACGGAGACACAATCACGGGGACACATAGAGACGGGGACACATAGAGACGGGGACACATAGAGACGGGGACACATAGAGACGGGGACACATAGAGACGGGGACACATAGAGACGGGGACACATAGAGACGGGGACACATAGAGACGGGGACACAAGAGACGGGGACACATATCACGGGGACACATAGAGACGGGGACACATAGAGACGGGGACACATAGAGACGGGACCACATGACATCCCTGGGTGTACTCCCATTTCATGTGTCTGTAGTAACTCGGCTTGGCTTAAGGCTGTGTCAGACCAATCGACATAGGCTAGAACACCAAGGCTACATCAACATGCTGCTATGCTAAGTTATGACGGAGTTGTCTTCAGCCATGACAAGCTCCTACCATAACATCATCAGTCTCCCAAATCCTCCGAGGTCGGAGTGTGGCTCACGTGGCGGGGTAATAAAAAACGGTCACGCACGTAATGTTCCCATCTCTAGTTGTTGCATTTGTACCATAGTGTTAATTCAAGTGCTTCAGCTGTTGGGATGATTCCTTGAGTCTTTTAGCCAGGGTACGACAACAACGACAACAACAACATCTGTAACAACAACATCTGTAACAACAACATCTGTAACAACAACATCTGTAACAACAACATCTGTAACAACAACATCTGTAACAACGGGAAAAAACTTCCTTCAGGAACTAGAGTCTGTGTCTATATCTTTGTCTGTGTATAATCAGATATTATGTTTTAGTCTCTAAAACTCAAACCGCTGAATAGATTGTCATGAAATTGGGCAGGATGATTTTACGGTGTTCCAATTATGACGCTTGTTTTTTTCCTTCTCATTTTACTAATAGGTACTTCAGTACTGGAACAATTAATGGTCTCTCACCTACTACATATCTTTAACTGAAAATAGTCGCATGCTCCGAGCTTAACAGAATGAGACTTTATTTGTAGCGCTCGTGTCAGAAATAAGTTAATGCGCTTACTATTTTTTGTAAAAAAAAATTCCGTAACGGAAGCCGTTTTGCAGGAAGTTATCTTCGCACCACTGACATTTAAGTTTTATTGGTCGATAGCAGCGACGCTGACTGCTCCGTTTACACATGCGCTCCGTTTAAAGACGTGCTCTGTTTATAGATGCGTTCCGTTTAGAGATGCGTTTCGTTTTGAGATGTGCTCCGTGTAGAGACGTGTTCTGCTTAGAGATGCGGTCCGTGTAGAGACGTGTTCCGTTTAGAGATGCGTTCCGTTTAAATATGTGTTCCGTTTAGAGACTTGTTCCGTTTAGAGATGTGCTCCGTTTAGGGATTTGCTCCGTTTAGAGATGTGATCCACTATCAGGTTGAAAGGGTTGTCGCCGAGGGCCTGTCTGAGCTGAGAGGGGTTATCTTACATAGTAGTGAGGCATTACGTTTGATTCTTGAGACAAGAAACACGTGTGTGTCCCAGATTGCTGCTCAGCATTTATGTGAGTCACGTGCACGTGCTGGTGTCAAAGGTGAACCCGGTGTGTTGACTAACAGCTATGTAGGGATCATACTGATCTACCCCCGTCTCCATATGTCATTCTCATTGTGCCCCCGTCTCTATGTGTCACTCTCATCGTGTCCCCGTCTCTATGTGTCACTCTCATTGTGTCCCCGTCTCTATGTATCACCCTCATTGTGTCCCCGTCTCTATGTATCACCCTCATTGTGCCCCTGTCTCTATATGTCACCCTCATTGTGCCCCTGTCTCTATGTGTCACCCTCATTGTGCCCCCGTCTCTATGTGTCACCCTCATTGTGCCCCATGTCTTTATGTGTCACTCTCATTGTGCCCCTGTCTCTATGTGTCACCCTCATTGTGCCCCATGTCTTTATGTCACCCTGATTGTGCCCCTGTCTCTATATGTCACCCTCATTGTGCCCCTGTCTCTATGTGTCACCCTCATTGTGCCCCCGTCTCAATGTGTCACCCTCCTTGTGCCCCCGTCTCTATGTGTCGCTCTCATTGTGCCCCCTGTCTCTATGTGTCACCCTCATTGCGCCCCCGTCTCTATGTGTCACCTTCATTGTGCCCCCGTCTCTATGTGTCACCCTCATTGTGTCCCCGTTTCTATGTGTCACCCTCATTGTGCCCCCGTCTCTGTGTGTCACTCTCATTGTGCCCCCGTCTCTATGTGTCACCCTCATTGTGCCCCCGTCTCTGTGTGTCACCCTCATTGTGCCCCCGTCTCTATGTGTCAACCTCATTATGCCCCCGTCTCTGTGTGTCACCCTCATTGTGCCCCCTGTCTCTATGTGTCACCCTCATTGTGCCCCCGTCTCTATGTGTCACCCTCATTGTGCCCCTGTCTCAATGTGTCACTCTCATTGTGTCCCCCGTCTCTATGTGTCACCCTCATTGTGTCCCCGTCTATATGTGTCACCCTATTGTTCCCCCGTCTATATGTGTCATCCAAATTGTGCCCCCGTCTATATGTGTCACTAATTGTGCCCCCATCTATATGTGTCACTAATTGAGCCTCCATCGCTATGTGTCACCTTCATTGTGCCCCCTGTCTCTATGTGTCACTCTCATTGTGCCCCCGTCTCTATGTGTCACCTTCATTGTGCCCCCTGTCTCTATGTGTCACTCTCATTGTGCCCCCTGTCTCTATGTGTCACTCTCATTGTGCCCCCTGTCTCTATGTGTCACTCTCATTGTGCCCCTGTCTCTATGTGTCACTCTCATTGTGCCCCCTGTCTCTCTATGTGTCACTCTCATTGTGCCCCCTGTCTCTATGTGTCACCTTCATTGTGCCCCCTGTCTCTATGTGTCACCCTCATTGTGCCCCCGTCTGTATGTGTCACCCTCATTGTGCCCCCGTCTCTATGTGTCACCTTCATTGTGCCCCCGTCTCTATGTGTCACCCTCATTGTGCCCCCGTCTCTATGCGTCACTCTCATTGTGCCCCCGTCTCTATGTGTCACCCTCATTGTGCCCCTGTCTCTATGTGTCACCTCTCATTGTGCCCCTGTCTCTATGTGTCACTCTCATTGTGCCCCCGTCTCTATGTGTCGCTCTCATTGTGTCCCCGTCTCTATGTGTCACTCTCATTGTGCCCCCGTCTCTATGTGTCACCCTCATTGTGCCCCCTGTCTCTATGTGTCACTCTCATTGTGCCCCCGTCTCTATGTGTCGCTCTCATTGTGTCCCCGTCTCTATGTGTCTCTCGTCATTGTGTCCCCGTCTCTATGTGTCACCTTCATTGTGCCCCCGTCTCTATGTGTCACTCTCATTGTGCCCCCGTCTCTATGTGTCACCTTCATTGTGCCCGCTGTCTCTATGTGTCACTCTCATTGTGTCCCCGTCTCTATGCGTCACTCTCATTGTGCCCGCTGTCTCTATGTGTCACTCTGATTGTGCTCCCGTCTCTATGTGTCACTCTCATTGTGCCCCCGTCTCTATGTGTCACCTTCATTGTGCCCCCTGTCTCTATGTGTCACTCTCATTGTGCCCCCGTCTCTATGTGTCACCTCTCATTGTGCCCCCGTCTCTATGTGTCACTCTCATTGTGCCCCCGTCTCTATGTGTCAATCTCACTGTGCCCCCGTCTCTATGTGTCACCCTCATTGTGCCCCCGTCTCTATGTGTCAATCTCATTGTGCCCTCGTCTCTATGTGTCACTGTCTCATTGTGCCCCCGTCTCTATGTGTCACCTTCATTGTGCCCCCGTCTCTATGTGTCACTCTCATTGTGCCCCCGTCTCTATGTGTCACATTCATTGTGCCCCCGTCTCTATGTGTCAACCTCATTGTGCCCCCTGTCTCTATGTGTCACCCTCATTGTGCCCCCGTCTCTATGTGTCACCTTCATTGTGCCCCCTGTCTCTATGTGTCACCCTCATTGTGCCCCCGTCTCTATGTGTCACCTTCATTGTGCCCCCCGTCTCTATGTGTCACCCTCATTGTGCCCCCGTCTCTGTGTGTCACCCTCATTATGCCCCCGTCTCTGTGTGTCACCCTCATTGTGCCCCCGTCTGTATGTGTCACCCTCATTGTGCCCCCGTCTCTATGTGTCACCCTCATTGTGCCCCCGTCTGTATGTGGCACCCTCATTGTGCCCCTGTCTCTATGTGTCACCCTCATTGTGCCCCTGTCTCTATGTGGCCCACTGTCATTGTGTCCCCGTCTCTATGTGTCACCCTCATTGTGTCCCCGTCTATATGTGTCACTAATTGAGCCCCCGTCTATATGTGTCACTAATTGAGCCCCCGTCTATATGTGTCACTCTTTGTGCCCCCGTCTCTATGTGTCACCTTCATTGTGCCCCCTGTCTCTATGTGTCACCCTCATTGTGCCCCTGTCTCTATGTGTCACCTTCATTGTGCCCCCTGTCTCTATGTGTCACTCTCATTGTGTCCCTGTCTCTATGTGTCACCTTCATTGTGCCCCCTGTCTCTATGTGTCACCCTCATTGTGTCCCCGTCTCTATGTGTCACTCTCATTGTGCCCCCTGTCTCTATGTGTCACCTCTCATTGTGCCCCCGTCTCTATGTGTCAACCTCATTGTGCCCCCGTCTCTATGTGTCACTCTCATTGTGTCCCCGTCTCTATGTGTCACCTTCATTGTGCCCCCGTCTCTATGTGTCACTCTCATTGTGCCCCCGTCTCTATGTGTCACTCTCATTGTGCCCCCGTCTCTATGCGTCACCTGCATTGTGCCCCCCGTCTCTACGTGTCAATCTCACTGTGTCCTCGTCTCTATGTGTCATCTTCATTGTGCCCCCGTCTCTATGTGTCACTCTCATTGTGCCCCCGTCTCTATGTGTCAACCTCATTGTGCTCACGTCGCAGCTGGTTACTAAGGGGTTAAGATACGTTAGACGGCAGTCAAGGGGTTAAGACGGAAAGGTGAGCCAAGAATCACCTTTCTGCCGGTGCTACTTACTGTAGTTTATGATCAGAGGCAGCACGCACACATAACATAACAGGGCCTGGATTCTTATTATTATTCTATCGCTCAGACAGTATCCTGTCAATGATGAGCGCAGATGCGTCATGCTGTCGTTACGCGTCTAACTAAGAAATAGTTAGGCCCAGCAAGTTCGACTTCGGCTGGAGGAAATCTTTTAGAAAGCGTTTCTTGAGGGGAAGAAGAAAAAAAAGGCAGGAGAATGGACCGTTAAGGCAGAAAGATAGTAGATGACAGTAAGTAAAAAGGGAAAGGCAGAGTCGAAGAGCCTGACAGATTAGATGGTATTGCAAGCGCAGAGCGTCCAAGAAGAAACATTCTGTTCCACGTCCTCCGGTCTGGAACAGACACATAAGGGACATCAGTAGATACAACGAAGGTGGGAACGATCCTGGAGGCAATGCCCGGAGGCAGTGCAACACCAGTACATTCTTTAAAAAAGTCAGTATATTAAAAACACAGAACTTCCAGAAGGTGGGGGAACTATTTATATAAAAGACCCCATGGTATCCCCACGGGGGGGGGGTTACTGGGCCTGGCTGACGACAGAGAAGTAGGAGATGCCAGAGCCAAGTGATGGACGATAAGAGCAATGATAACGGCTGGCACCGATTCTCAGACTGCTCACACAATTTGCACAATGCACTGAATGGGCAGAGAGGGATTATTAGATTAGAGAACAGCGCCCCCCCCCCCCCCCACCTCCACCCCTCGTGGAGATACTGGGGGGTCGTTTGTATAAATAGTCCCCCCACCTTCTGGAAGTTCTGTGTTTGTAACTTCCTCTAATCTGTTACTCTCTTTGACTCTGCCTTTTCCCTTTGCTTACTGTCATCTACTATCTTTCTGCCTTTACCGGTCCATTCTCCTGCCCTGTTTTCACGACACACTTTCAAAAAGATTTCCTCCTCCAGCCGAAGTCGGACATGCTGGGACTAATTTTGTTTTTTACTCAGGCGCATAACGGCAGCATGACGCATCTGCGCTCATAATTGACAGGAAACTGTCTGAGCGATCAAAGAAGAAGAAGAAGAAGAAGATGAAGATGAAGAATGAAGAAGAAGAAGAAGAAGAAAGAAGAAGAAGAAGAAGAAGAAGAAGAAGAAAAGAAGAAAAAGAAGAAGAAGAAGAAGAAGAAGAAGAAGAAGAAGAAGAAGAAGAAGAAGAAGAAGAAGAAAAAAGAAGAAGAAGAAGAAGAAGAAGAAGAAGAAGAAGAAGAAGAAGAAGAAGAAGAAGAAGAAGAGGAAGAGGAAGAAGAAGAAGAAGAAGAAGAAGAAGAAGAAGAAGAAGAAGAAGAAGAAGAAGAGCTTTACTTTTTCTCCTGTCTGTCTCATTGTCTGTGTCTGTCTGTATAACAAACAAAAAAATATGTCTCTGTCTGTCTGTATAACAACAACATGTATGTCTCTGTCTGTCTGTCTGTCTGTCTGTCTGTCTCTGTCTGTCTGTATAATAACAACATGTATGTCTCTGTCTCTGTCTGTCTGTCTGTCTCTGTCTGTCTGTATAATAACAACATGTATGTCTCTGTCCTGTCTGTCTGTCTGTCTGTCTGTATGTATGTATGTATAATAACAACATGTATGTCTCTCTGTCTGTCTGTCTGTCTGTCTGTCTGTATGTATGTATAATAACAACATGTATGTCTCTGTCTGTCTGTCTGTCTGTCTGTCTGTATGTATGTATAATAACAACATGTATGTCTCTGTCTGTCTGTCTGTATGTATGTATGCATAAATTAACAACATGTATGTCTCTGTCTGTCTGTGTCTTTCTGCAGTGCCCATCTCTGTCTCAGTCTGTCTGTCTGTCTGTCTGTATGTATAGTAACAACATGTATGTCTCTGTCTGTCTGTCTGTATGTATGCATAAATTAACAACATGTCTGTCTGGCTGTCTGTATCTTTCTGCAGTGCCCATCTCTGTCTGTCTGTCTGTCTGTATTATAACAACATGTCTGTCTGGCTCTCTGTATCTTTCTGCAGTGCCCATCTCTGTCTCTCTGTCTGTCTGTCTGTGTGTCGGACTGCACACAGTACACACAACCGACAGCTAAGGATTAACAAATAGAGAACAAGTCCGTCTATTCTCTCTGTCTGTCTGTCTGTCTGTCTCTGTCTGTCTCTGTGTCTTTCTGTCCACCACACTGCACACAATGCCTGGAATAGCCAGCAATGGATTACTATTAGTTAGAGAGCATCTCTGTCTATCCTCTCTGTCTGTCTGTCTGTCTGTCTGTCTCTCTCTCTCTCTCTCTCTCTCTCTCTCACTCTCTCTCTCTCTCTCTCTGTTTTAATGTCAATACTTTTACCGTTCTAAAATAAAGGTTCATTATCATTATCATTATCATTATCTCTCTTTCTCACTCGCATGGATACTAAGACAAGAACATATATTCATACTAATCAGTACTCAATAGTAGTGTTATGTTATCTGTGGAGGTGAGATATTATTCTTGTCCATTTTTAAAATTTCTGCGCCGTAAATTAGAATTGATTTAAGTTTGTATCCCCCTTTCCAAGAGGGTTATTGCTAATGGCAATAAAACATTGTTCATTGTTTCTCTGTCTCTCTCTCTCTCTCTCTCTCTCTCGTCTTATCTCTCTCTCTCTCTCTCTACTCTCTATCTCTCTCTCTTCTCTCAGTCTCTTCTCCCTCTTCTCTCCCGTCTCCTCTACGCTCTGCCTCTCTCTCTCTGTAAGTGTGTGATGCTTCTAGAAAGGGGGGGGGGTGCGTTGTGTGTGTGGTGTGTGGGTGGGGGGGGGGGGGGGTAGGGAGTAGGGGGGGGGGGGGGGGGGTATCAATAGATAAGAGTGTGCAAGAAATGTATATTGAAAAGACGGAGAAGGGGGCCAATAGAGAAGAGAGAGAGAGAAGAGAGGAGGGAGAGGAGAGGGGAGAGGCGGAGGAGGGGAAGTAGGAGAGATCTGGACGAGGAGCTGAGAGACGGAGGGAGAGAGGACGAGGAGATGAGAGGACGATTGACGAGAGAGAGTAACA
>CM065699.1:48230573-48237207 GCA_017654935.2 Phymorhynchus buccinoides | reverse complement strand
GGGCACAATGAAGGTGACACATAGAGACGGGGGCACAATGAGAATGACACATAAGAGACGGGGGCACAATGAGAGTGACACATAGAGAATGGGCACAATTAAGGTGACACATAGAGACGGTGGCACAATGAGGGTGACACATAGCGACGATTGGCACAATTAGGGTGACACATATAGATGGGGGGCACAATTAGTGACACATATAGACGGGGGCACAATTAGTGACACATAGAGACGGGGGCACAATATAGGGTGACACAGATTAGACGGGGGCTCAATTAGTGACATAACGACATATAGACGGGGACACAATGAGGGTGACAACATATAGAGACGGGGACACAATGAGAGTGACACATAGAGACAGGGGCACGATGATAGACGCGCACATAGAGACTAGGGGGGCACCAATGGAGGTGACACTTAAAGATGGTGGCACAATGAGGGTGACACATAGCGACGGAGGCTCAATTAGTGACACATATAGATGGGGGCACAATTAGTGACACATATAGATGGGGGCACAATGAGAGTGACACATAGAGACAGGGGGCACAATGAGAGTGACACATAGAGACAGGGGCACAATGAGTCGGTGGCACATAGAGACGGGGGCACGATGAGGGTGACACATAGAGACGGGGGCACAATGAGACAGTGACACCATAAAGACATGGGGCACAATGAGGGTGACACATAGAGACAGGGGGCACAATGAGGGGTGACACATAGAGACGGAGATAGGGTGACACATAGAGACGGGGGCACAATGAGGGTGACACATACAGACGGGGGCACAATGAGGGTGACACACAGAGACGGGGGTTATAATGAGGGTGACACATAGAGACGGGGGCACAATGAGGGTGACACATAGAGACAGGGGCACAATGAGGGTGACATATAGAGACAGGGGCACAATGAGGGTGACACATACAGACGGGGGCACAATGAAGGTGCACATAGAGACGGGGACACGATGAGAGTGACACATAGAGACGGGGGCGCAATGAGAATGACATATGGAGACGGGGGTAGATCAGTATGATCCCTACATAGCTGTTAGTCAACACACCGGGTTCACCTTTGACACCAGCACGTGCACGTGACTCACATAAATGCTGAGCAGCAATCTGGGACACACACGTGTTTCTTGTCTCAAGAATCAAACGTAATGCCTCACTACTATGTAAGATAACCCCTCTCAGCTCAGACAGGCCCTCGGCGACAACCCTTTCAACCTGATAGTGGATCACATCTCTAAACGGAGCAAATCCCTAAACGGAGCACATCTCTAAACGGAACAAGTCTCTAAACGGAACACATATTTAAACGGAACGCATCTCTAAACGGAACACGTCTCTACACGGACCGCATCTCTAAGCAGAACACGTCTCTACACGGAGCACATCTCAAAACGAAACGCATCTCTAAACGGAACGCATCTATAAACAGAGCACGTCTTTAAACGGAGCGCATATGTAAACGGAGCAGTCAGCGTCGCTGCTATCGACCAATAAAACTTAAATGTCAGTGGTGCGAAGATAACTTCCTGCAAAACGGCTTCCGTTACGGAAAAAAATATTTAAAAAAATAGTAAGCGCATTAACTTATTTCTGACACGAGCGCTACAATTGAAAATAAAGTCTGATTCTGTTAAACTCGGAGCATGCGACTATTTTCAGTTAAAGATATGTAGTAGGTGAGAGACCATTAATTGTTCCAGTACTGAAGTACCTATTAGTAAAATGAGAAGGAAAAAAACAAGCGTCATAATTGGAACACCGAAAAATCATCCTGCCCAATTTCATGACAATCTATTCAGCGGTTTAAGTTTTAGAGACTAAAACATAATATTTGATTATACACAGACAAAGATATAGACACAGACTCTAGTTCCTGAAGGAAGTTTTTTCCCGTTGTTAGTCCGTCACCAAGACGGACTATTGCGATGGGCTGGTTTTGTATTTTTTTTTTTTCTTTTTTTTTTTTCTGTCTGTCCCAAGGATATCTCCCGAACCGCTTGACCGAATCGCGTCAAATTTTGTGTGAAGGTGTGCCTCCTTAATAGGAAGAGATCGGCGCAAACCATTTTGCCGTCGTGACCTTGTTGTGACGTAAGTGTCCCGCGCGACCCACTTTTCTCCATTCTCTTTCCCCCCTCCCTCATCCCCCCCTCCCCCCCCCTCCCCTCCCTTCCCCCCCTCCCACCCCCCCCCCCCCTACCCCCCCCCCCCCCCTTACCCTCTCTCCTTTTCATTTCTTTACTTGGCCGCCACGTTAATTGCCATCCACCACCAAAGAGAACGCCGAGTAAGGGCGTTGTCTGTTTGAAGTTCGACTTGTCTCCCCGGTCAGCACGTACCACCTACCGAGGTTATCTCCCTTCACCCCCCCCCCCTCTTATCTACCGTCCTCATCACGAGATAGTGATATCAACAGTCGGCTCCCTTTGTAAGACACCTTGTCCTTACCCATCACAAGAAAGTGACAACCATGGTTATCTCCCTTTGAAGACGGTTTTGCCTTTCCAATCACAAGGTTAGGAATGTCAGGAATGTGATAAGGATGTAATAGGCGCGTGATTGTTCGGTACATTTAGAACAGCAATCTTGTGACGTGTCGACTGTAATACACCAATAGCAGGCTTTCATTGTTTGAAAGTGAAGGCTATAATTGGCGTAGTGAGAAAAAGTTTTTCACACAAGACGCTGAAACTGACTAGAGCAACACCTCTCCCAGCCAGAATAGCCCACCTAGTAAGTCTTATTGATGACTGGTGATTGAGACTGGTTGTTTGTTTGACCCTAGTTTTGATCTAGATCCTATGTTCAATGATGAATAAGGAGTAGATAGATATGTTATAGAAAAGAAGTGGTAAACATTCTATTCTATTTATGTGCACTGATTATTTGTGTGTGTGTGTTTTTGACTTTAACACTTTTGGTACCAGAACCTGAGTTTATGCCTACTAACCCTTTTGTCTATTTTTAGTAGGAAACCTATGGGCCGCAATCTTGCACTTTATGATACCATTCCTTTCCAGGTGTTGGATGGAGAGTGATGATGGATTGATCACCTTTTATGTTTTACTGATCTCAGTTTGTTAACTGAAATTCAGTTTATTTATTAACTAGTGCTATTGTACAAGGGAAGCCTTCTAGCCGGTTGGGATCCACTAATGCCCTGCCGACTGAAGCCCCTTGTCTCTAAGCCATAGAGATCTACATCCAACTTCTCCTGTGATTATCAGCAGGGCATCGTGGGCCGGAAGATCATCCCGGACTCCACCAAGCACCAAGACGGGTCCGTCGCCGCCAAGACGACCCGCACCCAGAATCCGCGAGGAGACCACGCTTGAACCGTGCCATCCCGCGAAGCCGTAACCGGAACGACTGGGAGCTACTCTCACCTGACGAGCAAGCCCAGCCAACCCAGCACTCGCCGATCACCACGGAGGAACTTGAAACAGCTAAGTCCACCGGACTGCGCCAATCATTTGAACTTTCCTACGGACAATGAAGATAATTAGTAACCCTTCCGGCATGGGGCGAACCTTATAGAAAGACAAAAGTCTTGTGAATCCTTTCGGATTTCATTGTTTTTTTTTATCCATATTTTGTTTTGGCGCCATTGAGCTGCTTTATTATTATTGTTGCATAATCTTATGCAGATTTTGGGAGTAAATAAAATACAAGTGTCAAATAATCCTGAACCCTTTGGTCAGACTGATGAGAGTGGGAGTCTTGTAATTTCATGTAAAACCCTACTTCTCTCTGTCTGCCATTTAGAGCAATTCAACCACTTGTATTTCTTACAATCATACGAGCCAGAACCCGGGCACAAATATAAATTTATTAGATGAAAAGGGGCCGGGAAAGTTGCTCATCTCCCATACCCTAGAGAAGTGGGCTAAAGGCAAATTATCTAAAGTCTTCCCTAGGGACTTAGCCTTTTAACCCATTACCTCGTCACACTTGTTACAGATGTTGTTGTTACAGATGTTGTTGTTGTTATTGTTGTTGTCTTACCCTGGGCTAAAAGACTCCAGGGATCATCCCAACAGCCGAAGCACTTGAATTAACACCATGGTACAAATGCACCAACTAGAGATGGGAACATTACGTGCGTGACCGTTTTTTTATTACCCCGCCACGTGAGCAGCCACACTCCGACCTCGGAGGATTTGGGAGACTGATGATGTTATGGTATGAGCTTGTCATGGCTGAAGACAACTCCCTCATAACTTAGCATAGCAGCATGTTGATGTAGCCTTGGTGTTCTAGCCTATGTTCATTGGTCTGACACAGCCTTAAGCCAAGCCGAGTTACTACAGACACATGAAATGGGAGTAGATCCAGGGATGTCGTGTGGTCCCGTCTCTATGTGTCCCCGTCTCTATGTGTCCCCGTGATTGTGTCCCCGTCTCTATGTGTCCCCGTCTTTGTGTCCCCGTCTCAATGTGTCCCCGTCTTTGTGTCCCCGTCTCTATGTGGCCCCGTCATTGTGTTCCTGTCTCTATGTGTCCCCGTCTCTATATGCCCCCGTCTCTCTGTGTCCCCGTCTCTATATGCCCCCGTCTCTCTGTGTCCCCGTCTCTCTGTGGCCCCGTCTCTATGTGTCCCATGTCATTGTGTCCCCGTCTCTATGTGTCCCCGTCATTGTGTCCCCGTCTCTATATGTCCCCGTCTCTATATGTCCCCGTCTCTATATGTCCCCGTCTCTATATGTCCCCGTCTCTATGTGTCCCCGTCATTGTGTCCCCGTCTCTATGTGCCCCCGTCTCTATGTGGTCCCCGTCTCTATGTGTCCCCGTCTCTATGTGGTCCCCGTCTCTATGTGTCTTCGTCTCTATGTGGTCCCCGTCTCTATGACATTGTGTCCCCGTCTCTATGTGTCACCCTTATTGTGCCCCCTTCTCTATGTGTCCCCGTCTCTATGTGTCCCCGTCTCTGTGTGTCCCCGTCTCTATGTGTCCCCGTCTATTGTGCCCCCGTCTCTATGTGTCCCCGTCTCTATGTGTCCCCGTCTCTATGTGTCCCCGTCTCTGTGTGTCCCCGTCTCTATGTGCCCCCGTTTATTGTGTCCCCGTCTCTATGTGTCCCCGTCTCTATGTGGTCCCCGTGTCTTTGTGTCCCCGTTATTGTGTCCCCGTTTCTATGTGTCCCCGTCTCTGTGTGTCCCCGTCTCTATGTGTCCCCGTCTCTGTGTGTCCCCGTCTCTATGTGGTCCCCGTCTCTATGTGCCCCCGTCTCTATGTGTCCCCGTCTCTATGTGTCCCCGTCTCTATGTGTCCCCGTCTCTGTGTGTCCCCGTCTCTATGTGTCCCCGTCTCTATGTGTCCCCGTCTCTGTGTGTCCCCGTTTCTATGTGTCCCCGTCTCTATATGTCCCCGTCTCTGTGTGTCCCCGTATTTATGTGTCCCCGTCTCTGTGTGTCCCCGTCTCTATGTGTCCCCGTCTCTATGTGTCCCCGTCTCTATGTGTCCCCGTTTCTATGTGTCCCCGTGTCTCTGTGTGTCCCCCGTCTCTATGTGTCCCCCGTCTCTATGTGTCCCCGTCTCTGTGTGTCCCCGTCTCTGTGTGTCCCCGTCTCTATGTGTCCCCGTCTCTATGTGTCCCCGTCTCTGTGTGTCCCCGTCTCTGTGTGTCCCCGTCTCTATGTGTCCCCGTCTCTATGTGTCCCCGTCTCTGTGTGTCCCCGTCTCTATTGTGTCCCCGTCTCTTGTGTCCCCGTTTCTATGTGTCCCCGTCTCTGTGTGTCCCCGTCTCTATGTGTCCCCGTCTCTATGTGTCCCCGTCTCTGTGTGTCCCCGTCTCTGTGTGTCCCCGTCTCTATGTGTCCCCCGTCTCTATGTGTCCCCGTCTCTGTGTGTCCCCGTCTCTATGTGTCCCCGTCTCTGTGTGTCCCCGTTTCTATGTGTCCCCGTCTCTATGTGTCCCCGTCTCTGTGTGTCCCCGTCTCTATGTGTCCCCGTCTCTGTGTGTTCCCGTCTCTATGTGTCCCCGTCTCTATGTGTCCCCGTTATTGTGTCCCCGTCTCTATGTGTCCCCGTCTCTATGTGTCCCCGTCTCTATGTGTCCCCGTCTCTATGTGTCCCCGTCTCTGTGTGTCCCCGTTTCTCTATGTGTCCCCGTCTCTGTGTGTCCCCGTCTCTATGTGTCCCCGTCTCTGTGTGTCCCCGTCTCTATGTGTCCCCGTCTCTATGTGTCCCCGTCTCTATGTGTCCCCGTCTCTGTGTGTCCCCGTCTCTATGTGTCCCCGTCTCTATGTGTCCCCGTCTCTGTGTGTCCCCGTCTCTATGTGTCCCCGTTTCTATGTGTCCCCGTCTCTGTGTGTCCCCGTCTCTATGTGTCCCCGTCTCTGTGTGTTCCCCCGTCTCTATGTGTCCCCGTCTCTATGTGTCCCCGTCTCTGTGTGTCCCCGTCTCTATGTGTCCCCGTCTCTATGTGTCCCCGTCTCTGTGTGTCCCCGTCTCTATGTGTCCCCGTCTCTGTGTGTCCCCGTCTCTATTGTGCCCCCGTCTCTGTGTGTCCCCGTCTCTATGTGTCCCCGTCTCTGTGTGTCCCCGTCTCTATGTGTCCCCGTCTCTGTGTGTCCCCGTCTCTATGTGTCCCCGTCTCTATGTGGTCCC
>CM065699.1:48210573-48213073 GCA_017654935.2 Phymorhynchus buccinoides | reverse complement strand
GACAGGCAGTCAAGCAGGAAGGGGGAGATAAGGTAGGAGATTTTTAAAAAAAAGAATAATAAAACAGATGGAGTGGTTATCTGCTGGCGATTTTCGACTGACTTGAAATAAAGTTGACAGTGTTATTTATGCTATGGCACGATGCAAGCTGACTATTAAAAAAAATGCAACCATCAATTTATGATATATGCTTATTTGTGTAATGTCATTTCCTTTCTCTCATTCCCCTTGAAGAAACAAGCGCGGATTCGCAATCGTTTGTGGCGTGCGACAATTGAAAGCGAAACATCATTTTAAAGAGCAGCCTCAATTTGAAGTGCAGCCTCGATTTGAAGTGCGACAACTTTGTAGCCTCGATTTGAAGTGCGACAATTTTGAACCGACCGACAGACCGACAGACAGACCAGACAGACAAGCAAAAACCGTTGGGTTTTGAAAGCTTGAAAAAAAATGGTGTTCGTGTGTTTACTTTGAGAAACAATATGCTTTCTTTGTTGTTGTATCATTTCATTAAGAATTTGAACGAAATAACATTAAAAGAGAACGCCTTGGCTTAAGGCTGTGTCAGACCGATTGACATAGGTTAGAACGCCAAGGCTACATCAAAATGGTGCTATGCTTTTGCATGGTTATGCGGGGACTGTTTTAAGCCGTGACAAGCTCCTAGCATAACATCATCAGTCTCAAATCCCCCGAAGTCGGTGTGTGGTTGGCCACGTGGCGGGGTAATATATTTTTTAAAAACCGGTCACACACGTAATGATCTCATCCGTAGCTGATGCACTTGTGCCACAGTGTGCAGGCGCTTCTGCTGCTATCGGGGTGATCCCTGGAGTCTTTTAGGGGCCAGGGTTCGACAACGACCACAGCAACATAAAAGAGAGAGACTGCTGAAGTGAGTTTGCACCTCAAAAAGGGATTTGTTTTTCTTCTGAAAATGGGTTGTCATGGAAACTGTTATTTTCTGGAGATCTCAAAGGGATCTCGGATAAACAAATCAATGCATTAAATATTTTCTACTAGCTTCAAATCATAATCGAAACTATCAACTGATTATTGATTTTTTGATTTTTTGATTTTTTGATTTTTTTTTAGCGTCTTTGAAGGTTGTGTTGTTGTTGTTGTTTGGTATTTTGGTACTTTATAGTCATCAGAGGCGTCTCTGTGAAATTCGGGTTGCTCCCACCCGGAGAGTGCGTCGCCGCCAGAAGCGCGCCACCCCAATTTTTGTTTTTATTTGCATGCGATTTTTTGTGTGACTGATGAGGAAGGAAGGAGGGGGGGGGGGGGTGTAAATTTTGACCAAATGACAACTTTTTCGTTGCCACTGGGTGTGCTACGTGCATGGGCACACGGGACCTCGGTTTATCGTCTCATCCGAAAGACTCCACGTTCAGACCGTAAGGCCTAGTGCAGAGTGAGAGGGGGGGGGGGGTGGGGAATCCCCTGTACCCAGGTTCGAACTGGGGTTTATTGTGCACGAGGCGAACGCGTTACCTCTGTGCCACTCTACACCTCTCTGTGTGTGTGTGTTGTTGTTGTTATTTCTTTGTGTGTTTGTTTTTCTTTTAATTTTTAATTCACTCTGCGATTTTACGGATCGCGTTAGGCCGGGTTCACATTTAGACGCGTAAGTTCCGTACGGAAAACCCTAAATAAGTGGAAGAAAGAAGGATAAAAGTGTACGCATATAGGGGAAATTCGGACGCGTGCGCAAATCTTTCCCCTTCTTTGTTTCACTTATTTATGGATTTGCGCAAAGGTCAAGATGTGCCACCCCCCACCCTCCATATCTCGGGTAATTGTATTTTTTCCGTAATTTCGGGGTTAATTCTATTTTTTCCGTTTTTGCCTTTCTTACCATGCATAAAGCTGTATTTTAGGAACATTTTTACTAATAACCTTTTTGGAATACTAACCCTAACCCTAACGCTAACCCTACCCCCACCCTATAAGACGGAAAAACGCAACGAACCACAACTGTGACAAATCGCGGTGTACTGCAGTACATAGTGGGGGGTAGGGTTAGGTTTAGGGCTAGGGTTAGTATTCCAAAAAGGTTATTCGATAAAAACAAATGTTCCTAAAATACAGCTTTATGTATGGTAAGAAAGGCAATAACGGACAAATACAATTAAGCGAGAAATGCAGGGAGGGTGGCTGTTCCAGGGTGAAGGCTTAGGGTTAGGGCCAATCAGCTCCCTCCGATTGACCTTTTCCGTTAAGCTGATTGGCCAACTTCACCATGGAACAGCGGAGGGAGCTGATCTTAACATTTGCCCGCTTATGCGTGTACACGGCCTTATTACCAACCGCGATCGTAGAGAGCGGATTGGTAATGTTTTCACTCGTGTCTGAGGCGGACTATGTATGTATGCTTGTATGTATCCTCTCTAGCGTTTGAACGGATGGACTTAGGATGCTCAAATTTTGCATGCGGGTAGGTAATGGAGAGATCTAGCCCAAGTTCGATAATGAAGGTCATGGGTCAAAGGTCAAG
>CM065699.1:48173073-48195573 GCA_017654935.2 Phymorhynchus buccinoides | reverse complement strand
AGTGACGCACACACATACACACAGATACATACACAGACACACAAACAGTGACACAGACACACACGCACACGTATGCACGCACACGCACACGCACACACAGACACACACACATACACAGTGACACACACACACACACACACACCAGTGGTGGATTGGCAGGGGGGGGGGTACTGGAGATGCGGACACCCCCCTCCTCCCCCCCCCAACAAAAAAAAAGAAGGAGAAATGTGATTCAATATATTCTTTTGCTTTATATATTTTCCCATGAGAGGTCTTCGTTGCTTCTTACATTCCATAGTTAGACAGGGCAGGGCCACGACCCCACCCCACACCCCTTCCACTTGGACCCCCATGCCCTCCCCCCTTCCACGACTAAATGATCCGACAATGTACTGAGAATTGAACTTCTTTAGTTTAATGTCTATCGTTAGACTCCCCATTTGGGCACTTGGACCCCCACCCCCTCCCCCCTTCCACGACTAAGTGATCCGCCATTGCACACAATGTAGAGAATGGAAAGTTCTGCTTTAAGTTTAATAATTATCTATCGTTAGACTCCCCATTTGGACACTTGGACCCCTCATCCCCTCCCCCCTTCCACGACTAAATGGATGGAAGTTCAGTTTAACGTCGCGTATCGGCTTTCGCCATGTACGACGGGTACCACGACTAAATGACCCGCCCCTGCACATATGTACTGAGAATGGAACTGCCGTTAGACTCCCATTTGGGCACTTGGATCCCCTCCCCCTTCCACGACTAAATGATCCGCCACTGCACTCCCCATTTTGGCATTTGGACACCACCACCCCATCCATCCCCCCTTTTCACGACTAAATGATCCGCCTCTTGCACGCGTGTACTGAGAATGGAACTGCTTTAACAGTGTTTCTGTAAACGGTGTGGTGAGATCCATTCGCCACGTGAACAGGAAGATGCATTACCTCTCAGTGTTCTGGGATAGTGAGTAGTAGTAGTAACCGAGCTGGCATCAGTGATGTTTGGAGTAGAGCCCTATAATACTACTAGTCTCCAGAGGTGCACCTGTCAACCCCGCCCCCTTTCCTTGCAATATAAGAGCAATCTCTTTCTGTCTCTGTCTTTCTGCCTATCTGTCTCTCTCACTCTCTGGCATCAGCTATGTCTGGAGTAGAGCCCTATAATACTACTAGTCTCCAGAGGTGCACCTGTCAACCCCGACCCCTCTTTCTTGCAATAGAAGAGCAATCTCTTTCTGTCTCTGTCTGTCTGCCTGTCTGTCCTGTCTGTCTGTCTGTCTGTCAGTCAGTCTCTGGCATCAGTGATGTTAGGAGTAGCTAGTCTCCAAAGATGCAGGTCTGTCAAACCAGCCCTCTTTCTTGCAAAAGAATAGCAATCTCTTTCTATCTCTGTCTGTCTGTCTGTCTGTCAGTCAGTCTCTGGCATCAGTGATGTTTGGAGTAGCTAGTCTCCAAAGATGCAGGTCTGTCTTGCAATCTCTTTCTGTCTCTGTCTGACTGTCTGTCTACAGGTCTGTCTGTCAAGTCGTCTCTCTGGCATTTGGAATAGTCTCCAAATATACATGCACCTTTCAACCCCCGCACTTTCTCGTTCTTACAATTTAGAATAGCAATTTCTTTCTGTCTCTGTCTGCGCATCTTTCTGTCTGTCTGGCTGTCTGTCTCTTGCATCGATAATGCTTTGAAATTATTTTAATTAGTCTAAAAAATAATGTGCACTGGGCTTTCAACCCCGCCGTTGTTTTTTTCCTGATATTAAGGCTTCTCGCAATGTCTCTTTGTCTCTCAATGTCTCTTTGTCAATCTCTCTCTGTCTTTCTGTCTCTGTCTCTGTCTCTCTCTCTCTCTCTCTCTCTCTCTCTCTCTCTCTCTCTCTCTCTCACCCTCTCTCTCTCTCTCTCTCTCTCTCTCTCTCTCTCTCTCTCTCTCTCTCTCTCTCTCTCTCTCTCTCATTGTTTACTGTCAATTGTATTCATGATGTTTTGTAACCCCATCAGAAGGGGCTGTGGACTATCTGATTAAACTTTCGCTTCCGCGTCCCCTCTCTCTCTCTCTCTCTCTCTCTCTCTCTCTCTCTCTCTCTCTCTCTCTCTCTCTCTCTCTCTCTCTCTCTCTCTCTCTCTCTCTCTCTCTCTCTCTCTCTCTCTCTCTCTCTCTCTCTCTCTCTCTCTCTCTCTCTCTCTCTCTCTCTCTCTCTCTCTCTCTCTCTCTCTCTCTCTCTCTCTCTCTCTCTCTCTCTCTCTCTCTCTCTCTCTCTCTCTCTCTCTCTCTCTCTCTCTCTCTCTCTCTCTCTCCCTCCCTCCCTCCCTCCCTCCCGGACAACCCGTGGCTACAGATACTTGAGGCCCTTCAGGAAACCACCAGGAAAATGAAGCGTGATTTTCGTGAAACCTGGGGTGGTGCGACAGAGGACGGCAGCAGTGAACCTGGAACAGCCGTCAACAATGATATTAAATATGGATACTTAGTGACTGTGTGCATTGAGAGTGCGACTCGTTTGCAAGAACGTTTAGTGATTATGTTTATTGTGGAATAATTCGAAGTCTACTTCCGTGATCTGGAATCCCAAATCGCGATGAATCGTTGTGGAAAGGAATCGATATTCGGATAACGATCTTGTTCCTTTCCAGCCACCTACTTTCAGGGCTTTTGTAAAAAGCTAAAGGCAAATAACCCCCCTTTGTCATTGTCATTCTCTCTCTCTCTCTCTCTCTCTCTCTCTCTCTCTCTCTCTCTCTCTCTCTCTCTCTCTCTCTCTCTCTCTCTCTCTCTCTCTCTCTCTCTCTCTCTCTCTCTCTCTCTCTCTCTCTCTCTCTCTCTCTCTCTCTCTCTCTCTCTCTCTCTCTCTCTCTCTCTCTCTCTCTCTCTCTCTCTCTCTCTCTCTCTCTCTCTCTCTCTCTCTCTCTCTCTCTCTCTCTCTCTCTCTCTCTCTCTCTCTCTCTCTCTCTCTCTCTCTCTCTCTCTCTCTCTCTCTCTCTCTCTCTCTCTCTCTCTCTCTCTCTCTCTCTCTCTCTCTCTCTCTCTCTCTCTCTCTCTCTCTCTCTCTCTCTCTCTCTCTCTCTCTCTCTCTCTCTCTCTCTCTCTCTCTCTCTCTCTCTCTCTCTCTCTCTCTCTCTCTCTCTCTCTCTCTCTCTCTCTCTCTCTCTCTCTCTCTCTCTCTCTCTCTCTCTCTCTCTCTCTCTCTCTCTCTCTCTCTCTCTCTCTCTCTCTCTCTCTCTCTCTCTCTCTCTCTCTCTCTCTCTCTCTCTCTCTCTCTCTCTCTCTCTCTCTCTCTCTCTCTCTCTCTCTCTCTCTCTCTCTCTCTCTCTCTCTCTCTCTCTCTCTCTCTCTCTCTCTCTCTCTCTCTCTCTCTCTCTCTCTCTCTCTCTCTCTCTCTCTCTCTCTCTCTCTCTCTCTCTCTCTCTCTCTCTCTCTCTCTCTCTCTCTCTCTCTCTCTCTCTCTCTCTCTCTCTCTCTCTTCTCTCTCTCTCTCTCTCTCTCTCTCTCTCTCTCTCTCTCTCTCTCTCTCTCTCTCTCTCTCTCTCTCTCTCTCTCTCTCTCTCTCTCTCTCTCTCTCTCAGAAAACTGCCCATTTTGCCCATGAGACGAGCGTTAATGTCTAGCATTCGTCTCATGTGCAAATTTGACTGAAAGTTTCTTTATTTCATGAGATAATTGGGGTGGGCTTCTTACCCGCCCATGCGCTTTTTACCCCGTCTTCCCCTAGGTGTTAAATCACTGTGGTGCTGAAATGCGACTTTGGCGGTGAAAGGGTTAATGTATAAAATGTGTTGAGATATCAATTGAGGTGTTTTTTGAGGAACAATATGCACATGGGGTTTCTTTACTTTACTTTTGTGTGTTGTATGGGGTTTTACCTTAACTTTAATTCCAAGGTAGGGTTGTTGTTGGGTTTGGGGTTTTTTTTGGGGGGGTTATCGATGACGACGATGATGGTCATGATGATTAACGACGACGATAATAAGGACGTCGACGACGATGATGACGACGACGACGACAATGATGATGATAATGATAGATAGTGGAGGCAGTAATTCAGAAAAAAGGAACGGAAAAACTGCACCAAGTCGGGCAGAACGTAAACGTTTGCCGGGAGCTACACGAGCCGTGAAGACAGAAAGCGAGAATAAACGATGACAGGTTTCTGACTTAGGGCCCCTATTAGTATTTAGCTAAACGCTTGGAAGACTTGGAAGACGATTCCTTTGCCTGGCCAAATCATACTACAACTACCGCTAGGAAACAAAACAAAACAAAAACAACACCCCAACACCAAACCACCTGTCTTTTTGTAACCCCCTCTACTAGTGTTGTTTTACTCAGCGTTTTACCTTTAAAGGTGAGCCCTGACGGATGCGTTTTTGCAAGAAACACGTCGAGATCACCAGAATGATGCTCAGAAGGATCGGAACACTCACTTTGCTCTGGTTTCCTAGAAACTAAACCGTCAAAACGGCGATTCCTCCTTGGCGGAGATGCCGGAGAGAGTAGCCATTTTGGAGGGGGTGGGTGATGGTCACTCATTGTGGTTGAAGCGTTTTCTTTTTTTGTAGTGCAGTAAAAAAAAAATTGAAGCTGTTTCCTTTGTTGTGAGCGAAATTCCTTTAGATAATCTGCATAAAATAAATAAAATAAAAAGAAGAAAAAAAAGCTTGTGTTGCGAAAAGTTCGTGCAAACGATTTCGTCTAAACGCAGGCGGCCATTAGAAAAGAGACGGCACACGGCTTCTCTTTGGGTGAAAGAATTTGACATCCAGCACCTCCGCCAAGGAGGAATCGCCTATTTGACGGCTTGATTTCTAGGAAACCAGAGCAAAGTGAGTGTTGCGATCTCTGTAAACGGTGTTTTCGTGGTGATCTGGACGTGTTTCTTACAAAAACTCATCCATGAGGGTGACCCTTTAACTGGTTTAAGGCTCCTGCGCATTCACGCATCCGATTTCGGTCGTGCGACCACCCAACCGTGGCGATGTATGTGAGGCATGATTCTGTTGAAATACTATACCACCGTCTGGTTTAGCTGAAAACATCATGACGCTAATAGATCAAAATACACATTTTGAACATTTCTTTAAATTGTTAAATTGTTGCTAAATTATTATTGTTATGCTTCTTAATGTTTTGTAATAATGTTTTCTTCCACTTAATTTCTCAAAATATTTGTAAAATGATGAATTTTTTATCGAAGAGCGCTATATAAGCTTTATTTATTTAATTACATGTATTTATTGTTATTATTATTATTATTATTATTATTATTATTATTATTATTATTATAAGGTTGTTATAATCTGTCACATAAACAACAACACCATTCTTTCGTCTTCAAAAAGACTTTGTCTAGGTGAAGACGTAAACATGAAAATCTGTTTAACGTCCTCCGGCCTGGAACAGACACATACGGGACAATGCCCGGAGGCAGTGCAACACCAGTAAAGTCCCCGACTTATTAACAATACAGATAGGTAACAAATGTGTTAAAGACACCCCCCCCCCCCCCCCCCACGTCACGTGTCACATTCCCTGTTATACTAGGAAGATTTTTTAAGATTTCTTACCAGCTATAAGAAGGAAAACACGCGGAAACCCGTGATATTGACACGTGACGTGGTGAGTCTTTAAAAGACGCAACATGCCAGTAGTTAATTAAAATCCGTTTAACGTCCTCCGGTCTGAAACAAACACACATGGGACAGTAGTAGATATAAAGATGGTGGGAACGATCCTGGAGGTAATGCCCGGAGGCAGTGCAACTTAAGGAAAGTCCAAGAATTTTAACGATACAGATGTATACATGCTGGACCGAGTAATGGCAGTAGTAAAAACCTAATGCCTGGATGAATCTGATCAAATCCTAACTAGATTCGTTCGCTACATCCACAGCACACACACCAATGTGATACAAATGTCTGATTTCAGAAATACAGATATTTAAGTAATCAGATTCGTGCTGTATCGGGGTCTGCTAAATGTAGTGAACGAAACTTAGTCAAGATTAAAATAACTCTCTGTAATCAACTCCCTCCACCAAAGTTATTTTCGGCGCCCAGCAACGCATAAAGATCGAAATAACTCTCCGGTTGTGTTGTTTTTTGCACTCCATGCTTTGTACCTTGAAAGCTAGCTTAGGAAGAAGAGTTCATGGGCATTTGTCTGTCTGTCTGTCTGTCTGTCTGTCTGTCTGTCTGTCTGTCCTCTCCATCCGTCCGTTTCTCTCGCTCTCTATCTGTCTGTCTGCGTGTCTCGTTCTGAGTCTCTCTCTCTCTCTCTCTCTCTCTCTCTCTCTCTCTCTCTCTCTCTCTCTCTCTCTCTCTCTCTCTCTCTCTCTCTCTCTCTCTCTCTCTCTCTCTCTCTCTCTCTCTCTCTGTCTCTCTCTCTCTCTCTCTCTTTTTTAAAGTTAGTATTTTGTCATAATGTTCGCTTTTTTGACTTTTTATCCTGTTTGGGTTTTTTATTATATAAGCTATCCACAAAAAGTTAAGGATCACTTGCAAACTAATTCATAACTTTCCAAATAAGAAAGCCAATGCGTTGAATTTTGGCCAACATTTAATTCAATGCTTTAGTGATAACGATACACAATTGCCTTCAATTTCGAGCAATCGTTTGGTCTGTACATTTGATCAAAGTGGGTACGTATCGAAATTTGATTTCCCAAAGTCATTGAAATCACAAGACAGGGCATTCTGATGCTCCCAAAAGTTCAGTAATGCGTGTATCCGCCATGGCTGTTCTGGCACTCGACGCAGCGAGTCCTCATGGAGTTGACCAGGGTGGTGAAGATCCTCTGTGGAAGCGCCTGCCACTCAGCCTGCAGCATCTGGTAGAGGTGCTGGGCATCCCTGGGAGGGGGGTGGTTGCTCCTCACTTTGCGATCCAGCTCATCCCAGAGGTTCTCAATCGGGTTGAGGTCGGGACTGCATGCTGGCCACTCCATTCTGTTGACTCCAGACTGCTGCAGGAAGTCGTTGACCACCCTTGCCCTGTGGGGGCGAGCGTTGTCATCCTGGTAGACAGCCGGCGGTCCCATCTGCTGCAGTGTAGGCACAGCCAGCGGTCGAAGGATCTCATCCCGGTATCGGAGGCCAGTCAGGTTACCCTGTACATGATACAAGGGTGTTCTGTGGTGAAGGCTGAAGGCCCCCCAGACCATTACAGAACCTCCACCAAAGGCCACCTTTTCTTGGACAGTGGCGTCAATAAAGCGTTCCCCTGGGCGCCTCCAGACCCTCAGTCGGCCGTCGTTGTGGTTCAGGGTGAAGCGTGATTCATCACTGAACAGGACCTGGGACCATTGCTGACGTGTCCACCTCACGTGACGTCTGCAGAAGGCGCGGCGTGCTGCCCTATGGGCTGGAGTTAAGCGTGGCCGTACAGCTGGGCGACGAGAACGGAGGTTAAACCCATGAAGGCGGTTCCGTATGGTCTGCTGGCTGATGTTGATGTTAGTAGCCACCCTCAGCTGCCTTCGAATGATGCTGGAAGAGGCTGTTCTTGTCTGCAGGGCTTGTCGTTCAATGAGACGATCTTCACGTGGAGTTGTCTTCTTCGGTCGACCAGATCTGCGTCTTTCATGGACCCTCCCAGTGGCTGTGAAGCGTTGAATCAGTCTGACAATGACCGAGATGGACACCTGAAGTCGCCTGGCCACTTCTCGCTTGGGAACACCATCTTGGAACCATGCAACAGCTCGTCCCCTATCCAACTCGCTCAATTTTCGTCGTGGAGGCATTGTCAAATCAGGCCTAATACTGGTGGTATGTCTTCTTATAAAGCCAAGCAAGAGACAGCATCTCACACATAAACAGCAGTGCTTGCACGTGCATAATGGTTTTTCCATCTGGCTTGTGCAATGTGTTCATGCAGAACGATCCAAAACAAGGTCCTTTTTCGCAAGTTTCCGCTTTTTCTTTTGCTGCCAAGCTCAGTAATAGAGAATCACGTGCAATGTTTCCACTAACACAACATCGCCCACTTACAGCTGAACAAGAATTCATAACAATTTGGCTTGACTGAGAAAAAAATAACAGGAGCGAACGGAGTTTATTGCGCACCTGTTTTCTCATAGTGATCCTTAACTTTTTGTGAGTAGTGTATAAATGGCAATTTTATTATATATCAAGTCCAGTTGGAGTTTGTATGTTTGTGTGTTGTTTGTTGTCGTACCCTGGCTTAAAAAGACTCCAGGGATCATCCCGACAGCCGAAGCACTTGAACACTATGGTACAAAAATGCACCAGCCGGGGATGAGAACATTACGTGTGTGTGACCGGTTTTTTATTACCCCGCCACGTGGGCAGCCACACTCCGACGACTTCGTATGACTTGCTTTGTCTCGTGATTTTTTGTGTGTGTTTGAAGGGTGTGTGGGGGTGGGGTGGGGTGTGTGTGGGTGGGGGGGGGGGGGGAGAGTGAGAGGACAGAAGGAATAATCAGAGCAAAGAATGGAATTGCTTTTAGGTTATTTTTTCCAAGTTGTAAGAAATGTATGGAACAATGAGTTTGACGTCCTTCGATCTGGTACAGCTACATGGGCATTTCTAGATTGGTCGATCCTGGAGATACTGCAATACCCATGTCGACCCCCCACCCCCCCTTAGTTTACATCGACCCCCCCCCCCCCCCCCCCCCCCCCCCCTCTCCCCGAGTTTACAACGACAATGCAAGATAAAGTAGTTGTAAGAAATTTGGGATTAATTGTATGGAAGTGGGAAATCACGAAATGGCGATCTCACGGTGTCATTAACCCTTTCATCGCCAGCCATATTTCAGCCGAAAATGTCCATTAAATTTACCTGGGTAGAGAACAAAATCCATCTGCAGTATTGGGGATTCTTCGGTGGCATATATATATATAAAATAAGGTCTACCCTTACTTTCCAAAACTAAGACAGTAGGGTCTTTGGATAATAGACTCCAATTTGATGCCTTTTAGTGACATAGGTATTATAATCACTGTGGTGCTAAAATGCGACTTTGGCGGTGAAAGAGTTAATAAAAAAAAAAAAAAAAACTGAAACGGACTGCAACGTCACTGGAACATACAACAAACAAACAACTACACAAGTGTAAAGTGACGTTTTTTCGCCGAAATATCCAGTAGATGTGATCTTGTGAATAAAATAACGTCACTTGACACTTGTCGTGTAGTTGTTTGTTTGTTAGTTACAATCATTCATAAAAATGGCGTGTTGTACCTAGGTCCGCTGTATGTACAGTATTTACACAATCATATACAAAATATAAAATCCCAAAAGAACTGTTTTGTATCGGTCTGGGACCATCGTAATTAATTAATCACGTGGATGAAAGAGGGAGTTCTTCAGTGGCTCCAATTAGGGGTAGACTTACTGACGCAAACAAGATGTCCGCATCAAGTTTGTCCTAAGAAGCCCCAGCCTTCCTTGTAGACATAAAGCAGTTTTGAAGCTCGTGCATTTTCTTTTTTGGCTCACTCGTGTTAACACGAAGTGAGTTTATAGTATGATAGTTGTTCGGTTGTGTGTGTGTGTGTGTGTGTGTGTGTGTGTGTGTGTGTGTGTGTGTGTGTGTGTGTGTGTGTTTATTTGTTGCGTCCGTGGTCTAATCTCCAAACTTTAACGTTGGCATTTTCTCGGGAAATAGAAGGCATACATTGTTCAAACTTTGCACACATATAGATGTCTGGATGCAAGCTTTCAAACAATAATGATTTGAATAATTAAGTACTTAAAACAACACTGTAAACAGATAACAAACAGATCACATTTTAGATTAGTGGGTTAGAGAGTATTCAACAGGCAACACGAGTTAAGAAACTCATCAAGACTGAAAGCCTCGATAGCTCATTGGTAGAGTGTCTGTCTGTCATGCCAATGGTTCCGGGTCCGATTCTCGGCACGGGCACTTTTAAAAAAAATGTAGTTGTATTCTTTAACGATAGTTTCGTTTATACTTTAAAATTGTATGGGCAATCTTGTACTTGACACACCCCTCAATCTTTGTTGTTGTCCCACATGTTCCTGTTCGAGTGAGCCTTGAAGGCTTTGCCTCTTGTTTTCTTCTTCGCCAAAGCTCAAGTAGCGGAGTAGCAGCTTGGTTAATGAGGATGTACGGATGCCGAAAGCCCATATGTCTCCTCCGCGTGATCATCATTATTATTGTGCGTGCTCGTCTTTTGAAGTCCTGCTTTGCACTTGGGAACTTGTCTTGACGCGCGGGGGAAAGACAGAGTCTGTAGATGACTGCCACATGGCAAAAGGCAAAACGTTTGGAGGTTTTTTTTCATTTCAAGACTTAGTACAAACCTGTGTCGTGTCTAGTAGTTTCTACCAAATTGAACAAAGGGTGGATACTCTCTTTCTAATTAACTCCCCTCCACCAAAGTTGATTACGATGCCAATCATCTAGCAGTGCGTGGGTCAGAACCAAAGTGAGACAAACAAAGCATCATTCTCAATAAAGAATGTGCCAAGTTCGCCTTTATGACCCTTCACCCACACAGTACACATCAACAATGGTGGAGAGGACGTCTTACAAACAGATCAACATCTGTCAAAGAGTGGCATAGCCTTCTAGCCTTGAACATGTTTGTTGTGTGTTCTGTGTTGTGTGTTCTGTGTTGTGTGTTGTTTATGTGTAACACAACATAAAGACGAACTTGGCACATTCTTTTTTGAGAATGATGCTTTGTTTGTCTGACTTTGGTTCCGACCCACGGATTGCTACATGATTGGTATCGTAATCAACTTTGATGGAGGGGAGCTAATTAGAAAGAGAGTATTCACCCTTTGTTCCATTTCGTGATCTCCTCTCTTGGCCTCACTATTTCATTCTAGTAGTGTCTGTTTTTGCAACGAACAACATCGTTGTTCGAATACAACGTGGCTCACGTTGGCAAACACGAAATGTTTGTAGTTTTGTTCATTTAAGACAAGATAAGTACTAGCGTGTGTAGTGTCCAGTGTCTGTTTTTGCAACGAACAACAGCGGAACAAACGTATTGTCGAGTTTAGTGTCGGTTGAGTTCACTCCTATACAATTTGTGGCGGTACCATAGCCGATGAGGTTTAACCGAGGCGTGGTTACCGCTACACCTATCTGTATTGTTAAAAAAATCGGGACTTTACTGGAGTTGCACTGCCTCCGGGCATTGCCTCCAGTATTGTTCCCACCATCTTTGTATTTACAAATGTCCCATATGTGTCTGTTCCAGACCGAGAGGACGTAAAACACCATTTTTCATTCGTGTCGGTTGAGTTTCAACGGACAACTTCATCATCGTTGACGTAAAAGGACACATGGTACTTAAAAACCACTGAGAGTGTCTCGAAAGATAACCAGTTAATGATCCTTCAACGTAAGCAAAAGCCTTCTGACTTCTAAGTATCGCCCCGTGAAATTGAGGAACAGAAATATAAACGGAAGAAAGGTGGCCAAATTCAGTGCGTGTGCGTGAGTGACCCGGGTTCGAATCCCGGCCTCGCCCTTTCTTTCTAGTTTGACAGGAAAATCGAACTGAACCTCGAGTCCTTCGGATGGGGGACTTAAAGCTAGTCTGACCCGTTCTCTTTACGCACGTGGAAATCCCACGACAGTTGAAAGTCGGTAAGAGTAGGGAGACATCCCCCCCAAAAAAAAAAATGGATGGGCAGTGCACTTGCGATGCCCTGGAGAGCTCCCGAATTTCACAGAGATAAGTGAAAATACCTCCAAAAAACAACAACAACAACAACAAAACAACAAGTGCAACGCCGAGCGGCTGCAAAGTCCCCTCGCAGCATCGCCGAGGTACTCCGAAATCGGAATGTGTCGGCTGTACACATACATAAAAACGCATGAAAACAGCACGTAAATACATAAAAAGGCATCAAAGCAGCACGTAACTGAATAGTTTTTTTTATATATAGCCTTGGGGTTCGGACCCGTGATTTGAGCGCGCGCGATCATGCGCACACGCGCGCACAGAAAAATTCATGACAACTGTGTTATAGACCATTCATTAAGAAATGTTGTGAAAAAAACTGCATTAAAATACATGCAAAACTTCGCGAGATATTAGCGATTATGTGTTTCGGGGTTTGAACCCCGTAACTGGCGCGACCTTGACCTTAATGTAAAACTAAATACATCAGTGGATAGCTTGCATCTTGGCAAACTAGTATACCAAATTTGATGATGATAGACTGAATAGTTTTTGAGAAAAACGGACGAATAGCCGGACGGACGGACGGACGGACGGAGGCACGCCGGAGGCACGCCGGAGGCACGGACGGATCAGACAGAAACAATAGCTCCCCGAACCTTCGGCTCGGGGACTAAAAATATTGATAAAGAGACATACAGGCTTGAAGTTTGTGTCCAGAGAAAGTAAGGACAACCACCTTATATCAATTGAAGTGTGTGTGTCAGGTATATTAACGTTCATAAGAACCACAGCACGCTTAAGGTACAATACTCTGTCTTGTTGGAGCTTTCTTCTAGACAGACAGACAGACAGACAGACAGCTAGACGGGTGAACTCTCAGACAAGAAACTGGCACTGTGAGGAATAACTGAATTGGATTGCATTTGATTTAAAGATAGCGGTCAAAGTGAGATAGCAAATTTAAGAGAATGTCAAGAAGACGAAGGAGAAGAAGAAGAAAGAAGAAGAAGGAGAAGAAGAAGAAGAAGAAGAAGAAAAAGAAAAAAAAGAAGAAGAAGGGTAGAAAAAAAGAAGAGGTAAGAAAAAGAAGGGAAAAACCCGAAAAAGAATAAGAATAAGAAGAGGTTTTTTTTTTAAAAGAGGCAGAAAAAGAAGAAGTTAAAATAAAACAAAAAGAAAAAAAAGAAGAAGAAGAAGAAGAAAAGGAAAAGAAGAAGAAGAAGAAGAAGAGGACTGGTAGAATAAAAAGAAGAGTATGAAATAGAAGAAGAAGAAGAAGAACAACAACAACAACAACAACAACAACAACAACAACAACAACAACAACAACAACAACAACAACAATAAGTGCAACGTCGAGCGGCTCGGGGACTAACAAGAAGAACAAGAAAGAACAAGAAAAACAAGAAAAACAAGAAGAAGAAGAAGAAGAAGAAGAAGAAGAAGAAGAAGCAGAGGCAGGACGAGAACACGAAAAAGAAAAAAGAAGGGGAGACACAAGAACAAGAACAGGAAGAGGCAAGAGACCCAAGTTATTCAACACATAGGTTGTATGCAGTAGGCAAAAAGCTTACATTACCTTATGACTCTTCATATCTCTTTGCCCCCCTCTACTTTTTCCATAAACAACACGTCTTTAACCTATCATCCCGTAATTTGACCTACCCTCCACACTATGTTTTAGCCGAACTCGTCTTCCCCCTGAGGGTCGGTGTACATCTTGTGTCCTGGCTAATACATGTACATAGCATCTGTTTTGTTTCATTCTGTGTTTGTCTCACACCTGCTGCCGTGTCATTCACACCGACTGGCGTGCGTTGTGTACTGTATTTGGTCCGCTGTCGCCCGTGTTGTTTGGGTCTTGGGGAAGGGAGACCAAATTAAAGAAGCAGACCTGCAACAAGGCGTGTGCTACTTGTCAGACGATTGTCAAACATGCTGGGTCCTCAGTAGAACACAGATGAGCACCGAGCACAACAGGGGCGGATCAGTTACTCAAGGGGGGTGGGGGTGAGTGGGGGGTTATCAACGGCTGGGATTTCTGTGTACAATGAAGTCCTCGTGCCTGGGAGAACGACCTAAAACTCTGGCATGGAGTTGCTACATGAGGTGGGTGAAGTCAGAACTGTCAAGGGTGGCAGCAAGGGCGACTGAAGGGCCAGCCACACGTCCACCCAAACCGTACGAATGTACGATACGATTCCATCACGTGGTTCGCCAAGAACAAAGCGTGATTCGCGCGCTTCGAGATCACGTGATCGAATCGTATCGTACAGTCATGCGATTTTTAGCTGACGTGTGGCTGGCCCTTTAAGGTAACGTTTAGCTTCCTTGGTGGCAGTCATGGATTTTCCATGGTCTTCTTCGTTCTTTTCTTTTCTTTTCTTTCTTTCTTTTCTTGGGAATGGGGTGGGTATGGGGGGGGGGGGGTATTCCGGGATACGTGTACCCCCACCCACCCTAAATCCGCTTCTGCTCTCACCATCTAATCCAGCACCCCCCCTGAAACGGTGAGGCAGCTGATGCCTGCTTCTTTGCTGTAGACAGTACTGGGAGATAAACACTCCCCAGCCACTAAAACGGGGCTTCAGAGAAGATACTGAGAGGAGAACCAATCCTGGGGGGGGGGGGGGGGAGGAATCTTTCGCATTTATTTTTCTTACCAAGTCAGAAAGACAAGGTTTTTGTTATGTTTTGTCTCGGGGTGTTTTCCCATTGGCTCAGCTAGAGAGCTTTGACCCTTGTCTGAGATCTATGCTTACACCACCACCCCCCCCCCCTCCATCCCCACCCCCACCCCACCCCCCCACACCCCCATCTCCTGTACAGTGACGAAGCATTGTGCCGCCGTCTCTACGATGGCTTGGAATCAAAACAGACTATCTTTAGATAGTCCATTGACATATTATTGAACTCATAACTTGTATTAACAAAAAAGCCTGCTGAAAAAGCTAAACCCCCTTTATACATTTCTGCAGTCATTGTTTGATACAAGTTATTAGTTTTTGTAATAAATCCAATAATACGTCAATGGACGTTTTGACTCCAAGCCATCGTGACTATAATATGTCCTCAAAATGTCGTCTTTATATGCCACCCTCCCCCCCCCCCCCCCCCCCCCACACACCCCCCTCACACTCGTGGGAATTCCAGGGGATCTTTGTACAAAGAGTTCCCCCACCTTCTGGCAGTTCTGTGCTTGTAACTGCCTCTAATCTGTCACCCTCTTTGACTCTGCCTTTTCCCTTAGCTTACTGTCGTCTACTTATCTTACTGACTGGTCCATTCTCCTAGCCTTTTCTTCTCTCTCCAAACAATTCTTACGAAGAGATTTTCTCCAGCCGAAGACGGACATGCTGGGCCTAGCTATGTTCTTTATTAGGCAAATAACGGCAGCATGACGCTTCTGCGCCCGTTTGACAGGAAACTGCCTGAGCGATAGACGACGACGAAGAAGAAGAAGACGACTATATCCCTCTCTCTATGTCAGGGCTCCCAATCGTCCCGCAAAACAAGGGGTCCCAGGGACTCCTTCACTTACAGTATAGAGGGTCCTAGAGGCGGGATAGAAGGTCCCAGTGGCATTGCGAATGCTAAGAATAGTTTTTATAGTGCATCCCTGGGACCCCCTGCACATTCTTTTAGAGAGTCCTTTAGAATTTTAGTGCTTCCCTGGGAGCTCTGAGATTAAGATTAAAATTAAAATTATAGCCCCATCGACAACTAACTGGTGTGCCTCTAATAGGGCTTGTTAATACACAGAAACCCGAATTGAGTTATCTTGTCTAGTTTCTATTTTTATAATAGCATAGCATTGGCACTATAGGCTTCACGCACTTTTTGCCCGCTATAATTAGTTGAAGTTTGGCATTCGATATCGATCATTTTCCGGAAATTGAACATAGAAGACAGAAATGTTGCCTCTTTCTTTCTATTGACTTGATTTTTTTTTGTTTTTTAAGCCCCTTTAGAAAATCCATTATCAAATAAACAAACCTTGTTAAATCTGCAATATCAAAAATATCACATAACAAAAAAAAAAAATTGTCTTTCGTGTTGTGGATACTGGTGGAATACATAAAAAAGACACAAATATGCCCTAAGTAGAAAATAGATATTTTGGGTGTGGTTCACGTTAAAAAATGTGTGGCTAAAAAAGACATTTGCTCCAAAACATTCTGAGCGACGTACGTTGTTGGAGTGTGTTTTTTTTTTAGCACAATGAGGGTGATACATAGAGACGGGGGCACACACATGGAGACGGTATTGGTATTGGTATTGGTATATTCTAGTCACAGAGACTTATCTCTGTGAAATTCGGACTGCTCTCCCCCGGAGAGAGCGTCGCCGCAAAGGCAGCGCCTACCCAATTTGGATTTTTGGTATTTTTTTTTTTTTTTGGGGTTTGGGGGGGCACAGGGTGAGGAGGGGGTGTGAGCACACTTGGAAAACCTAGCTATCAATTTGGCCATACCAGGCAGCGGGATTTATCCCTGCACTTACCGACTTTCAACTGTCGTGGGATTTTTTACACGCGTAAAGCGCACGGGTCAGACTAGCTTTAAGTCGCCATCCGAAGGACTGGACGTTCAGTTCGATTTCCCTGTCAAACTAGAAAGAAAGGGCGAGGCCCGGCCGGGATTCGAACCCGGGACACTCGCGCTGCAGTCACGCATTACAGTTGGCAGGCGAACGTCTTAAAGACCCACCACGTCACGTGTCAAAACCACGGTTTTTCACGTGTTTTCCCTCTTATAGCTGGTAACAAATCTTAAGAAATCTTCCTAGCATAAGAGGGAATGTAACACGTGACGTGGTGGTGGAGGGGGGGGGGGGGGTCTTTAACCACTCTGCCACCTATCTCCTTACGGGGGGGAGACGAGGGCATATAGAGACGAAATTGGGGACGCAGATACCGGGGCACAAAGCTACGTTATCATCTGATATATACTAACCCACCCACCCCCACCTCTACACATTCGGTTTTATCTGTCCTCTATACTTCCAGCTGCCTTGTTTGTTAAATGTCAGAGCTCGGGGGGGGGGGGGGGGGGAAAACAACAAAAACAACACACTTTTTGAGCAGAAACAAAGCGGTTGATAAATTCGAAACAGCCATCCTCCTCTTGTTGTCTTGTCTCCTCAATTATGCCAGGCTTATTTCGGGTGCCGCCTCCATCACCCCACCCCCAACCCCGTGGGGATACCGGGGGGGGTCTTTCGTACAAATAGTTCCCCCACCTTCTGGAAGTTCTGTGCTTGTAGCTTCCTCTAATCCATCACTCTCTTTGACTCTGCCTTTTCCCCTTTGCTTACAGTCATCTACTATCTTTCTATCTTACTGGTCCATTCTCCTAACGCCTTTAATATAAACAATTAAAAACATTCGCTATACAAAGGTTTTCTCCAGCCGAAGTCGGACGTGCTGGGCCTAACTATTTTTTTAGTTAGGCGCATAACGGCAGCATGACGCATCTGCGCTCATAATTGACAGGCAAACTGTCTGAGCGAACGAAGAAGAAGATTTCGGGTGCCAGAAGAGAGTAGAAATTACAAGCATTTTCTTCTTTTTTTTTTTATAATTTTTTTTAATACCGGGAATAATAAGACACTAGCATAGAACCCCCCCCCCTCCTCCCCCATTCCCCTTCCCCCCCCCCCTCCCCCCCCCCCCCCCCCCCCCCCCCACCCCCCCCCCCCCCCCCCCCCCCCCCACACCAAACCCCCCCGTCACCATGTTTTTAGTATCACGGATAAATGAAAGGAGCATGTGGAAGAAGCCTTATCTCGAGACCGAGTCTTGGAAGAATTATTCCCGGAATAGTTTGGTTGTGTCTGAGAGTTGGCTTTTGTCATAAATAGTTTGGCTGGAATTTTTTTTTTGTGACAGTGCGTGGGGAAAACAGACATAATGGAATTTGGGCATCAATTGAGATTTTAATTTTTCACGGTGGAGCAAAGATTCCTTGTTAATACACCACACCAAAAACCCGAATTGAGTTATCTTGTGTAGTTTTTATTTTATAATTATTGAATTTTAGCATTCGAAATAGATCATTTTGCAGAAATCGGGCATAGAAGATACAATTTTGCCTCTTTGTTTCTGTTGACTTGATTCAGAAAACAATCAAATAAACAACGAAATCATTCAAAATTGTCTTTCATGTTGTGGATACTGGTAGAATACATAAGAATAGACATACATATGCCTTAAATAGAAAATTGATATTTTGGGGGTTGTTGACTAATTTTGGTTTTTGCTCAGAAACATTCTGAGCGACTTATGTAGGTTTTCCCCATGCACCGTCACATTAAAAAAAACAAGGGCATCGCCGAGCGGCAGCAACGCATTGTGACAATGAAAACCCGGCCAGAGTTATGTCCTGTCCCCCACCCCACCCCCCAATAAACACACCACTTTCCACCCTTACAGAACGCATAAAATACATAGCCCAAAATTGGAAGCGATTCTGTTCAGTAGTTCACGAGATACAGCTGAACTTTTATACAAACTTCCTTGCACCATGGTACACCACCACACAAAATTTGAAGCGATTCTGTTCACTAGTTCACGAAATAAAGCTGGGGAGGGGAAAAAGCTTGGGGGGGGGGTGGGAAATTACATAGCCCAAAGAAGGAAATTTCGGTTTTCAAGGTCAATCTTCAAGGTCAAGGTCAGCACGGTGTTGATTAGCGAAAGGAAGCTTCCTTTTCAAGCTGTCTACCCCTCTGCCAATTTTAATCAAAATCCAAAGAGTAGTTTTTAAGATAATCGATACACAGACACACAGACACACACACAGACACACACACAAACCGATCGCAATACCTCGGCCTCTGGCCGGGTAGAAAAAAAGGAGTATGGCTGTTTATAGCCTCGTCATAAATTCCCCGAGTTAAAGAGTGTAGATAAAGAGCACGTCAAAATACCGGACAGAAATGAGTGAGCTGTTTTACTGCCTGAAACAGATTAGCCTTTCTTTTTCGCCGCCCTGGATCTGATGGAAGCAGGATGAATTGGCCGTTTAGGCAGAGTTACAGTCTTTAGACGTAGATACCAGGGACGGTATTCATGTTGAGATAGCATGAGACCTTAGCATGATGCTAACTTAGAAGCTCTTTCCAAAAGTCCTATTAAATCCTATAGGACATTGGAAGAGCTTCTAAGTTAGCATCAGCATGCTAAGTCTCATGCTATCTCGACATGAATACCGTCCCTGGTGGCTGTCGTTTCTTGTCTTGTTGCTGTCGCTCCCTGGCTTAACGACTCCAGGGATCATCCCAACAGCCAGAGCACTTGAACAATTCAGTACAAATGCACCAGCTAGGGATGAGAAAATGTTTGAATGTCAGACCTCCGAATGTAATAAATAAAAAGCGGACAAAAGTGAATATTCTTTCACTTAGCACTAACATGTTATCCAAATAATGCATAAGAGACGAGAGAGAGACGGAGAGAAGATGAGAGAGAGAGAGAGAGAGAGAGAGAGAGAGAACACAGAGAGAAAAGAGAGTGAGAGAGAGAGAGAGAGAGAGAGAGAGGAGAGATACAGACACAGAGATAGAGAGGAGAGAGAGAGAGAGAGAGAGAGAGAGAGAGAGAAGAGGAGAGAGAGAGAGAGAGAGAGAGAGAGGAAAAAACTTGAAAACTTGAAAACTTAAAACTTTATTTTTCAAGGATATAGATTTTAGGCAAAGCCTATTCTTCCAATCTATCCTTGATACATAGGGGAAGACGGGGTAAAAAGCGCATGGGCGGGTAAGAAGCCCACCCCAATGATCTCATGAAATGAAGCAAATTTCAGTCTCATTTTTGCCCATGAGACGAGCATTAATGTCTAGCATTCGTCTCATGGGAAAATTTGACTGAAATTTTCTTTATTTCATGAGATAATTGGGGTGGGCTTCTTACCCACCCATGCGCTTTTTACCCCGTCTTCCCCTACAATACTTAACACAAAAAACAAACATTGCAAGGCATACTATTACGCATACAGAGCTGAATACAAAGGTAGCAAAGCAGTTGATATTATGAAACATAGATAGACTGAAATATGGGATTATAACAGTTGCATAATTTTTAATACTCGCGCGTGCATCCAAGCATGCAACCATACTTACACACATGCGCGCATGTATATAAAGGAAACACACATTATATAACAGGGCAATATATATATACATTCATCATAGGGTAACAGGTAACAATTTGCATTAAATTGACGGGGGACAATATTTATAACATAATTAGGCACATTGTAGGCGAATAGTTAACAAATAGAATGAAATTAACTAATAAAATGAAATTAATACATACTGACATCGGCATAAGCATCTAGCATATCAGGAGATATGACCCTGGGGGGTAAATGAGCTTATGGAGGGTCGAATGTTAGTGTCTTTCGAAGACTCGTTTTGAAGGCTGAGATAGAGGAGCATAGTTTAGAGAGAGAGACAGAGACAGAGAGATGTCTAATATCACTTTTAAGCGAAAAGACGTTAAATTAAAGAACAACAACAACAGACAGAGAGAACAATTAAGATTAATCAGATTCAGATTAAAAGTATTGCCCCGTCGACAACTAAGGCCATGTCAGGGCTGTCACCACGTTAATGAACTGCCAATGTTAGAGGATAATTATTGGTAAATAGTGGTGACAGACCACATCCTGACATTGGGGACGGGCCAGACACAGGGGTGTTCCCTCGTGGCAGTAATGAAGACAAAAGAGCATTCATTTGCCTTACCCCCGTGCCGTGTAGAGTGGCACAGTGGCAGCGCGTTCACCTCGTGTCAAGTAGCCTAAACCCGAGTTCGAACCTGGGTACAAGGGATTATTTTTTTTTTTTCCTCTCACTTTGCACTAGGCCATAGAGCGTGGAGTCTTTCGGATGAGACGATAAACCGAGGTCCCGTGTGCCCATGCACTTAGCTTACGCTTAAACCCAGTGGTAACGAAAAAGTTGTCATTTGGTCAAAATTTACCCACACCCACCCTTTCCTTCCTCATCCTCGTCACACACAAAAATCGCATGCAAAAAAAAAAAGGGGGGGCGCGCCCTCTCGCTGCGACGCGCTCTTAGGTGGGAGCAACCCGAATTACAGACGCCTCCTGTAACCATAAAGTACCCTAATACCTGTGTGCTCCCCCCCCCCCCCAAACATACACGCTTACACACACATACACACAAGCAACACATGCAATTACACACACATGCGCATGCATGTGCGCCCACACGCAAAACACACACACACATCAACGCGCGCGCGCACACGCACGCACGCCCACCAAAGCGCGCGCGCACGCACACACACATGTATGCACACACGCGCGCGCGCAAATACACACACGCGCACATACGCACACCACACATGCACGCAGGTACGCATACAATCCACACACACACACACACACACACACACACACACACACACCACACACACACACACACACACACACCACACACACATTTGTCTTAATCGCTTTTAGTGGAAGGACGTTAACCTTGAACAACAACAACAACAACAACAACAACAACAACAACACACACACACACACACAACACACACAGACACACACACACACACACACACACACACACACACACACACACACACACACATACCCCCCCCCCCCCCCACACACACACACACACACACACACTCACGCCCCCCAACTTTCGCAATTGCAAGTTTCCCTCTTTAAATTCAATAGGTGCCAGATAATCAGGCAGAGTAGGTCTATAATACTAGTGTCAATTGAAAATAATGCAGCAAGCAGAAATGCCAGGGGACCAATAATGGAATTAAAACGTGGCCTGCTTTGGCTGTCTGGCACCGACATAATGCTAGAAGCTTGCTACTATGTCTGCCATGCCAGAAGTTCTGTGTTTTTTTCTCCCACGTGTAAGGAAGGTTACGCAACAATGTGCTCCATCTCCATTGTGTGCCCTTTCTCTACGTGTCACCCTCATTGTGCCCCCGACTTTATTTTGCGGTATTGTCTTGGCAACATGCCAAAAAAAAGCGCGACTCTCTGAATATTCCCATTTGCGGGACCGTACGAAAAGAGCGAATGTCACTGACAGAAAGAGCGAATGTGACTGACAGAAAGAGCGAATGTGACTGACAGAAAGAGCGAATGTGACTGACAGAATGAGCGAATGTGACTGACAGAATGAGCGAATGTGACTGACAGAAAGCGAGAGGGTCGTTGAGGATTGGGATGGGGCAAGAAGTACCTTACAAGAAAAAAACGTCTGTTACTTTCTTGCTATCCCTAACCCTATCCCTAACCTATCCCTAGCCTATCCCTAACCCTATCCCTAACTTTCTGAGTTTTATGCGACTCTCTGAAATTCGCTCTTTTTGTCATTACTGTTCGCTCTTTTCGCGCATCTTGTAGTTCGCGATTTTCGAAAAAGTCGCGCTTTTCGAATGCTCCGCTTGTCTTCTATGTCTGTGTCCCCGTCTCTCTGTGGCCCCGTCTCTCTGTGGCCCCGTCTCTCTGTGGCCCCGTCTCTCTGTCCCCGTCTCTCTGTGGCCCCGTCTCTCTGTGACCCCGTCTCTATGTGTCCCCGTCTCTATGTGGCCCCATCTCTGTAAGTCCCCGTCACATTATAACTATCCGTATGTCCATGACCGAAACCTAACCCCTAATCCAAACCCCAAACCTGATGTGAATCTCTGTCTCTATCCCTATCCCTAACCCTAATGACGATAAATACAGATCCTATCCCTAGCCATAGCCCTACTCTTTACCCCGAGGGGATGCAAAGAGACGGGGACACAATAGAGACGGGAACACAATAGAGACGGGGACACATAGAGACAACGGGGACACATCGAAACGGGGATGGAGTGAAAGTCTGTCT
>CM065699.1:48160573-48168073 GCA_017654935.2 Phymorhynchus buccinoides | reverse complement strand
TAGAGGGTCCTAGAGGCGGGATAGAGGGTCCCATTGGCATCGCGAATGCTAAAAATAATTTTCTCAGTGCATCCCTGGGACCCCCTGTACATTCTTTTAGAGGGTCCTTTGGAATGTTAGTATTTCATAGAGCCCCCAAATAGGGGTCCCTGGGAGCCCTGGCTCTATAAACCAGGCGTTCAAGACTGCACTTGGTCATCTCCAAACATGGAACACTCCATTGTTTAGTAAAGTGGGTGTTTTTTAATTTGACGGTTTTGGTTAGGGTTAGGGATTTGTTTGCCTTCCGCACCACACCTGTACATAGTCTGTACGCCGAAGCGGGCGAACCATCTCTTACTCACCGCAGACTCAAGCTTTCTCTAAACTACCACTTACAACTGTACTCCGAACTAGAAAACCCGGCTTACGACTGTGTGATGAATCTACCTTTCCAGAAGAAATATGAAGATAATCCTTCCAGTATTCCACCTCTGGGCATTCGCATCCTTCCTCATCTGGAAGAGGCGGATATTGACGCTGGTGTCATATGTGACGAATCCAAATTTTCTGATCAACCACCCTGGACTCTGTATACTACAGACATCAGATTTGACCTCACTACTCTAAGGAAAAATTCCACCAGCTCATTAGCTTATAAACAGATGTTCTTGGAGATGCGTTCCAAGCATCCCAAGCATCAAACGATTTTCACAGACGGTTCCAAATCTGAGGAAGGCGTTGCTTCTGCTGCCTTTATTCCATCATCGCGCCAAAGTTCTTCAAAGCATATTCCAACGGAAAGTTCTGTGTATACTGCCGAGCTGACTGCTCTTGTCATTGCTCTTAAGTTGATCGAGCAATCTGAGAATAAAACGTTTCTAGTTTGCACTGACTCCCTTTCAGCCTTAGAGGCTATTGCTGTTAAAAACTTGAAACATCCTGAACTAATCAAATTCTTTGAACTGTTTACGTTTCTGAAATCCAAAGGTTATGACGTCATCTTGGCATGGGTCCCTGGTCATGTCGTTATTCGAGGGAATGAGGAGACGGACCGTCTGGCCAGGGAAGCTATAAGAGATCATCCTGTGAGGGCGTACGTTCCATCCACTGATGTAAGATGCAGTGTTTCTAATTATATAAAAAATCTCGATCAAGAGGAGTGGAACCTGCAACCAGATAACAAGCTGTTCAACATCCGTCCAGACCTTAGAGAGTGTCTTCCTTCGGCTGCTGGCAGCCGGAAGGAAGAAACTGTTTTATGTAGATTACATACTGGACATACGTACTACACGCATTCCTTTTTATTGAAAGGAGAGGACCCGCCCTATTGTATAGCATGCGATTTTCCCATTTCCATTCGCCATGTCCTTTTGGACTGCTGGGATTTATACGACATTAGAAGGAAACACTACACTGCGGAGTCAATGAAGGTTTTGTTCCGCCTGACACGATCTTTAATTACTTGAAAGAGATAAATGTTTTTCACTTGATGTAAACAACTGTGATATTTTTAACCCTAGACGTGTCAGGTTTTTACTTGCTAAGTTTCTGATTGACAAATGATTTTTAACGAAAAGTATTTTAACAAAAAAAACTTTGATCTTGTTTTACCTTGTGTTTGTATCCCTTTTTAATACGTGGTGAGATGTAACGTGGTGTGATGTAACGTGGTGAGATGTAACGTGGTGAGATGTAACGTGGTGAGATGTAACGTGGTGAGATGTAACGTGGTGTGATGTAACGTGGTGAGATGTAACGTGGTGAGATGTAACGTGGTGAGATGTAACGTGGTGAGATGAAACGTGGTGAGATGTAACGTGGTGAGATGTAACGTGGTGAGATGTAACGTGGTGAGATGTAACGTGGTGAGATGTAACGTGGTGAGATGTAACGTGGTGAGATGTAACGTGGTGAGATGTAACGTGGTGTGATGTAATGTGGTGAGATGTAACGTGGTGAGATGTAACGTGGTGAGATGTAACGTGGTATGATGCAACATGGTGACAGCCCTGAAATGGCCTTTGCTGTCGACGGGGCTATAATTTAAATCTGAATCTTGTTTTAGTACAGTTTTATTTTTTGTGTATTTGGCGGTTTAATGTTTTGGTTAGGGTTAGGGATAGGGTTAGGGCTAGCTAGTGTCAGTTTAATTTCAGATTGAATGGTTAAAAGATACACATTCTAAAGTGTCGTTGAAAACCGACATTGTCACGCGAATGGCGTCACTTTCCATATTTGGAGATGACCAAGTGCAGCATTGAACGTCTTGTGCTTTATAAGGCCTAGCCACACTGCATGAGATTTGAACATTCTTCTTCTTCTTCTTCTTCTTCTTCGTCTTCTTCTTCTTCTTCTTCTTCTTCTTCTTCTTCTTTCTTCTTCTTCTTCTTCTTCTTTTCTTCTTCTTCTTCTTTTTTTTTTTTTTTTTTCTTTCTTTCCTTCTTCTTCTTCTTCTTCTTCTTTCTTCTTCTTCTTCTTCTTTCTTCACGCTTCTTACGTCGGTCGTCGTCGTCGTCGTCGTCGTCTTCTTCTGTCTTCTTCTTCTTCTTCTTCTTCTTCTTCTTTCTTCTTCTTCTTCTTCTTCTTCTTCTCGTCGTCGTCGTCGGCGTCGTCGTCGTCGTCGTCGTCTTCTTCTTCTTCTTCTTCTTCTTCTTCTTCTTCTTCTTCTTCTTCTTTCTTCTTTTTTTTTCTCTTTCTTCTTCTTCTTTCTTCTTCTTCTTCTTCTTCGCTTTCTTCTTTCTTCTTCTTCTTCGTCTTCTTCTTCTTCTTCTTCCTTCTTCTTCTTCTTCTTCTTCTTCTTTCTTCTTCTTCTTCTTCTTTTTTTTCTTCTTCTTCTTCTTCTTCTTTCTTCTTCTTCTTCGTCTTCTTCGTCTTCTTCTTTTCTTCTTCTTCTCTTCTCTTCTTCTTCTTCTCCTTCTTCGTCTTCTTTCTTTCTTCTTCTTCTCTTCTTCTTCTTCTCCTGGGAGCCACTATTTTGAGTTAAAAAAACTTTTCAACATAAAGGTTATTAATCTGGGACCCCAAAATTATTATTGTGATTTATCCAGTGTTTTTTTAGTTACCCGAATTTTGTGTTGTTGGTTTTTTTTACTTGTCAGGAATTCACTGCACTTTATCACATTCGCGTGTGGAGGTCTACACGAATATCGAGAACGTTGGGGGTCTATGAAGTAATGAAGCACTAAAATTCTGAACGACCCTCTAAAGGATGCACTAGAAAAAATATTTTTAGCAATTCGCAATGCCACTGGGACCCTCTATCCCGTCTCTAGGACCCTCTATGCTGTAAGTGATTGAGTCCCTGGGACCCCTTGTTTTGCGGGACGATTGGGAGCCCTGATCTCAAAAATTTAATTAAATTTCAAGTCCTTATCCAATTTTGGTGCTTAAGCGATTTGTTTTAAATAACATGTCAATGCGTATATTTTATATGAATATGATCATCAGATCAAGAAATCGAAGTCATATCAATAGGAAAGCTGTACATCTTCCTTGGAATGGAGGCCAAACTTAACGTCCTATATAGAGGTAGCTTTTTAAAGACCCCCCACGTCACGTGTACACATTCCCTCTTATTGTTTGGAAGATTTCTTATTAAGACCCAGTGATGCACACGATTAAGTCCCTTGTTTTTTTCCTGGGTTGCGCGTGACCCACATACGAATTTCCCCATATTCAAATTGAGGCTGCTCTTTACCAACTAATCTGCGGTCTCGAATTTGTGACAATTTATATGAATTAAGTCAAAACAATATTTCTTTTCAGTTATAAGAGGGAAAAACACGTGAAACCCGTGATTTTGACGAACGTGATCTGGTGGATTTTTAAGATTTCTTACCAGCTAATAATAGGACAAAACACGTGAAAACCATGATTTTTTGACCCCACCGTGACGTGGTGGGTCAGACTTAAAGACCCCGCACGTCACGTGTCAAAAATCGCAGGTTTTCACGTGTCTTTCCCTCTTATAGCTAGTAAGGAATCTTTTTAAGAAAACTTCCTAGCATAAGAGGGAATGTGACACGTGACGTGCGGGGTCTTTAAGGATACGTTGGTTGAAGAAAAGCTTTCCTACGTTTCAATGCTTGATATAGATAACATTGGGTGTTTTTTTTTGTCTTGTTTCAGAACGAGTCACGTGGTCTCTGCACGCGCTGTTGCTGCTGTTCCAAGCAGCGCACATCCTCCCCCTGGAGAGAATGGCGATCGACAGAGGGGTAAGGTGATTAAGGTCTGTGTACACGTTGACATTTTAGTCACGAGATATTTCTATTTCCCCCATGGCAACACAATGATAGCCCACTCTTGATATGACTTACAACTCACTGTGTTACCATGGGGAAATATATATACACCACTATGCTCGTGGAATAAATAAGGTTAACGTGTTTACCGAGACCTTTAGCTATCTTCGTTTAGTCCCCCGTCTATTGCCTTCTTTATTTTCAATAGTCCCTCTTTCAATCGCTCTCCTCTCTCCTCTCTATCTTCTCTCTCTCCTCTCCTACTCTTCCCATCCTCTCAAATCTCTCTCTCTCTCTTTCCTTCGTCTCTCTTCTCTCATCCTCTCCTCTCATCTTATCGTCTCTCCTCTCATCCTCGTCATTCGGGGGATTCTCTCTCTCTAGCTCTACTCTCTCTAATCTCAGACTCTCTATGCTCTCCTCTCTCTCTCTCCTCTCTTCTCATCTCTCTCCTTCTCTACATACATCGGTGTCTGTCTCGGTACTCATGTCATGTGTGTTGCGGCGTGCGCGTGCGCGTGTTTGTGTGTGTGTGTAGTGTGTGCGTGCGTGCGTGTGTGGTGTGTGTGTGGTGTGTTGTGTTGTGTGTGTGTGTGTATGTATGGGGGTGGTGTGGCGTTGCAGTGCGTGTGTGTGTGGTGTTGTGTGTTTTACGTGGGTGTGTATGCATGTGTAGTGCGTGTGCGACTGCGTGGCGTGTGTGTGTGTGTGTGTGATGTGTGTTGGTGTGGTTGTTCTGTATGCTGTGCGTGTGTGTTTTGGTTCTCTAAACGTCGAAACCCTTCTTAAACTCACTATTTGTTTTTACTAACTTTTCACCAGGAATGTTGATTTTCAGTTTTTTTGTCAGTTAGGCCAGCCTCGTCAACATTTTGTTTTTCAACCATGAACCGAACATTTGCTGTCCCTAACTGCGGTGGCTGACACACCTAATTATGCGGGCTGTGCGCTGATGAGGGTATGTGTCAGTAGTGATGTGCAAGAGAGAGACGAGACGAGAGAGCGCAGAGAGAGAATAAGAGAGAGAGAGGATGTGAGTAGATGAGAAGTTGAAGAGATTTCCCCCCACCGAAGAGGTTGACCCCGAGAGACGAGAGAGAGAGAGTGGAGACCGAGATTAGTGAGAGAGCATGAGGGAGAGCGACGAAGACCGAGATGTGATGAATCGAACGGAGAGTGGTTTACTATTTTAGCTACAGAGAGAGAGAGAGAGAGAGAAGAGAGAGAGAGCTCGAGAGAGAGAGAGAGAGAAGAGAGAGAGAGAGAGAGAGAGAGAGAGAGAGAAAACGACAACACGAAAACGCAAACGAAATTTATTTAACCAGGGAACAGGAATAGGCAAGTTACATGCTTGTTCCACCCCAGCCCTGTGAGCAAATAAAGTAAATCAACAAGAAAGCTAGATAATATTATGTACATGCAGAATGTAAGAAAAGGGAGTTGAGGAGGAGGGAAGATGCACAGATGGGGATAAGGATGGGGAAGATGTTGGAATTTAAAGTACCGTGAAAAAACCCGGAAAAAAAACCCGTCGCATCATGCAACATAAATCGCAAAGGATACACTCCTCACATTATCAGTAATAGTAATATAGTATTAACAATCAAGTTGATCATAACAAAAGTAGCAAACACAGAATGAGAGAGAGAGAGAGATGAGAGAAGTAGCGAGCGAGAAGAGCGATGAGGTGAGAGAGAATGAGAGAGAGATCAGAGATAGAGAGAGCATGTAATGTTAACTTGTATATACAAGAAGTGTCTGCTATATGCATGTAGGTATGTGCAGCTTATTGGTGAGCGTGTATAATTGAGCAGGAGAACATTGTGAAACAATCAAAACATAAATTACTTTACTCAACCGTGATCGTAGAGGCGGATTGGTCATGGTTTTCACTCGTGTCTGAGGTGGTTTCTATTTTGTATGCTATCCTCTCTAGCTTATTGAACGGATGGGGACTTAGGGTTCTCCAATTGTGCATGCGGTAGGTATTAGGAAGATCTAGCCAAGTTTGATATGAAGGTTATGGGTCAAAGGTCAAGGTCACTGGAGCCGATAACCACTGCCGCGCGGTTGGTGTATATTAGCGTCTTACGCCCTGTGTTATATTTTTCATTTTTTAATTTGTTACTTTGACGTCATTGTTTCTATTTTCTATTTTAACAATGAACTGTTGTTGTTTTTCATGAGATTGTAACTTGAACGTGTGAGCTAGAGTGAATTTTTTTCTCTCCTATTTTATAAACATTGAATTGTCTCATGAGATTTAACCCTCGCCCCGGCACTCCACGTGTCAAAAGCACGGTTTTCCCACGTGTGTTCCCTCTTATAGCTAGTAAGAATCTTAGAAATCCTTCCTAACATAAGATGGAAATGTGACACGTTGACGTGCGGGGTCTTTAACTCGAGTGTGGCACACACAGCCTATTTTAATTTAGTCCATGATTGTTGATAAGGATTGGAATACATTTCCGAAATATTACCAGCAACTAACGCGGGGCGTTCGGGTTTTGTTCAACATAATTTATTTTAAAGGTGGGTCCCTTGACGGATAAGATTTTGGCAAGAATACGACGTCGATATCACCAGAAAGACCGCTTTTCAAGATCGAACACCACTTTGCTCTGGTTTCCCTAGAAATAACCGTCAAAACGGCGATTCCTCTTGGCGGATATGCCGGAGAGAGGCCATTTTGGATGCGGTGGGTGGAGTCACTCATGTGGTTGAAGGCGTTTTCTTTTTTTGTAGTGCAGTAAAAAGTGCAAAAAAATGACATTTCCTAGTTGTTGTGTAGTCGAAAATCTTTCGATAAATTGGTATCAAATTTTAAAAAAATAAAATAAAAAAATGCTGAGTATTGCGAAACTTTCGGTGCCAAACGATTTGGTCGGCCATTAGAAAAGAGACGGCACACGCCTTTCTCCTTTGTTAAATAATTGAATTCCAGCACCTCCGCCAAGGAGGAATCGCCGATTTGAACGGTTGATTTCTAGAAACTCAGAGCGCAAGTGAGTGGGTTTGCAATTCTACTGTAAAGGGTGTTTTCCTGGTGATCTCGACGGTTTCTTTCTTACAAAAAAAACTCTTCCGTCAGGGTGCCAACACCTTTAACCACTTGACTTCATTCATTGTTCCCCACCAGGCTACGTTCGAAGTGTTTCCGCGGACGAAGGGGCGCGCGGGGGATGTGTTGTTGCACTGCGGAAAGGGAGACTACTGCCACTATAGCCTCATCACCCTCACCCTCTCCCCACGCACCCTCCCCTCACCAACACAC
>CM065699.1:48137041-48160073 GCA_017654935.2 Phymorhynchus buccinoides | reverse complement strand
GAGAAGAGAGAGAGACACACACACACACACACACGCACTATGCTATTGACCCAGTGTTGGTTGTTTTCTCTCGTCCGAACACAGACGGACTCGTGGCCCCCGAATCCCCTGACGACTGCAGCGCCATTACTCATGCCGGGAGGGGGCATGATGGCCTTCACGGGCGCCACCACCTCCGGAACCTCTAAGACTGCGTGTGGCTGATCAAGAGAGACACTCCTCGGACAACCACGCGGATGGGGGATGCTCAGACTGCCGAAGTCCTTCTGGGAGATGGTGAGTGGATGTGAATAAGAATACGAAGTTGTTTGTTGTTGTTTTCTTTAAAACCCTTTCATCGCCGCTTGTCGCCTCTTGGCACCACAATGAGTTAACGCCCATGTCCCCTGAAAGGCACAAATGAGGGGTCTGGTATCCTATACCTTAATGTTCTTACTTTTTGCTCTTTTCCTTTTTCGCCCGTGAACAAACACGAACGATCGTTCGCCGACAGTGGGTTTGTTCTTAAGCTGACCCGAAGCGCTCACTGTGCGAAGTTTAGCCTTTGACCCACGTCATAGCGAGTCTCAAAAGGCCTACTTCGGTAACATGTAGGTCTAAGCCTAGGAAAAATCCCCCCACCCCCTTAAATTTTGTGCATCTCCGTCTATAGAAAGAAACTAACCGAGAAGTAACGATTTTGCTTTTTGTGTTCTTTCAAAAGGAAGTAATAGCATTGAATTATTTTCATATAATAAAATGATGTGATATGATGACAGATCGAATGATCAGCAGGCCATAGGCCTTTTGGTCTGTCCGAGTGTTCGCACTGTCGAGGTATCCAACTCTCTTGTTCACAAAACTGAAAGAAGCAGACTTTCCGATTGAGGTCGTAACATGACGATTGTGACAAAACTGCTCTTTGCTTTATGTTCTCGGATAGCATCTGACGTCAAGAAAGAAAAATACTCATAAAAAAAAACAAGGCGTGTTTTGGATCACTGATCTAGAATAAAGATCACGACAATTTGTTTTCCCTTCACGTATGAAGAGTTACATTTGCTCGACACTTTCTTCCTTCACGTATGAAGAGTTCTCGTGTTCGCCGAACAAGAACTTGTCCACCAGAACACGACATGGGAAACGAGATTCCGGGCCGCCTGCTGTTCGGCGAGCAAACGAACGGCTGTTCGGCGATCATGTTCGCGGGGTTATTAAGGACAACCCAATTCGGCCGAACATTTCAGTTCGCCGAACACCGTTCGGGCTGTTCGCTTCGGCAGCCGTTCGGCCATCTAAGGGTGGCTTTAGTTTAATGGATGTTTTTAGCTGAAAATGGCTGGCGTTGAAAGGGTTAAAGGTGACCCTGACCGGATGAGTTTTTGCAAGAAACACGTCGAGATCCACCAGAAAGACAAGCCATTTCAAGGATCGGAAACACTCACTCTCAACTCTCTGGTTTCCTAGAAATTAACCCGTCAAAAACGGCGATTCCTCCTTGGCGGAGATGACGGAGAGAGTAGCCATTTTGGATAGGGTTTGGGTGGAGGTCATTCATTGTGGTTGAAGCGTTTCTTTTTTTGTAGTGCAGCAAAAAAAAAAATTGGCGGAGCTATTTCTTTTGTTGTGAGCGAACCTCCTTTAGATAATCTGTATACAATACTGTAAAGAAAAAAGAAAAAAAAAAGGCTTGTATTGCGAACATTTCGTGCAAACGATTTGGTCTAAACGCGAGGCGGCCATTTGAGCCTTCTCTTGATGAGGTTAAAGGATTCTGACTTCCAGCACCTCCGCCAGGAGGAAATCGCCGATTTGACGGTTTGATTTCTAGGAAACCAGAGTAAAGTGAGTGTTGCAATCTCTGTAAAGGGTGTTTTCATGGGTGATTCCTGTGATCGGACGTGTTCTTACAAAAAAATCATCCGTCAGGGTGGCCCTTTAAGGCAACCGCAATCATTCTTGTTAACGGTTCTGTCCTGGTAGTTTCAGAGTGTGCATGATTTGGGTCAGCCTCAATCCCTATCTCTGAAAAAGGTCCAGTTAGATCGTATAGGTGACACAAAGCTGGACATACACTTGCCAACAGTGCAGACATTATGCCTTGCATGGATGGTGGGTGGAGAGAAAGGATAGGGGCGGAAGAAAAGGATGGGAGGGGGGCTGAGGGCGATAAGAGACAACCACGCGGACGGGAGTGGTGCTTAGGACTGACGTTGGTTCTTCTTGGGGATGGCTTGAGTCAAGGGGGGGGGGGGGGGGGGGGGGGGGGGGGGGGTGGGGGGGGGGAGTGATAGGGGGGGGGGGGGGGGGGGGCGGTGGGGGGTGGTGAAGATTAGAGATGCTACACACAACGCGATCATGCGCACGCACGAAACACACACATTATTATTCTTTGCGTGGTTTTTTTGTTGGAGGGTAGGCATGAAAAAAAGCCTTGTTAGCTTTTTGTTTTAACCCCCCCATCAATAAAGATTCATATCTATTCTAACCATACTGACCCTCAAAACACTCAAAACACTCAAAAACCAATAGCAAAAAACATCTTTAATTTGGAAACCAATGCCCAAGCAACATAAACTGAAACGAAAGTAGCAAAGGACCGCTACTCCGCCATTACCCGGAAGCCCGCTTACTCCCCTTTCACTTCCGGTCCATTTGACCTGTGAGCGTCGCTTTTAGTATTTAGTTAGAATAGGTAGATAATATTAATAGAAATCTACACATTTAGACTTGACTTGTCTTGACTTGACTTCACAACACACACACACACACACACACCACACACACCACACACACACAACACACACCACACCACACACCTCTCTCACCAACGCACAGCCATCGCCACTAGTGTTTATTGACTGTCATTTCCACACAAATCATCATGAGCAGCAGCACAGCAGCATCACCTTAATTAATTGCTAATTATTCCTCCAGCATCCCGACCACTGTCATCGTAATCTTCATCAATCAAACAGACCCAGCATTTGTGATGCTTAAGCACCACGAATCATCATGATCATCATGATCATCATCAGCATATCATATTCATCATCAGCATCATCATCATCATCATCACAATGAGCGTAAATGGTTTCAAAAGCACAGACCATCATCATTAAAGTCATCTTTAAAGGGACACCCTGGACGGATGAGTTTTTTGCAAGAAAACACGTCGAGATCACCGGGAAAACACCCTTTACAGATATTGCAACACTCATTTTGCTCTGGTTTCCTTGAAATCAAACCGTCAAATCGGTGATTCCTCCTTGGCGGAGGTGCTGGAACCAGGAAGTCAAATTATCTGCAGTGAAAGAGAAGGCGTGTGTCGTTTCTTTTCTAATGGCCGCCTGTTCGTTTAGACCAAATCGTTTGCACGAACTTTACACAATACAAGCCTTTTTTATCCAGTTTACCTAAAGGAGTTTCGCTTCACAACAAAGGAAATAGCTCCCATTTTGTTTTTACTGCACTGCCAAAAAAAAAAAAAAAAAGGCTTTAACCACAATGAGTGTCCTCCACCCACCCCATCCAAAATGGCTTCTCTCTCCGGCATCTCCGCCAAGGAGGAATCGCCGTTTTGACGGTTTGATTTGTAAGAAAAAACACCCAGAGCAAAGTGAGTGTTCCGATCCTTGAAAAGGCTGTCTTTCTTGGTGATCTCGACGTGTTTCTTGCAAAAACTCATCCGTCAGGGTCCACCTTAACGTTTCTCTTTACTTGCTGATGTTATTCTGTCTATATTATTATTGTTATCATTGCTGTTGCTTCCGCTGCTGTTCTCTGCTTTCGAATCAAACCTCAAAACCCACTTGTTTCCCCCGTCATTGAAGCTCTTTCTCTCTTTCCCTCCTCTTCTCTTCCTTGCCTTTAGGACCATTTCTCAAACGTGTGTGTGTTCTCATGTGTGTTGTGTTATCTTTGTTTGAATTACGTTATGAATGTTTAACCTGTTTGTGTGCGCTTCGAATTTGATTTATATCAAGATTTAAGCGCCGTATTTATAAAACTATTATGGTTGGTGGTGGTGGTGGTTGTGGTGGTGGTGGTGGTGGTGGGGGTGTCATTGCTGTTATGATTATTTAAAAAAAATATAATGTTACACCCTAAATATTGACAAATCTATTCTAACCATACTGACCAACACTTAAACAATAGCATAACACTTTCCCAAGTACGGGAAGCGAGTCTGTTAAAGAACCACTGACGCACCACGATTAAGTCCCTTGTTTTTTTCTGGATAGCTGTGACCCACAAATAAATGTCCCCAACTTCCAATTGAGGCTACTCTTTAAAATTATCTTTCGTTTTCAATTTGAGGGGCATATGACTGTATGGGAGTCAAACCTGGTCAAAACAAGATTTTTTTACCAGCTTGTAAGAGGGGAAATACGTGAAACCCGTGATTTTTGACAGGTGATCTGGTGGATGCTTTAAGGAACGTATCATGGCCAGGACGAAAGGGAGGTCACTCATGATACTTCCTGTAAAGGGAAGTTACGTCCATTTGCTTTTTGCGTTATCCATTGCTAGGTAATGGTTTCCAACTGGGAAAAAGTGCTTAGCTATCTAAGTGTTTTGTTGGTGAGTATTTAGTTAGAATGGATAGTAATATTAATAGAAATCTATCAATGTATGGCATCTGAATATCAGATTTTCACGCTGTGTGTGTCTTTTACCAATAAGGGGCAACCACACTGCATACGATCCAATCCAACTGCGACCCGACTGTGACAATCTGTGAGGCGTGATTCTCGTCAAATTCTACCGTCTAAATGAATCTGACGAAATCCTACTAGTTTTTTTCACTATATTTTGTAGTCCCCCGTACACGAATCTGACGAAATATCCGTAGGCCTATTTTTGAATTAGACATTTTATGAATGTCCGAATTCGGACAGGCGCACATAGAGACGGGGACACATAGAGACAGGGACACATAGAGACGGGGACACATAGAGACGGGGACACATAGAGACGGGGACACATAGAGACGGGGACACATAGAGACGGGGACACATAGAGACGGGGACACAGATACGGGGACATATAGAGACGGGGACATATAGAGACGGGGACATATAGAGACGGGGACATATAGAGACGGGGACACATAGAGACGGGGACACATAGAGACGGGGACAGATAGAGACGGGGACACATAGAGACGGGGACATATAGAGACGGGGACACATAGAGACGGGGACAGATAGAGACGGGGACACATAGGGACAGGTATACATAGAGACGGGGACACAATGACGGGGACACTTAGAGACGGGGACATATATTATAGAGACGGGAACGCTAAGAGACGGGGACACGTAGAGACAGGTACACATAGAGACGGGGACACATAGAGACGGGTCATATAGAGACGAGGACATATAGAGAGTAGGTACACATAGAGACGGGGACACATAGAGACGGGGACATTTAGAGACGGGGACACACAGACACGGGGAAATATAGGGACAGGGGCACACAGAGACTGAGACACATAGAGACGGGGACACATAAAGATGGGTACACATAGAGACGGGAACGCTAAGAGACGGAGACTAGCGTATGAACACACGGAGACACATAGAGACGGGAACACATAGATGGGGTCATGACAGAGACCTGAACACAATGACGGGGACACTTAGAGACGGGGACACACAGAGACACAAAGAGAGACGGGGACGGGGGGGACAATAATTATCGATCCGGGAACACATTGCGCGCACTGATCACAAAAAACACCCCCAAAAATATCTGCAACCATACCTGTTAATAAGGAATTTTCGCGTGCTGGCGACCTTGAGTTTCACTGAGTTGAATTTAGAGAGTTGAATTAGAAAGGTCAGCGTAACTCGGGCAGAACGAGTGCGGGCAAATTAGTAGTCTAATACAGGGAACGAACGCTCGTGGCAAATGCCCTATTCTTTTTTGTGTGAACAGGGTGGCTGCAGTACGGACGAATGAACACGTTGGACATCCATCAGGGTAGCAGCTCCGAGTCACCCCTCATGTACCGGTACACGGCGCGAAACTTGACGCACGCCTCCCCCTCCTACTTCGCCACCGCCGGCCTTTATCTGAGACTGCGGGGAGGCTTCTACAGCACGGACAAACTGAGCTTCATCTTCACCGCTGTCAAGAATGTGTCCCTGGGTGGGTGGTGGGTGTGTGGATGTGGGTGGGGGTTTGGGTGCGGGCTAGGGGGGTATGCGTGTTGGGTGGGGTGGGTGTGTGTGTGTGTGTGATGTTGAGAGAGAGAGATAATGTGGTTTGTGTGTGTGTGGGTGGGAGGTGGGGGGGGGGTGAGATGCGAGAGAGAGAAAAATAATGTGTACACTGTGTGTGAGATGAGAGAGAGAGAAAGATAGATAATATATATATGGTGTGTGTGTGTGTGTGTGTGTGTGTGTGTGTGTGTGTGTGTGTGTGTGTGTGTGTTTGTGTGTGTGAGATGAGATGTGCCGTGTATGTGTGTGTGTTTGTGTGTGTGAGATGTGAGAGAGAGAGAGATAATGTGTGTTTGTGTGTGTGTACGTGTGCGTGCAAGTGTGTGTATGTGAGAGATGTGAAAGAGAGATAATATATGTGTGTGTGTTTGTGTGTGTGAGATGTGAGAGAGAGAGAGATAATGTGTGTTTTGTGTGTGTGTGAGATGAGAGAGAGAAAGGTAGATAATATGTGTGTGTGTGCGTGTGTGCGTGTGTGTGTGTGTGTGTGTGTGTGTGTGTGTGTGTGTGTGTGTGCTCTTGCGAGTGTGTGTGTGTGTGTGTGTGTGTGATGTGAGAGAGAGACAAGAGAGATAATGTTGTGTATGTGTGTGTGTGTGTGTGTGTGTGTGTGTGTGTGTGTGTGTGTGTGTGTGTGTGTGTGTGTGTGTCTGTTCAGGGCATAATAATTAACAGATGCATCCAAGACTTTAATATTTAGCAGACTAAATGTTTGAGCCGACGTCCATTCAATGAAAGAACTTGGGATATTGGGTTGCTTTTTTGTGTGTCTATGTGCGCGCATTTGGGTGTGTTCGTGTGCGTGTGTGTGTGCGTGCGTGTGTGTGTGTTTGTGTGTACATGAGTGCGTGCATGTGTGTATCTATCTCTCACAAGGGCTGTTCGACTATCTGTGTCACAACCTGTTATATGTACGTGTGTGTGTGCGCGCGCGTGTGTGCGCGCGCGTGTGTGCGCGCGTATGTGTGTGTTCTTTTTTGTCTGTTCAGGGTATAATTAACAAATAGGGCCTACATCCAAGTATTTAGTAGACTAAAATAATATTTTGATGATCCGTCGTCCATTGAACGAAATAACTTAGGATATGTTTTTTATCTCTGTGTGTTTGTGTGTGTGTGTGTACTGTGTGTGTGCGTGCGCGCTGTGTGTGTGTGCGTGCGCGCGCGTGTCTGCCTGTCTGTCACAGAGGGCTCGGGCTGTCCTGGCCTCTTCGACTACCTGTGTCACAACCTGCTGTGCATCGACCAGGACCTCATGTGTGATGGCATCGACCACTGCGGAGACCAGTCCGACGAGAGCCCCGCCCTAGACTGCTCCATGTCAGGTAGCCTAGCAATCCAACCATCCATCCATCTATACATCCATGAATCCACCAATTCATGCATTCATCCATCAGTCCATGCATTCGTCAATCAGTCCATGCATTCATCCATCAATCCATGCATTCATTAATAAATCCATACATTCATTCATCCATGCATTCATCCATCAATCCATGCATTCATCCATCAACCAATCCATGCATTCATCCATCAATCATGCATGCATCCATCAATCCATGCATTCATCCATCAAACCATGCATTCATCCATCAATCCATGCATTCATCTGTTCAATCCATGCATTCATCCGTACGTTCATGCATTCATTCATTCCATCAATCCATGCATTCATCCATCAGTCTATGCGTTCATCCATCAATCAATCCATGCATGCATCCATTAATCCCTGCATTCATTCATCCTTCAATCCATGCATTCATACATCAATCCATGCATTCATCCATCAAGTCATGCATTCATTAATAAATCTGCATTCATCAATCCATGCATTCATCAATCAATCCATGCATTCATCCATCAATCCATGCATACATCAATAGTGGCCTAGACTCGATGGATGTGTGTGTGTGTGTGCGCGCGTGTGAGTGTGTGTGTGTGTGTATGTGTGCGCGTGTGCGTGCGTGTGGTGCGGGTGCTGTGCAGTGCGTGTGCGGTGAGTAGTGCGGTGGTTAGTGCGTGCGTGAGTGGTGTGTGTGTGTGTGTGTATGTGTGGTGTTGGTGTGTGTGCGTGGCGTTGCGTGTGTGTGCTGTGTTGTGCGGAGCGCAGTGCGCGCCTTGTGTGGTGTGTGCGTGTCACGTGCGTGTGCGTGCGTGTGAGAGTGAGCGCAAAAATGATCAGAAGAATTATGCAGTACATTCTTATGCATTCTTTTTGCAGCTTTGTGGCGACTCAGCTTCAAGTGGAGTATGCCGTACGTGGGTAAGTACCGGTGTCACTGTGTGTGTGTGCGTGCGCACGCGTTGTGTGTTTTGTGGTGTTTTATGCGTTATTGTAAGTTCATTTAACCCTTTTTTCGCCGCCAGGCCATTTCAGCCACAAAAAATACTATTAAACTGTAAACTGGGTAGACCAAAACAAATCTGCAACATTGGGAATTCTTCTGTGACATATATAACATTAGGGCCCTATCCCTTACCTCCAAAAATTAAGGAAAACAGGGTTCTTTTGGATAAATAACAGGTCCTGATGGATGCCGTTTTAGTGACGTGGGTGTTAAAACCATTGTGGTGCTAAAATGCGAAAAATGGCTTGCGGCGAAAGGGTTAATACTTGGCCTACATCTTTTTGTTCATGCTTCGTTAATACAGTGGAACCTCCATTATAAGACCTCCAAAAATCTTCCAAGATGAGGTCTTAGAAGGGAGGGGTCTTATAAGGGAGGTAATTTTTAATACTTACAAAGAAGGGCAATGTTTCAGAGAAGGTAGGTCTTATATGGGAGGGAGTCTTATAATGGGAGGTTCTTACAAGGGAGGTTCCACCGTATCATGCGCTTTTGTTTGCTGTGAAAGGATTACAATCTTTGAATATGTGCGTGCGTGCGTGCGTGCGTAAGTGAGTGCGTGACGTGTTTGCAATCTGCAATGGTCGTTTATGATGTACTTAAAGTTTCTGATACTTAACCCTTTCACCGCCAAAATCGCAGTTTAGCACCACAATGATTTAACACCTATGTCAATAAAAGGCACCAAATGTGGGGTCTATTAATTATCCAAAGACCATATTGTCTTAGTTTGGGGAAGTAAGGATAGACCTTATTTTATATAAATGTCACAGAAAAAATCCCAATTAAATGCAAGATGGATTTTGCTTTCCTACCCAGGTAAATTTAATGGAAATTGTTTGGCTGAAAATGTATGGCTGGCAGTGAAAGGGTTAATAATCGTTGTTCAAATGTTTTTCTTCATTTGTGTTCTTCATGTCCCTTTCTTGTAATTTGGTTTTTTCACTTATTTCTCATGGTGTAGAAAAGCTTATAATATGCCTGTCCAAAAAAATCCTCACACATTCAAATTCGTACTCATTCACATTAGCATTCGTATTCTCTCCCTCCCCTGGCGGCAGAAGCCCCTGGGTGTGTGACAAGGGCAGGTGGCCCTGTTCTGTTCAACACTGTTCGTTGTTCTGTTGTCTCCCCCTAGCGGCAGAAGCCCCTGGGGTGTGTGACAAGGGCAGATGGCCCTGTTCAGTAACACACTGTTCATTGTTCTGTTGTCTCCCCCTAGCGGCAGAAGCCCCTGGGTGTGTGACAAGGGCAGATGGCCCTGTTCTGTTCAACACTGTTCGTTGTTCTGTTGTCTCCCCCTAGCGGCAGAAGCCCCGGGGTGTATGACAAGGGCAGATGGCCCTGTTCTGTTCAACACTGTTCGTTGTTCTGTTGTCTCCCCCTAGCGGCAGAAGCCCCTGGGTGTGTGACAAGGGCAGATGGCCCTGTTCTGTTCAACACTGTTCATTGTTCTGTTGTCTCCCCCTAGCGGCAGAAGCCCCCGGGGTGTGTGACAAGGGCAGATGGCCCTGTTCTGTTCAACACTGTTCGTTGTTCTATTGTCTCCCCCTAGCGGCAGAAGCCCATGGGATTGTGACAAGGGCAGATGGCCCTGTTCAGTAACACACTGTTCATTGTTCTATTGTCTCCCCCTAGCGGCAGAAGCCCATGGGATTGTGACAAGGGCAGATGGCCCTGTTCAGTAACACACTGTTCATTGTTCTATTGTCTCCCCCTAGCGGCAGAAGCCCATGGGATTGTGACAAGGGCAGATGGCCCTGTTCAGTAACACACTGTTCGTTGTTCTGTTGTCTCCCCCTAGCGGCAGAAGCCCCCGGGATGTGTGACAAGGGCAGATGGCCCTGTTCAGTAACACACGGTTCATTGTTCTGTTGTCTCCCCCTAGCGGCAGAAGCCCCTGGGTGTGTGACAAGGGCAGATGGCCCTGTTCAGTAACACACTGTTCATTGTTCTGTTGTCTCCCCCTAGCGGCAGAAGCCCATGGGATTGTGACAAGGGCAGATGGCCCTGTTCAGTAACACACTGTTCGTTGTTCTATTGTCTCCCCCTAGCGGCAGAAGCCCCAGGACCAGGCAGCAGAACCACGGCATGTTCAGGCTGGTCGTGTCAGGTGGACGGCCGCTGTCTAGCCATCAGCATGCTGTGTGACGGGGTCAATGATTGTCTGGATGGACAGGACGAACGACACTGCGGTCAGTGGACATTTGTATCAATTTATATTTGTCCGAAGGTGAACGGACTTTGCGATGGACTGGTTTGTATTTTTTGTTTTTGTCTGGTGTTTTTTTTGGTGGGGTCTTTGTGTGGGTTTTTCTGTCTGTCTCAAGGATATCTCCCGAACCGCTTGACCGAATCGCGTCAAAATTTTGTGTGAAGGTGTGCCTCCTTAATAGGAAGAGATCGGCGCAAACCATTTTGCCGTCGTGACCTTGACCTTGACGTACGACCTTGAAAACCGAAAATCTATTTTAGCCATATCTCGGGCACCGATCAACATAGGATGTTGAAACTTGGTATGAAGGTGGTTTGGCTTATGCCCGTTCTGATGATGGCATACCGATCAAGGTCAAGGTCAAGGTCAAAAAGATCGCTGGAGCCTGAAAATCGGAGGGTCATTTTTTTCTCCTTCTGTCTGTCCCAAGGATATCTTTCGAACGGGTTGACAGAATCACGTCAAATTTTGTGTGCTGGTGTGTCACCATGAGAGGAAGGCATCCGCGCAAACCATTTTGCCGTCGTGACCTTGACCTTGGCGTACGACCTTAAAAACCGAAAATCTTTCAGGGGCCATAACACCCACACCGTTAGAGTTAGAGTCTTCAAATTTGGCATGAAGGTACTTTGGCTTATGCCCGTTCAGATGGTGGCATACCCGATCAAGGTCAAGGTCACCGGTCCGGGCGATCCGTAGGCTCTTGAAAGTGGTAGGGGTCTACAAGTATGGGTTTTAAGCCCATATTTCCACATTGGTACTGACAGAAAGCGCTTCAGATTGTGTGTGGTACTGGTATACCCTAGAGAAGAAAACATCCGAGCAAAAATTATCACCATGCTGACCTTGACCTTTAAGTGGACCTTGAAAACTGAAACATTTCCTTCTTTGCGCTATATGTTTATTCTTCAAGCTGTATCTCGTGAACTAGAAGACAGAATCCCTTCCAATTTTTGTGTCAGGATGTGACACTCTACGGGGTGTCGCAAGTGCGTGGCATTGCTGGTGACGGACATGTCTGCCGCTCGGCGACGCCCTTGTTAATCTTTATTTGCAGTGATGGGCATTGGGGTAATAAAAAGAAGCATTAAGTACAGGCGGCTCCCAGGGACCCCCACTTTGGGGTCTATGAAGCAATCTAACATTCTAAAGGAAACCTCCAAAAGAATTGTGCCAGGGGGTCCCAGGGATGCAACGAGAAACAAATTATTTTTAGCATTCGACAATGCCACATGCTTATCCCGCCTCCTAGGACCCTCTATTCGCTGCTAAGTGAAGGAGTCCCTGGGACCCCGTGTTTTGCAGGACACGATTGGGTAGCCCTGGAACTCGCTCAGGAAATTTTGTTTATATTGAGGCAAACAGGCACCCGTGTGCCGGTTGGTTAGAATATTGCCGCCTCTCGTAATCCAACGGGGTTTTGGCCAGTGCGGTGGTTCGAACCCAGCTGGTCACGGTGTTGTATCCTTGGGAAAGTTACTTTACTCCTATTTCCTGGTCCTTTCGGATGAGACCTAAAACCCGAGGTCCCGTGTGCGAAGAATGCACGCACAAGATCTTGCGTGCGGCTGGCGCGCGTTCGTCTGCGTTAAAGCCCATTCCACTATTCGGTACGAGTAGGCCGTGTTGTGCCGGTGGAATGGATGACACAAACTCACAAAGCATGCATCCTGTGCGCCAATAGCAGTCTAACTAAGGGAAGACTTTGGGCGCGGGGCAGGATAAACATCCCCAATCGGAAGAAGAAGAAGAGAACACCGAAACAGACAAAAAAGTCAACAACTCCCAGAATCCCAATGTCCTTGTTTACGTCATTATCTATGTGAACTCCCAGAATCCCAATGTTCTTGTTTACGTCATTATCTATGTCAACTCCCAGAATCCCAATGTTCTTGTTTACGTCATTATCTATGTCAACTCCCAGAATCCCAATGTTCTTGTTTACGTCATTATCTATGTCAACTCCCAGAATCCCAATGTCCTTGTTTACGTCATTATCTATGTCAACTCCCAGAATCCCAATGTTCTTGTTTACGTCATTATCTATGTCAACTCCCAGAATCCCAATGTCCTTGTTTACGTCATTATCTATGTCAACTCCCAGAATCCCAATGTTCTTGTTTACGTCATTATCTATGTCAACTCCCAGAATCCCAATGTCCTTGTTTACGTCATTATCTATGTCAACTCCCAGAATCCCAATGTCCTTGTTTACGTCATTATCTATGTCAACTCCCAGAATCCCAATGTTCTTGTTTACGTCATTATCTATGTCAACTCCCAGAATCCCAATGTTCTTGTTTACGTCGTTATCTATGTCAACTCCCAGAATCCCAATGTCCTTGTTTACGTCATTATCTATGTCAACTCCCAGAATCCCAATGTCCTTGTTTACGTCGTTATCTATGTCAACTCCCAGAATCCCAATGTCCTTGTTTACGTCGTTATCTATGTCAACTCCCAGAATCCCAATGTCCTTGTTTACGTCGTTATCTATGTCAACTCCCAGAATCCCAATGTTCTTGTTTACGTCGTTATCTATGTCAACTCCCAGAATCCCAATGTTCTTGTTTACGTCGTTATCTATGTCAACTCCCAGAATCCCAATGTCCTTGTTTACGTCGTTATCTATGTCAACTCCCAGAATCCCAATGTCCTTGTTTACGTCGTTATCTATGTCAACTCCCAGAATCCCAATGTCCTTGTTTACGTCGTTATCTATGTCAACTCCCAGAATCCCAATGTTCTTGTTTACGTCGTTATCTATGTCAACTCCCAGAATCCCAATGTTCTTGTTTACGTCGTTATCTATGTCAACTCCCAGAATCCCAATGTCCTTGTTTACGTCATTATCTATGTCAACTCCCAGAATCCCAATGTTCTTGTTTACGTCATTATCTATGTCAACTCCCAGAATCCCAATGTCCTTGTTTACGTCATTATCTATGTCAACTCCCAGAATCCCAATGTTCTTGTTTACGTCGTTATCTATGTCAACTCCCAGAATCCCAATGTCCTTGTTTACGTCGTTATCTATGTCAACTCCCAGAATCCCAATGTCCTTGTTTACGTCATTATCTATGTCAACTCCCAGAATCCCAATGTCCTTGTTTACGTCATTATCTATGTCAACTCCCAGAATCCCAATGTCCTTGTTTACGTCATTATCTATGTCAACTCCCAGAATCCCAATGTCCTTGTTTACGTCGTTATCTATGTCAACTCCCAGAATCCCAATGTCCTTGTTTACGTCATTATCTATGTCAACTCCCAGAATCCCAATGTCCTTGTTTACGTCATTATCTATGTCAACTCCCAGAATCCCAATGTCCTTGTTTACGTCATTATCTATGTCAACTCCCAGAATCCCAATGTCCTTGTTTACGTCATTATCTATGTCAACTCCCAGAATCCCAATGTCCTTGTTTACGTCATTATCTATGTCAACTCCCAGAATCCCAATGTCCTTGTTTACGTCATTATCTATGTCAACTCCCAGAATCCCAATGTTCTTGTTTACGTCATTATCTATGTCTGTTTTTTAATGTGTTCTACCAGTACCCCACAACATGGAAGTCGGTTCTTGTTTTATTTGACTCTGTTTGAAACCAAGTCAGCAGAAGAACCAGAGAGCAACAATTCTGTCTTCTATGTCCAATTTCTGCAAATGGTGTGTCGTGAATGTCAAACTTTTCAAATTGCGCGTTAAATCAAAAGTAGAAAAGATAAGAAGAAGGAGAGGAGGAGGAGGGGGGAGAAGAAGAAGAAGGAGGAGGAGGAGAAGAAATAAAAATAATAATAATAATAATAATAATAATGATTATTTATAGAGCGCTTAACTCCCTTTGCAGGGAGCTCAAAGCGCTGAACAAAGGCCTAAGCACTAACATAAACATACACATTAAAGACAAGACAAGAATAAAAGAATAAATCAACATGAAGACAAGTGTCAATGAATATAAACATTACAAATAATCATTATAGCAATTAAGTCTCAATGAAGACAAATGAGTGAGACTTAATACAAATGTATTAATCTCTCTCTCTCCCCCTCGGTCGTTCTTTAATGTAATGCATGTTCACCTGACAGTGATCTTAAGACAATAATAAAAATATGTGTATACTATGTGCATGTGGTATTCTGAATGTCCGTTCGGGGGGGGGGGGGGGGGGGGGGTATGATGAGCTATGCGAGTCTATTCATACTTATAAATTACATCAGTAAATGGGAGTTATTGGTTTGTGTACATTCGATGGCTTGGAGTCAAAACGGACTATCTTTAGATAGTCCATTGACCATATTATTGAACTTATTACGAAAACTAATAACTTGTATAAAAAAAAGACTGCTGAAATATAAAAAGCAAAACCCCCCTTTTTTTATATTTCTGCAGTCATTGTTTGATACAAGATATTAGTTTTTGTAATAAATCCAATAATACGTCAATGGACTATCTAAAGAGAGTCTGGTTTGACTCCAAGCCATCGAATATATTCGTGTGTGTACGTATACGCATGCTCGCGCGGGGGCGCAGGGGCGTGTGTGTGTGTGCGTGCGCGCCTCTGCATATGTACACCTGTCTGAACACCTGCATCTGTACTGTGTCCTCCATATCTGTGTGCAGTGCTGACCACTCAAGCCATCTCCAGAAGGGCCAACACTAACCATGGGGCTCGCGGGGCTGCCACCTGTCAAGCCGAACTGACCCCCTGGCTACTACTACTACTACTGATGATGCTGCTGCTGACCATCCCATTGAGGCTGACCTCAGCTGGACACTGCGGAGGCAGATAGCACTCGTTGTATAACACAAAAAAACCAAAGGTGGCAGAGTGGTTATTAAGACGTTCGCCTGCCAATTGTAACGCGTGACTTGCTGCTGCGTGAAGTGACCCGGGTTCGAATCCCGGGCCTCCTCGCCCTTTCTTTCTATTTCGACAGGAAAACCGAAACAAACGTCGAGTCCTTCGCCGGGTTGGGGGACTTAAAGCTAATCTGATAATCGTGGACCCGGTACCCGTGCGCTTTACGCATCGTTGTATAAAAAATCCCACAGCAGTTGAAAGTCGGTATAAGAGCAGGGAGAAATCCCGCTGCCTGGTATGGCCGAATTGATAGCTGGGATTTCCAAGTGTGCTTCCATCGGGGGCATTGGCAGTTCGGGCCTAGAATTCTCATGTGATGTTTTGATTAATGCAAATCGTTTCTCGTGATGTGTTTAATAAAGAAAAAAGGCTTTCTCGTGTAACATTTCAGGACCACAAAGACAATGTCACCATAGCATTTCAGGAGCACACAATGTCATAGAAATCTATAGATATACCATCTCGACTTCAGTGGTGTTCAAAGAAAAAGACAACCATCCAAAGTGCCACAAAGGGAGGGTGATTTTCGAATATTTTAAATAAATATTGACTTCTGTTGTGCGATAAACCCCGTAAGCTACTGGAGACAGTTTTAAAAATTGTAGACACACAAATCTCGTTTCGTTTCAACTGACATTTTGTGAACATGACAGAAAGTTGTTTATGATTACTCTCAAACTGGGTTATGCTCTGAAGATTGTGATTGACATGTTCAGGCCTATTGTCGTGGATTGTCTGTGCGCGTGTGGGAAACGCTTTAAACGTTTGATGTGGAGACAACTAGTGTTCTTCTGAAGCGTTCTATTAAGGCAAACAAAATATATATTTTAATTTTAATAATGTGATTGAATCACCGCTTGTAATCTAATCTATTTAAGCACACGCGCTTCCAAGCAGGTGTGAGTGTGTTGTGTGTGTTCTGTGTGGGTATATCTGCTTGCATGTGTATGAGTGTATGCGTGCGCAGGAGATATTGTGTTCGCTAGAGGGGGGGGGGGAGAAGTGTGTGTGAGTATGTGTCTGTGAGTGTGAGTACACGTGAGTGCTTTGTGTATGTGAGTGCGCGTGTGTGTATGTGTGTGTGCGTGCGTGCGCGCGTGTTTGTACAAGTGTATGCTTGAGTAAGTTTGTGTGCGTTTCAGTGAGAATGTGTTTTCTGTGTGTTTTGATGAAATGTGTGTGTATGTCTGTGTGCACGAACGCGTTCACTCTCGTGCGTGCACACGTACGTGCGTGTGTGTCTGGGTTTTTTTTTTGTGTGTGTCTGTTGTGCGTGTGTGTGCGTGTGTGAGTGTTTCAATACTGATTGTAAAGCGCTTTGTGCTCGATAAAAAGCGCTATATAAATATCCGTTTATTATTATTATTATTATTATTATTATTATTATATAACGTGTGCTGTTGGTGGTGTTCAGCTCATGCCTGCAGATTCAAGCCCGAAACCAGTGTATAAAGTGCAATAGTTTGGCGCCAAAGATTCACCATACTTTCTACCAGCTTGGACTCTAGAAGTGATGTACAATATAACCTACTTTACTGCGGGAAATAACCTTGTGCGGAGGTTTTCATGGTCTTGTTTTTGTCAGAAAGGCCGGGTTACGCGTAAGTTCCGTACGGAAAACCCCAAATAAATGGAAGAAAGAAGGATCAAAGTTGACGCATATAGGGGACATTCGGACACGTGCGCAAATCTTTTCCCTTCTTTGTTTCACTTATTTATGGATTGCGCACGGGTTTCCGCATGGAATATCCGCTTATGTGTGTACACGGCCTAAAACCTTTTTTTATCAAAAAGTTATGACAAGATTTAAATAGAATCCGGGGAATGTCCCGGGTATTAACTATAAGAGCATTTCCGTAGACTTTTGGAGCGAATCCACTATTCAGTTTGGACATAGAATTGCTTTCCTTTATTTTATGTTTGTGGCTCAAGCCACAAACCTATAACTCACTTTGTCGGTCGGTCGGTCGGTCGGTCCAAAATTGTCGCACATATTGACAAAATTGTCGCACTTCAAATCAAGGCTGCACTTCAAATTGAGGCCGCTCTTTAAAATGATGTATTTTTAAAAGCGTACAAAATAATAAACATACGTAATACAGACACTACAACAGACACGACGAGTATGCGGTGCTTCTTTTGATGAGTATAAGTAGGATACATAGTTTTAAATGTTTTCCAAAAGATATAAAAAGTTACGAAATGGTGAAGAGATAACATTCTGGTTTACAGATTAAAATTATTGAAAAGCCAGGGGAGGTGACTCATGATTGGAGTGGTAAAAATAGACCGCGTGCCACAAACTATTGCGATTTCGCGCTTTGTTTTTATATTCTATCGTTTTTGTTAGAATGTAAGTTTGCGCCACCAAACACGATGAACCGCCTTAACCCTTTCGCTGCTAACCATTTTTCAGCCAAAAAATACCACTTAGCTGGAAAAAAAATCTGCAATATCGCGAATTCCTCTGTGACATGTGTAACATTAGGCCTATCCTTTTCCCCCGAAGACGGAGTGTGGCTGCCCACGTGGGCGGGGTAATCGAAAAACGGTCACACGCGTAATGTTCTCATCCCTATCTGATGCATTTGTACCATAGCCTTGAAGTGCTTCGGCTGCTGGGATGATCCCTGGAGTCTTTTAGCCAGGGGACGTCAACAACAACAACAGGCCTATCCTTACCTCCCAAAAATACGAAAATAGGGTCTTCAGATAACAAGGCCCTGATTTGATGCTTTTTAGTGACACGGGTGTTAAACCATTGTGGTGCAGAAATGCAACATTGGCGGCGAAAGGGTTAAAGTGAAGATTCCATTGAAATAAGTCCATTGAAAACTTCGACTTTTTTAAAACCATCGTTTGAACGCAAGATTTCATTTTAGACTTTCGCGTTCATAATGGCATTGACTTGGTGAAAGCAAAATCCTAGGAAATAATGATAACTTTTCCTGATGTTGTTGTAGTTTATAACAAGCGCGAAATCGCAATAGTTTGTGGCACGCGGTCTATTTTTACCACTCCAATCATGAGTTACCTCCCCTGGATTTTCAATAATTTTAATCTGTAAACCAGAATGTTATCTCTGCACCATTTCGTAACTTTTTTATATCTTTTTGGAAAACATTTAAAACTATTTATCCTACTTATACTCATCGAAAGAAGCACCGCATACTCGTCGTGTCTGTTGTAGTGTCTGTATTACGTATGTTTATTATTTTGTACGCTTTTAAAATACATCATTTTAAAGAGCGGCCTCAATTAATTTTGAAGCGTAGCCTCGATTTGAAGTGCGACAATTTTGTCTAAATGTGCGACAATTTTGGAACGACAGACCGACAAAGTGAGTTATAGGTTTGTGGCTTGAGCCCCAAACAATAATCTCCTTTCTAATACTGAGAATTGTCTCTCTGGTCGAGGTCTGCGTTCTGTCAGTCCTTTTTGTTTATCATTTTAGTTTAGAATCGAAACCCTCTTTCATTTTTTTGTTTTTCTTCTGAAGGGTGAATGGTGGTTCCACTTTCAGTTTGTGACATTATTAAAGGTGGACCCTGACGGGTGAGTTTTTTGCAAGAAACACGTCGAGATCACCAGAAAGACAGCCTTTTCAAGGATCAGAACTCTCACTTTGCTCCGGTTTCCTAGAAATCAAATCCTCCTTGGCGGAGTTGCCGGAGAGAGAAGCCATTTTTGGACGGGGTGGGTGAAGGTCACTCATTGTGGTTGAAGCGTTTTCTTTTTTTGTAATGCAGTAAAAAAAAAAAAAAAAGTTGGTGTTAGTTTCCTTTGTTGTGAGCGAAACTCCTTTAGATAATCGATATAAAAATATAAAAGGCTTGTATTGCGAAAATTTCGTGCAAACGATTTGGTCTAAACGCAGGCGGCCATTGGAAAAGAGACGGCACACATCTTCTGTTTGGGTGAAATAATTTGACTTCCAGCACCTCCGCCAAGGAGGAATCGCCGATTTGACGGTTTGATTTCTTGGAAACCAGAGCAAAGTGAGTGTTGCAATCTCTGTAAAGGGTGTTTTCCTGGTGATCTGGACGTGTTTCTTACAAAAAAACCTCATCCGTCAGGGTGGCCCTTTAACATGTGATGTGTGCGTTTCAATCGCCTAACAGTTTTCATTCATTTTGCCAAGAGCTGTTTTGTTTTAGTGGTGTTACCTCGTTGACTGTTACCTATGGCGTTTGTTTAATCAGTGATATAATAGCCTTAATTGTGATTCACTACGTCTTCGAAGATTAAGGCTAAGTTCGAAGATGAAGGTCATTGGCCAAAGGCCCGGTGCCGAAAATGCTGCCGATGGCTGATCTAGTGTTCTCATGCTCTATATCTTCCCTGCAGGTAGGAAGTTCGAAGATTAAGGCTAAGTTCGAAGATGAAGGTCATTGGTCAAAGGCCCGGTGCCGATAATGCTTCCTTTCGTTGCTCACGTGCAGAACTTTTTTCTTTTCTTTTTTTAAAAGGTAGGAATGAAAGTAAATGGAACTTGGTGGGAAATGAGGTCATCTCCTAAGAATGATTGTAGTAGTAATATATTTTTGTTATTATACAAGTTTGTTGTAGTTCATCAATGTTTTTGTTATTCAGATTTTTATCCTTTAGATACACAACATAGCTGGTAATAAACAGGATTTTGTTTTTTCTTCATGAAAGTCAAGGGCATAATTATGAACAGATTTTAGTGAAATTTTGTGAAAGTGTAGGTTATTTAAAGAACTTTACTCATAGTTTTTTTGGTATTTAGTACTTTATAGTCACAGAGGCGTCTCTGTGGAATTCGGGTTGCCCCCACCTGGAGAGCGCGTCTCAGCCAGAGGCGCGCCACCCATTGTTTTTAATTTTGCATGCGAATTTTTGTGGATGAGGAAGGAAAATGGGGGGGGGGGGGAATTTTGACCAAATGACAACTGTTTCGTTGCCACTGGGTTTACCGTATGCTAAGTGCATGGGCGCACGGGACCTCACTTCATCATCTCATCCGAAAAAACTCCACGTTCAGACTGTAAGGCCTAGTGTAGAGTGAGATGAAAATCTGTAACCATTAATTTTGTACACAGGTCGTGGTTGTCATTTGGGATACAGGCTCTTACACAATGTTGTAGATTTCAGCTGGCTGCGTTGTTTGGCTTAAATAGGTTTTTATTCACCAACAACACATACAACGATTCGATGGCTTGGAGTCAAAGCGGACTATCTTTAGATACAAAAAAGACTGTAGAAATATAAAAAGCATAATCCCCATTTTATATTATTTGCAGTCTTTTTTAATACAGGTTCTTAGGTTTTTGCAATAACATCAATAATAAGTCAATGGACTCTCTAAAGATAGTCCGCTTTGACTCTAAGCCGTCGATTGTATGCAAAGACGTATAATGGCATGAACAAGCCTGAAGGCTGTGTGTTGCTTAAACTTGTCATTGCAAGGGATGACATTGTGATCAGTTATTGAACGTTCATGAACAGGTGTGATCGTGGACAATATTGGGATCAGTTATTGAACGTTCATGAACAGGTGTGATCGTGGACAATATTGTGATCAGTTATTGAACGTTCATGAACAGGTGTGATCGTGGACAATATTGGGATCAGTTATTGAACGTTCATGAACAGGTGTGATCGTGGACAATATTGTGATCAGTTATTGAACGTTCATGAACAGGTGTGATCGTGGACAATATTGGGATCAGTTATTGAACGTTCATGAACAGGTGTGATCGTGGACAATATTGTGATCAGTTATTGAACGTTCATGAACAGGTGTGATCGTGGACAATATTGGGATTCCGTCACACGCTTTACAGCTAGATGCGTTGACGGGTGTTTTTTTCAATTTTGTGAAACACGGTACATGCTATTTTGTGTTAAGTTTATGATGGTGATATTATTGTGTATAATGTGTATGTAAATGCCAGTGTATGCTAGCTTTAATATGTACATGCCATTATTGTTTGATGTCACGCGTATATGCCATGTATTGCGATGTCATGTTATTTTGTGCTGACTGGAAATAAAGGAAACGGTAAGTATGGGGGGGATAGGATGGGGTGGGGTGGGAAGGAGGGGGGTAGCCTTTTTTTGTTTCTTTTTTTTTGCGGGGTGGGGAAGGAGGGGCTGTTAGGGGAGGGGTACTGGAGGTCGCGAGAGAGGTGGAGGTAAGGACCAATGCCCGGGGAGGGCAGTGGATCCCGCCTTTGTGTCCACATTGAAGCAGCGCTCTCTTGCACGCACCGTCAGTGCATCTGCGTGCCGAAGCTTCTCACTCCTTGCCCCTCACCTAGGCTAGCTAGATGATGGAGAGGTAGGTAGGCAGAGGGTGTTGCTTTGCTTTGTTTTGGGATTGTTGGTTTTTTGTTTTGTTAGGCTTGGAGGGGGGTAGAGACTACCCCTCTCTCTCTCTCTCGTGTAGAATAGGTAGAAGATAGGTTAGGGCAGAGCTTCAGATTGTCAGCGGACCCCGGTCATTGACCCGCATTGATGATGATTCGACCCCTCATTTTGTGCAGCAAGGGGTCATCTGACTCATGAAGTCTGCAATGGAAGTTAAGTGTAAATACTACAGAGACACATTGTTGGCCCATTATTTTGGAAATTGACCCATCATTTTCTGTAATCAGGGGTCATAGGGCCCGTGGGGTTTGAAACAAATCTGAAGCTCTGGTTAGGTTAGGTTAGATTGGTAGGTAGGTAGGTGGAGGGGTTGTTTGTTTTTGTTGTTGTTGTTAGGCTTGGAGGGAGGGTAGAAACTACTCCCTTTATCTCGTGTAGAATAGGTAGAAGATAGGTTAGGTTAGATAGATTGGTAGGTAGGTAGGTTGGTAGGTAGGTAGGTAGGTAGGTAGAGTTTTGTTTTGTTTTGGGATTGTTGTTGTTGTTGTTAGGCTTGGAGGGAGGGTGGGCACTACTCCCTTTCTCTCATGTAGAATAGGTAGAAGATAGGTAAGTTTAGATAGATAGGTAGGTACGTAGGCAGAGGGGATGTTTTTGTGTGTTAGGTTTTGAGGGGGGGGGGGGGGGGTAGGTTGAGTTTCAATTGGGGTTTTGAGAAACTCATGGTACGATGAAACTACACCCCCCCCCCCCCTCTTGTTTAGAATAGGTAGACAAGGTAGATGGTAGGTAGACAAGATAGATGGTAGGTAGGTTGGTAAGTAGGCCAGTAACTTACCTTTGAAAGCTGCTATCATGGTTTGGCATAAGTGTGAAGTTGGAATTGATACTTAATTAAGAGCTGCACAGTAATGATTTTCAACAGTAACGGACAATCCTGGCACAGTCTGGTCTTTTCTGAACAACTAGGAGGCATTAGCAACTGGCTCTGGGTACTGCTGCCGAGGGATTAGTTGACTTGTTAAACAACTAGGAGGCATTGGCACTGGCTCTGGGTAC
>CM065699.1:48103314-48136541 GCA_017654935.2 Phymorhynchus buccinoides | reverse complement strand
GACAAGAGAAAGGCACGAACTAGATAAGAAGCCAACTAGAGCCGTCTAGAACGAGCGATCGAAGAAAAAAACGGCCAAACGCAGCGACGTAGACGATCCTAGTTATACAGCACTCCACGACGTGTCCCTCCTGATAAAAAGCCTTATGCCCCGACACGCTTCTACGCACGAAAAGTCTCCCCTGCTGCCCGACATTATCAAATCATAAATGAAAATTTCGATATCTTTTAACTTACTGACCCCAACGTGAAACAAACACGGAAAACAGGAAATAAGAGGGCAGTCACATTGAGGACACGGTAATAAAAAAAAAAAGAATTCACTGTATATACGCAAAGAAAAGAGGAGAGAGAGAGATAAGACAGAGTGAAGAGAAAGACGGGGTTGGTGTTGTTATACTTCCGCGTCATGTCACACATTGTGTCGTTCGGCGTTCGTCATGCCAGGCAATTCTCAATTGTAGAGCTTTCCACCCATTAACATGGACAAAGCTATTAATAACTATTATAAAGATCTTCGTTTGTTCTTGGACGACCGACGAAACGTGTTCGCTCTGTTGACAAACAAAATGTCGAATGGATTGTGGAGTGTGGTCGTTTGGTTTATCATCTCTTGTTGGACTTAGTTCTGCAAAAGCAGGAGTGCCTCAGAATTGGAGAAAGTGGGTCCGAGTCTCGTGCTCTCAAGTTCACTCTGTCTGTTAGTCTGTCAGTCTCTGTTTCCTCTCTCTCTCGATCTCTAAATTTCTGTCTGTCTCTCTATCTTTTTCTTCTCCTCTCTATCTCTCTCTCTCTCGTCTCTCTCTCTCTCTTCTCTCTCTCATCTGTTTGTGTCTGCTTCTGTTGTGCTTGTGTGTGCTCTATCTCTATAACCCCCCCCCCTCTCTCTCTCTCTCTTCTACCCCCCTCTCTCTGGCTGTCTACCCCCTCTCTCTCTCTCTCTCTCTATCTACCCCCCCCCTCTCTCTCTCTCTCCCCCCCCCCCCCTCTCTCTCTCTCTCTCTCTGCTGGTGTCGGTGTGCATGACTCTGTGGTTCACCAGCCAATTTCGCCTTGGCTTAAGGCTGTGTCAGACCAATTGACATAGGCTAGAACACCAAGGCTACATCACTGCTGAGACAGCTGCACTGGCTCCCTGTTGACGCGAGAGTCGAATACAAAGTGTCCACTCTCGCCTATCGTTATTTCGAAGGCACTCTTCCTGACTACCTCTCTTCTCTCCTCTCCTCAGATCGAGCAACAATCTCCCTTTCTGTCTCCGCAGCTCTCCCGCTGTTATCCTTTTGGTTTTCAGTTATATACTAATGCCACCGCTTGGAATAATTTTGAAAAACTATCCATTATAATCATAACTTATTTATCATATCATATCATATCATGGCACTATAGGCTTTTCAGCCTTTTGCCCTCTAGATTGATTCTTTTTGTTACGTTAATGTTGTATCGGCATTACCGATCAACTACTTAGGCAGTCATGTTTTATTTATCTAATTTATTTAAATTTACTGAATACACAATATTTTGAAAATATCGATCTAATGAGTTCTTGAATGCATTTAGTGACGATTTATAGACGATGATAACTGAAAGCGACACACCCTTTGGCACAATGAGAATGAGACTTGTAACAATAATCTGACCACATTTGGCTTACACACACACACTCACACATACTTAGTACAGGGTTCATAGGGGCCTTACCAGTCCTTCTTATAAGTCTTGACCAATTGAAATCTCCAAGTAAGGCCTTACAAGTGCTTACATTCACTTCAAGGTCCTTACAAGTCCTGACAGCTGCCAAAAACTGCCCTGAGCAGCAAGACCATACTCAAAATAGATTCGCAGAAGCAGTTCACTTTTACACTTGAGAAACATCGCTCAGCACCTACTCCACCTTACCCCCCTCCCCCACCTTCCCGTTTCAACTGACTGTTTAGCAGACGAACGATGCACCATGAGTTGTCAAGAGAAACTGGACTGAAATCTCGTTCTTTATCCTGGTGTCGTTTTGCCTGCCATAGTTTTTGTAACTGCTTAGACATTGTTCACAATGCTGGGAAAGTGTTCCTTTCAAGATCGTTGGCTAAAAGATGGACATTATCCTTAGGCCTACAGGTCCTTACTCTTGGGGATAGCTGAAAGCCCTGGAAACCCTGTAGTATTAATGTACGCGTATGTGCACGAGCGTGCACACATGCACACACACTCACACACACATACTTAGTATTAATGTACGCGCGCGCACACACACACATAATGATAATGTGAGCGTGCGCGCACCTTGAGAGAAAGACCGATTCATGTGTACACTGTCACTTCAGGCATCGAATAACCAAGCCGAAGGTATGTAGGCCTATTTACTAAAAGTTAACAGATGCTGCAGTAAAGAGCAAATTATATACTATGAAGAATGGTAATACTATAAATGAAATAATAAAATGTACAGAAGAGAAGGATTTAGGTGTAATAATGGATAAAAAACCTTAAATTTGATTGTCATATTCACGAAGCTGTAAAGAAGGCAAATAAAATGCTAGGAATTATTAAGCGAACCTTTTGTTACATACATAATGATATTTTTTTACATTTGTTTAAAGGATTAGTTAGACCTTGTTTAGAATACGGAAATGTTGTGTGGTCTCCATATTTGAAAAGACAATCACTGATGATAGAGAGAGTGCAAAGAAGGGCTACAAAATTGATAAGAGGATTCCAAAATTATTCCTACAGGGAAAGACGAGCTCCTTAAATTACCTTCTTTAAAGGCTAGAAGAGTCAGGAGTGATTTAATTCAATGCTTCAAAATAGTTAACAATATTGATGACCTAAATATACAAGATTTTTTTAAATTATCAAATGTTGACAAAACTAGAAACAGTGTTGACAAAATATTTATTGAATATAGTAAGACTAACATTAGAAAATACTGTTTTACTAACAGAACTGCACCTTTGTGGAACAAGTTACCAACTAACATATATAAACAAGCACCTAATACTAACACTTTCAAAAATCTATTAGATAACTGGGAATATTATAAAAATTTGACATATGAATATGATGAATGATTATCTAAAACCTGAGTGCACGATAAAACCTTGTACGTTAAAAATCATATTATTAAGGATGGGACGCTTGAAAGCCTAACGGCTATGTTTTTAGTCCCTAGTAACCTAACCTAACCTAACCTAACACGCGCACACGCGCACACATACACGCACACACACATGTACGCACACACACAAACACACACAACCACACACACACACACACACACACACACACACACACAGTGACGCCATACGCGCACTCGCTCACATACACACCCCCTTACCTACTTACCACACACAAACATTTACACACACCAGGGAGAAGCTGAGCGAAGCTCGCGGCGACAGGTCGCAATCTCTTTTTGCTCCGATTTTGCACGAGTGCACGTACTTACACGACTTAGTTTCCTTTTCTCTCCTGTTTTCTTCACTACATCTGCTTTTCAAGCGAGCCTGCAATGGAGATTTTGTTGCAGTCTTGTTCCATTTTTATTGTGTTTCGCGTTGTTCCTAGTGGCTGTTTGGTTTATTTATCAATTGGAACTTGGTTCTTTTGTTTAATTGAGAACGCTGGTGAGTCAAGCATCAAACGTCAAAACATCAAATTAAAATGGTGAAGAACGGAACGGTGGTAAACTTGTAGGGTTAAGCCTACCTGCAAGCGAAGGACACGCAGGTTCTCTCTCCATCTGTTCATTCAGTATACTGTGTCCTTGTATTGCAATAGTAGTACTGTTTGTCTGTCAACGAAGCTCCTGGTTAGTAAATTAATATTACTAGCGCAACGCCCCGTACCGTAACGCCTAGTACCGGTAACGCCAAGTACCGGTAGCGCTGAGTACCGGTTTCGCCGGGTCCGTGAAATAAATATATTTTTTACTTTTGTGGCTTAAAACCCAATTTTTAGATCCCTACCACTTTCAAGGCCTACCGATCTCCATGACCTTGACCTTGACCTTGATCGGTATGCAATCATCAGAACAACCGTAAGCCAAAGTACCTACATGCCAAGTTTGAAGTCCCTAAGATCAACGGTGTGGACGTTATAGCCCCTTAAATATTTTCGGTTTACAAGGTCATACACCAAGGTGAAGGTCACAACGGCGATAATTTATGCGCGGATGCCTTCCTCTCATGGTGACACACCACCACACAAAATTTGAAACGATTCGGTGAAGCGGTTCGGGAGATATGCGTGGGACAGAAAAACCCCAATTATTAGACCCCTACCACTTTCAAGGCATACTGATCTCCCTGACCTTGACCTTGACCTTCATTGGGACGCCATCAGCAGAACGGCCATAAGGGAAAGTACCTCCATGCCAAGTTTGAAGACTATAGGACCTGCGGTGTGGAAGTTATGGCCCCTTAACGGTTTTCGGTTTTCAAGGTCATACGCCAAGGTCAAGGTCAGGGCGGCAAAAAGTTTTGTGCGGATGCCTTCCTCTCATGGGGACACAAAATTTGAAGCGATTCGGTCAAGCGGTTCGGGAGATCCTTGGGACAGACAGAAAAGAAGAACAAACAAACAAAAAAAAAAGAAAACAAACCTGAACGAAAACATACTCCTTTGCGATCGTAGATCGGCAAAGGACAAAAAAAGAAAAAAACGAACTGAAAGCCTACTTAGTTAAGAGAGGTTCATCAACCATTGTAGCTCCGTTTTAATAAATCTGGGGACCCACAACTAAAACAAAAAAAACATTCATTCTTCTCCATGAACACCCCCAACCATCCCCGTCCCCCCCATCCCCCCCTTGAACACCCCCCACCACATCATCCACCATCCCCTCCATCAGCCCCCCTCCCCCCACCAGCCCCACTCCCCCCACCAGCCCCACTCATTTTCACTTTGACCTCACGCACGCAGAGAGAGAGAGAGAGAGAGTGAGAGTAGTTTCTTCTTCTTCTTCTTCTTCTTCTAAGTTCTTCTTCTTCAGTCGTTCAGGCATGTTTCTGTCAATTACGAACGTAGATGCATCATGCTGCTGTTATGCACCTAAGTAAGAAATAATTAGGCCCAGCATGTCTGACTTCGGCTAGAGGAAATCTTTTTGAAAGTATTTCTTGAAAAAAGGCAGGAGAATGGACCGGTAAGGCAGAAAGATAGTAGATGACAGCATGCAAAGGGAAAAGGCAGAGTCAAAGAGACTGACAGATTAGAGGTAGTTATAAGCACATAACTTCCAGAAGGTGGGGGAACTATTTGTACGGAAGACCCCCCCCCTCCCAGTATCCCCTAGGGGGGGGGGGGGGGGAAGCTTGCTGTGTTCTACTCCCCCCCAAGCTTGCTGTGTTCTACTCCCCCCCCCCTCCCACCCACCACCCCACACCCACACCCCAGTCAGTCTCTCTCTCTCTCTCTCTCTCTCTCTCTCTCCTCTCTCTCTCTCTCTCTTCTCTCTCTCACACCACTGTCTGTATAGCGAGGCAAGCAAAGAGCCAAAGACATTGAAAAGAAAAAGACTAACATCCGGTCTCTTTTCCCTATATGAGTAGTGAGGACAGAAACACTGGTTGTGTCCCTTTTAAACATCTTTATGACATAACACGTCGATAGGCCATTTGAATTCTCCGTTCAAATTGAGTCTTTGCATAGCCGCCACTAACGATCTCTATCAGCCAGGCTTGCCGTAACTCTTAAGTAGTCCATCTTCCCCTTTTAGAGTCTTTGGTTATGTGTCAAGTGTTGGTTGAAATTAGCGTCCTGCAAAATAAATCGGTTTATAGCGCGTGTTTATGAACGGATGGTGTTGAAATTTTGCACGACGATAGTCACTATCCCTGGTCACGCATGTTCCAAATCTCGAGTCAATGTCGGGTCTGGTTACGCCGCGGTTTGTGAAAACATGAAGCGGCCTGTCGGCGCCCGTATCTCCAGCATTTCTGAATCGATTCGCTTCCGGTTTGGCACACGGATAGTCCCCGGCCCCGGTCATCTTCCTGCCAAATTCGAAGGCAATCGGCCCAGAAACGCCGGAGATACGGGCGCCGAGAGGCCGGCGGATGCGCGTTTCGCGCATTTGCGAAACCGCGCAAATGATACGGCCGCCTCGGTTGCTATTGCCATCGCCCAGTTAGGGCTCACAGTAAATTTGAAGCGATTCGGTAGAAAAACGGCGGAGTTATAAGGCTGTTTTGTGTTTCAGACAGACAGACAGACAGACAGACACACACACACACGGACACTTGGCTTTTTACTATATGATGATGATTTGACTGAGAACGGCGTTTCCTGTTCCCCATATACCGTGCTGTGCTGTGCAAATGTGACGGTGTTGAGCGTCGCTGATATTGCGCTACTTTATCTAGCAACTGTAGTGCTTAGTCGTTTAGGTTGTGACAGCTTTGCCAATTCAAACTGCGACCGAATCTGCGTTTAGACTTAATATTAACTTTTCCTTTTTGCTCCTCTTTTTTCCTCGGTTGTGTGTGTGTTATCAAACATGGCGAAAGTGGTGCCAATTCTAAACAATCAATTACCAGGCTTTGAGGACAAGCCATTCACAACAGCAGAAATCTGCTCTTCTGTGGAAAAGACCAGTGGTTATGGATTCAGTGGAGGGGGCGCAGAGAATAGGGGGGCTGTGGCAGATTTATCCTTTCACAGCGGAGGCAAGGCAAGGAACAAATGATTGCTTCAAGGGTTCGCTATTCGGGGGGTATCGGTGGAGGCGAAGGACAAGAACCCGTTCGTGGTTTCCTCCCCTGATGGGGAGGAGCGAGAGGTTCCAGCGACCAAGGTCACCGTCAGCAACGTGCCCCTCTCCTTCTCGGATGCAGACACGCTGCAAGCAGTCAAAAGCTTGAAAGTAAATGTGTGATCGAAGCTTATTGCCGAAAGAGGTCGGGACTTTAACGGTAAACTCACCAAATGGAAAACGGGACGACGTTTTGTATACATTGATGTCCCAGCTGTTTCCTCAGAAACAAAACCAGTTAACGTTAACTTTGAGTAATGTTCTGTGTTCAAAAAAGAAGAAGAAAAAAAGTTATATAAATTGTGCTGATTTACTTTTTACTGATTATTATTTAGTTCATTTTACATAAGATTTTTACTATTTCTGGTTTAACTTTGTGCTGGTTTGCTTTTATTGTGTGGATTTTCGATTTGATGCATAGAAGACACCATTCTCTTGTAGAATGTCTTCTTGCTCAAGTTGGCATCCACTGGACAGTCAAATTGCAGGCCAATCATGCAAACTGATGAGATCTTCTTAAGATCGAAACAGCTGTCTTTGCATAAGGCACTGTCCCTCCCCCATTGGGAGAAAAAGTAAATCAGCACAATTTATATAAAAACATGTTTTTGTGTGTTTTTTAACACAGAACATTACTCAAAGTTAACGATAACTGGTTTTGTTTCTGAGGTTCACAAATAAAGACATTGGACACAGAAAAGTTTTATCAAAGCAAACTATATCACGCGCACACACACGCACGCGCGCGTATGCACGCTCACACACACCACTACATGCACACACACACACACACACACACACACACACACACACACACATTCTGTCTAATATCACGAGAAGTGGATAGACGTTAAATGAAAGACACACACACACACACACACACACACACACACACACACACACACACACTGTCTCGTGACACACACACACACACACACTGTGACACACACACAAACACACACACTGTGACACACACACACACACTGTGACATACACACACACACCACACACTGTCACACACACACACACACACACACACACACACACACACACACTGTCACACACACACACACACACACACACACACACTGTCACACACACACACACACACACACACACACACACACTGTGACATACACACACACACACACACTGTCACACACACACACACACTGTCACACACACACACACACACACACACACACACACACACACACACACACACAAGCCCTTCTTTTTTGACAGTTGGAAACCGATACAGTTTTAGGCCGAGCAACTTTTATTATCATCAATTTTAAAAAAAGACAAATTAATTTTGTTTAAAGTGAGCACGCAGCACAAATGTTGTTAGCGACTGAGAAAAAACAACTCACCACGTTGTGTGTGCATGATACAAATAGTTACAACGCACAGTCATAACAATTAATACACAGTAAAGGTCAAGATGTGCCACCCCCCTACCTATCTCGGTTAATTCTATTTTTCCGTTATTGCCTTTCTTACCATACATAAAGCTGTATTTTAGGAACATTTTTACCTAATAACCTTTTTGGAATCCTAACCCTACCCCCCACCCTATAAGACGGAAAAACGCAACGAACCACAACTGTGACAAATAGCGGTGTACTGCAGTACATAGTGGGGGGTAGGGTTAGGTTTAGGGCTAGGGTTAGGGCTAGGGTTAGTATTCCAAAAAGGTTATTAGCTAAAAAATGTTCCTAAAATACAGCTTTATGTATGGTAAGAAAGGCAAAAACGGAAAAATAGAATTAACCGAGAAATGCAGGGGGGGGGGGGGGGTGGTGGCACATCTTTACCTTTACTGAACCATTACATCAGGACATGCACATTCTTCTGCGTGCACTCTTTCTCAGGACATTCACACTCCTACAGACACGCGCGCGCGCGCGCACGCGCGCACACACATTGTTTCATACATAACATCTGTTTAAACCAAAACAAATAATAAATACTTTTTTTAAGGTGATGACAAAATACATAGGGCATCATAACTTTATAACAATAATCGGACACAAACCACAGACATTATAAACAATGTGTGAAACCAATCTTGCCCGTGTGTGCATGACGAGTATGAGACAGCTGAAGTGTGCAGTGCAACATTACCCCTTTGTAAAAATAATACATTTAAAAACATGCTAGTCTTCTGTAGCAAAGACGCAAACTTTAAAACACTACCACCACCACTAACAACAAAAAAACACCGAAAACCCCCCCCACCTCCATAGGCTACTATGCGAAACTCCTGTCTTCAGTCTTTCAGTCTTGTTCCCGAGCAAAAGCAGAACTGGCGCTGGCTGGCCAGGTCATAAACATAGATTAGGGTGTGCTCCCCCCTAGTTTTCGTTGATGTAATGCCACATTGTGGCTCTTTCAACTATCACCAAGTAACCAATATGCTTTGAGCCTTCTCATCGGTGGGAGCAGAACACTTCACGCTATACTGAAAGGGGGGAAAACACTTTTAAAAAAACCGGGTTCGTCTCGCACCAGGCAATTTTTTCCATTTCAACAAACAAACGAACAAAAACTGCAATTTGTTTTCTGTCTTCAATAAAGCATTCAAGAAGGGTGTGGGTGTTTTGGTTTTTTAAAAATATTTAATTTTCTGATTTTGAATGATATCTATTAGTTTTCACATGAGATAGTGTGCGAGCTGTGTGGTGTAGTGGATAGAGGGCTTGCCCAGTTTGACGAGACAAACTGTTGCGTGTTCTGGTGCACGCAGGTTCGAATCCCGCTAAAGGCGGACTTTTTTCTGTGGTTTAATGTCAATTTTCTGAAGAAAATGAACAGATAAATTCATCTTTATTCAAGATTTCCAGAGTCAATCACAGAGTAATCTTTGAAGATTACAAAGAAAAACATTTATAAATATATTAATAACAAGAATGAATATTTAGGGCGCTTACAAATAATACTAAAAGAATGAAATAGTAGATCACGCGCACACACACGCGCTAACAACCATGGCAAGAAGAATGAACCAATAGATGGCGCATGCAGACACACACACACACACACAACGACTCCAGGGACAAGCTAACACGTGTCCCGCTATCTCTAGTACATCTTTCATGCTGACGCATGTCCTTCTTAACTGGGCTATAATTTTTTTTAGTTAACACCTCCCTCTAGACCTGCCCCCTCCCTATCTAACACCTGCCCCTTTTGCTAACACCTGCCCCCTCCCTCTAGCCAACACATATCCCTCTATCTAGCCAACACATATCCCTCTATCTAGCCAACACATATCCCTCTATCTAGCCAACACATATCTATCTAGCCAACACATATCTATCTAGCCAACACATATCCCTCTATCTAGCCAACACATGTCCCTCTAGCTAGCCAACACATGTCCCTCTATCTAGCCAACACATATCCCTCTATCTAGCCAACACATATCCCTCTATCTAGCCAACACATATCCCTCTATCTAGCCAACACATATCCCTCTATCTAGCCAACACATGTCCCTCTATCTAGCCAACACATGTCCCTCTAGCTAGCCAACACATATCCCTCTAGCTAGCCAACACATATCCCTCTAGCTAGCCAACACATATCCCTCTATCTAGCTAACACATATCCCTCTATCTAGCCAACACATATCCCTCTATCTAGCCAACACATATCCCTCTATCTAGCTAACACATATCCCTCTATCTAGCTAACACATGTCCCTCTAGCTAGCCAACACATATCCCTCTAGCTAGCCAACACATATCCCTCTATCTAGCCAACACATATACCTCTATCTAGCCAACACATATCCCTCTATCTAGCTAACACACTCCTATCAAACTAACATCTACCCCTCCATCTATTTAACACATATCCCTCTTTCTATCTAGCTAACACATATCCCTCCATCTCTAGCCCCCTCCCCCCCCCTTTTTTTGGGGGGCCCATGATCTACAAATTACTCAATTCCCATGAACCCTTTCACCGCCAGCCATCTTTGAAAATTGTGTTTCCACATATCCCTCCATCTCTATCTAGCTAACACATATCCCCCTCTTTATATAGAAGATATACAGCACATTATAAGTTCTAGAAACTACTACAAACTACTCAACTTATATTAATCATCGTTACCCTTACAGAGTTCAAGAAACCTTTTTGGGGGGGCCCATGATCTACAAATTACTCAATTCCCATAAACCCTTTCACCGCCAGCCATCTTTGAGACATTTTTTTCCATTAAAGCTACTTGGTTACAGAAAAGATTTTGTCTGCAATATTGTTGGATTTCTCTGTGACACATTTAGAATAGGGTCAGTCCTTACTGCCCAAATGTAGGAACACAATATCATTGAATAACAGACCCTGGTTTCAAGAGTTTTTATGACATGGTTGTTAAATCATTGTGGTGCAAAAATGCAACATTGGCGGTGAAAGGGTTAATGATTTCTTATCCTTACTGAATTCCCCGTGGGGATACCGGGGGGTCTTTCGTATAAATAGTTCCCTCACGTTCTGGAAGTTCTATGCTTGTAACTTCCTCTAATCTGCCACTCTCTTTGACTCTGCCTTTTCCCTTTGCTTTCTGTCATCTACTATCTTTCTGACTTATTGGCCCATTCTCCTGCCTTTAAAAATAAATCTTCCAAATAATTTTTCTCCTTTCAGCTCCTCCGAAATCGGAATGTGTCGACTGTACGCAGCGGGGAGACCAGTGAAAACTGAAAACCTCACATATATGTACCTTACCCATTAGGGCCATATGGCCTGGGAACGCAGAAGAAGAAGAAAAATCCTTACTGAGTTTAGGTTCTAGAAACTAATTTGGCCCATAGTCTACAAACTACGCAACTCGCATTAATTAATGATTTTTCAGGCAATAAAAAATTTCAATCTCCCGAGTCAAAGTTTTCTGCAGAAGCCTAGATTTGCTTCGAGTCATTTTTCTTCTTCTTTTCCTCTCTCTGAAAATGTACATCTTTTGTTGTTGTTACCTGAATGCAAACTTAGCCGAACTGTTGGGGAGTCAACTAATCCCTCGGCAACAGTACCCAGAGCCAGTGCTAATGCCTCCTAGTTGTTCAACAAGTCAACTAATCCCTCGGCAGCAGTACCCAGAGCCAGTTGCTAATGCCTCCTAGTTGTTCAGAAAAGACCAGACTGTGCCAGGATTGTCCGTTACTGTTGAAAATCATTACTGTGCAGCTCTTAATTAAGTATCAATTCCAACTTCACACTTATGCCAAACCATGATAGCAGCTTTCAAAGGTAAGTTACTGGCCTACTTACCAACCTACCTACCATCTATCTTGTCTACCTACCATCTACCTTGTCTACCTATTCTAAACAAGAGGGGGGGGGGGGGTGTAGTTTCATCGTACCATGAGTTTCTCAAAACCCCAATTGAACTCAACCTACCCCCCCCCCCCCCCCCCCCCTCAAAACCTAACACACAAAAACATCCCCTCTGCCTACGTACCTACCTATCTATCTAAACTTACCTATCTTCTACCTATTCTACATGAGAGAAAGGGAGTAGTGCCCACCCTCCCTCCAAGCCTAACAACAACAACAACAATCCCAAAACAAAACAAAACTCTACCTACCTACCTACCTACCTACCAACCTACCTACCTACCAATCTATCTAACCTAACCTATCTTCTACCTATTCTACACGAGAGAAAGGGAGTAGTTTCTACCCTCCCTCCAAGCCTAACAACAACAACAAACAACAACCCCTCCACCTACCTACCTACCAATCTAACCTAACCTAACCAGAGCTTCAGATGTTTCCACGGGCCCTATGACCCCTGATTACAGAAAATGATGGGTCTATTTCCAATATAATGGGCCAACAATGTGTCTCTGTAGTATTACACTTAACTTCCATTGCAGACTTCATGAGTCAGATGACCCCTTGCTGCACAAAATGAGGGGTCGAATCATCATCAATGCGGGTCAATGACCGGGGTCCGCTGACAATCTGAAGCTCTGCCCTAACCTATCTTCTACCTATTCTACACGAGAGAGAGAGAGAGGGGTAGTCTCTACCCCCCTCCAAGCCTAACAAAACAAAAAACCAACAATCCCAAAACAAAGCAAAACAACATCCCTCTGCCTACCTACCTCTCCATCTAGCTAGCCTAGGTGAGGGGCAAGGAGTGAGAAGCTTCGGCACGCAGATGCACTGACGGTGCGTGCAAGAGAGCGCTGCTTCAATGTGGACACAAAGGCGGGATCCACTGCCCTCCCCGGGCATTGGTCCTTACCTCCACCTCTCTCGCGACCTCCAGTACCCCTCCCCTAACAGCCCCTCCTTCCCCACCCCGCAAAAAAAAAGAAACAAAAAAAGGCTACCCCCCTCCTTCCCACCCCACCCCATCCTATCCCCCCCATACTTACCGTTTCCTTTATTTCCAGTCAGCACAAAATAACATGACATCGCAATACATGGCATATACGCGTGACATCAAACAATAATGGCATGTACATATTAAAGCTAGCATACACTGGCATTTACATACACATTATACACAATAATATCACCATCATAAACTTAACACAAAATAGCATGTACCGTGTTTCACAAAATTGAAAAAAACACCCGTCAACGCATCTAGCTGTAAAGCGTGTGACGGAATCCCAATATTGTCCACGATCACACCTGTTCATGAACGTTCAATAACTGATCCCAATATTGTCCACGATCACACCTGTTCATGAACGTTCAATAACTGATCACAATATTGTCCACGATCACACCTGTTCATGAACGTTCAATAACTGATCACAATAATGTCCACGATCACACCTGTTCATGAACGTTCAATAACTGATCCCAATATTGTCCACGATCACACCTGTTCATGAACGTTCAATAACTGATCACAATAATGTCCACGATCACACCTGTTCATGAACGTTCAATAACTGATCACAATATTGTCCACGATCACACCTGTTCATGAACGTTCAATAACTGATCCCAATATTGTCCACGATCACACCTGTTCATGAACGTTCAATAACTGATCCCAATATTGTCCACGATCACACCTGTTCATGAACGTTCAATAACTGATCACAATATTGTCCACGATCACACCTGTTCATGAACGTTCAATAACTGATCCCAATATTGTCCACGATCACACCTGTTCATGAACGTTCAATAACTGATCACAATGTCATCCCTTGCAATGACAAGTTTAAGCAACACACAGCCTTCAGGCTTGTTCATGCCATTATACGTCTTTGCATACAATCGACGGCTTAGAGTCAAAGCGGACTATCTTTAGAGAGTCCATTGACTTATTATTGATGTTATTGCAAAAACCTAAGAACCTGTATTAAAAAAGACTGCAAATAATATAAAATGGGGATTATGCTTTGTATATTTCTACAGTCTTTTTTGTATCTAAAGATAGTCCGCTTTGACTCCAAGCCATCGAATCGTTGTATGTGTTGTTGGTGAATAAAAACCTATTTAAGCCAAACAACGCAGCCAGCTGAAATCTACAACATTGTGTAAGGGCCTGTATCCCAAATGACAATCACGACCTGTGTACAAAATTAATGGTTACAGATTTTCATCTCACTCTACACTAGGCCTTACAGTCTGAACGTGGAGTTTTTTCGGATGAGATGATGAAACTGAGGTCCCGTGCGCCCATGCACTTAGCATACGGTAAACCCAGTGGCAACGAAAAAGTTGTCATTTGGTCAAAATCCCCCCCCCCCCCCCCCCCCCCCCCCATTTTCCTTCCTTCCTCAAAATTCGCATGTAAATTAAAAAACAAATGGGTGGCGCGCCTCTGGCTGAGACGCGCTCTCCAGGTGGGAGCAACCCGAATTCCACAGAGACGCCTCTGTGACTATAAAGTACTAAATACCAAAAAAACTATGAGTAAAGTTCTTTAAATAACCTACACTTTCACAAAATTTCACTAAAATCTGTTCATAATTATGCCCTTGACTTTCATGAAGAAAAAACAAAATCCTGTTTATTACCAGCTATGTTGTGTATCTAAAGGATAAAAATCTGAATAACAAAAATATTGATGAACTACAACACACTTGTATAATAACAAAAATATACTACTACTACAATCATTCTTAGGAGATGACCTCATTTCCCACCAAGTTCCATTTACTTTCATTCCTACCTTTTAAAAAAAGAAAAGAAAAAAGTTCCGCACGTGAGAAACGAAAGGAAGCATTATCGGCACCGGGCCTTTGACCAATGACCTTCATCTTCGAACTTAGCCTTCATCTTCGAACTTCCTACCTGCAGGGAAGATATAGAGCATGAGAACACTAGATCAGCCATCGGCAGCATTTTCGGCACCGGGCCTTTGGCCAATGACCTTCATCTTCGAACTTAGCCTTAATCTTCGAAGACGTAGTGAATCACAATTAAGGCTATTATATCACTGATTAAACAAACGCCATAGGTAACAGTCAACGAGGTAACACCACTAAAACAAAACAGCTCTTGGCAAAATGAATGAAAACTGTTAGGCGATTGAAACGCACACATCACATGTTAAAGGGCCACCCTGACGGATGAGTGTTTTTTGTAAGAAACACGTCCAGATCACCAGTAAAGCACCCTTTACAGAGATTGCAAAGCACACTCACTTTGCTCTGGTTTCCAAAGAAATCAAACCGTCAAATCGGCGATTCCTCCGTGGCGGAAGTGCTGGAAGTCAAATTATTTCACCCAAAGAGAAGGTGTGTGCCGTCTCTTTTCCAATGGCCGCCTGCGTTTAGACCAAATCGTTTGCACGAAATTTTCGCAATACAAGCCTTTTATATTTTTTTTTATGCAGATTATCTAAAGGAGTTTCGCTCACAACAAAGGAAACTAAGCACCAATTTTTTTTTTTTTTTTACTGCATTACAAAAAAAGAAAACGCTTCAACCACAATGAGTGACCTTCACCCACCCCGTCCAAAATGGCTACTCTCTCCGGCAACTCCGCCAAGGAGGATTTGATTTCTAGGAAACCGGAGCAAAGTGAGAGTTCTGATCCTTGAAAAGGGCTGTCTTTCTGGTGATCTCGACGTGTTTCTTGCAAAAAAAACTCACCCGTCAGGGTCCACCTTTAACAATGTCACAAACTGAAAGTGGAACCACCATTCACCCTTCAGAAGAAAAACAAAATAATGAAAGAGGGTTTCGATTCTAAACTAAAATGATAAACAAAAAGGACTGACAGAACGCAGACCTCTACCAGAGAGACAATTCTCAGTATTAGAAAGGAGATTATTAGAAACTACAACACCATCAGGAAAAGTTATCATTATTTCCTAGGATTTTGCTTTCACCAAGTCAATGCCATTATGAACGCGAAAGTCTAAAATCAAATCTTGCTTCAAACGATGGTTTTAAAAAAGTCGAAGTTTTCAATGGACTTATTTCAATGGAAACTTCACTTTAACCCTTTCACCGCCAATGTTGCATTTCTGCACCACAATGGTTTAACACCCGTGTCACTAAAAAGCATCAAATCAGGGCCTTGTTATCCGAAGACCCTGTTTTCGTGACTTTGGGAGGTAAGGATAGGCCTGTTGTTGTTGTTGACGTCCCCTGGATAAAAGACTCCATGGATCATCCCAGCAGCCGAAGCACTTCAAGGCTATGGTACAAATGCATCAGATAGGGATGAGAACATTACGCGTGTGACCGTTTTTCGATTACCCCGCCACGTGGGCAGCCACACTCCGTCTTCGGGGGGAAAGGATAGGCCTAATGTTACACATGTCACAGAGGAATTCGCGATATTGCAGATTTTTTTTCCAGCTAAGTGGTATTTTTGGGCTGAAAAATGGCTAGCAGCGAAAGGGTTAAGATGGTTCATCGTGTTTGGTGGCGCAAACTTACATTCTAACAAAAAACGATAGAATATAAAAACAAGCGCGAAATCGCAATAGTTTGTGGCACCCGGTCTATTTTTACCACTCCAATCATGAGTCACCTCCCCTGGCTATTCAATAATTTTAATCTGTAAACCAGAATGTTATCTCTTCACCATTTCGTAACTTTTTTATATCTTTTGGAAAACATTTAAAACTATGTATCCTACTTATACTCATCAAAAGAAGCACCGCATACTCGTCGTGTCTGTTGTAGTGTCTGTATTACGTATGTTTATTATTTTGTACGCTTTAAAAATACATCATTTTAAAGAGCGGCCTCAATTTTAAGTGCAGCCTTGATTTGAAGTGCGACAATTTTGTCAATATGTGCGACAATTTTGGACCGACCGACCGACCGACCGACCAAGTGAGTTATAGGTTTGTGGCTTGAGCCACAAACATAAATAAAGGAAAGCAATTCTATGTCCAAACTGAATAGTGGATTCGCTCCAAAAGTCTACGGAAATGCTCTTATAGTTAATACCCGGGACATTCCCCGGATTCTATTTAAATCTTGTCATAACTTTTTGATAAAAAAAGGTTTTAGGCCGTGTACACACATAAGCGGATATTCCATGCGGAAACCCGTGCGCAATCCATAAATAAGTGAAACAAAGAAGGGAAAAGATTTGCGCACGTGTCCGAATGTCCTCTATATGCGTCAACTTTGATCCTTCTTTCTTCCACTTATTTGGGGGTTTCCGTACGGAACTTACGTGTAACCCGGCCTTTCTGACAAAACCAAAACCATGAAAACCTCCGCACAAGGTTATTTCCCGCGGTAAAGTAGGTTATATTGTACATCACTTATAGAGTCCAAGCTAGGACACTGGTAGAAAGTATGGTGAATCTTTGGCGCCAAACTATTGCACTTTATACACTGGTTTCGGGCTTGAATCTGCAGGCATGAGCTGAACACCACCAACAGCACACGTTATATAATAATAATAATAATAATAATAATAATAATAAACGGATATTTATATAGCGCTTTTTATCGAGCACAAAGCGCTTTACAATCAGTATTGAAACACTCACACACGCACACACATGCACAACAGACACACACGCAAAACAGACACACCAGACACACACGCACGTACGTGCACGCACGAGAGTGAACGCGTTCGTGCACACAGACATACACACACATTTCATCAAACACACAGAAAACACATTATCACTGAAACGCACACAAACTTACTCAAGCATACACTTGTACAAACACGCGCGCACGTACGCACACACACATACACACACACACGCACTCACATACACAAAGCACTCACGTGTACTCACACTCACAGACACATACTCACACACACTCCCCCCCCCCTCTAGCGAACACAATCTCTCCTGCGCACGCATACACTCATACACATGCAAGCAGATATACCCACACAGAACACACACAACACACTCACACCTGCTTGGAAGCGCGTGTGCTTAAATAGATTAGATTACAAGCGGTGATTCAATCACATTATTAAAATTAAAATATATATTTTGTTTGCCTTAATAGAACGCTTCAGAAGAACACTAGTTGTCTCCACATCAAACGTTTAAAGCGTTTCCCACACGCGCACAGACAATCCACGACAATAGGCCTGAACATGTCAATCACAATCTTCAGAGCATAACCCAGTTTGAGAGTAATCATAAACAACTTTCTGTCATGTTCACAAAATGTCAGTTGAAACGAAACGAGATTTGTGTGTCTACAATTTTTAAAACTGTCTCCAGTAGCTTACGGGGTTTATCGCACAACAGAAGTCAATATTTATTTAAAATATTCGAAAATCACCCTCCCTTTGTGGCACTTTGGATGGTTGTCTTTTTCTTTGAACACCACTGAAGTCGAGATGGTATATCTATAGATTTCTATGACATTGTGTGCTCCTGAAATGCTATGGTGACATTGTCTTTGTGGTCCTGAAATGTTACACGAGAAAGCCTTTTTTCTTTATTAAACACATCACGAGAAACGATTTGCATTAATCAAAACATCACATGAGAATTCTAGGCCCGAACTGCCAATGCCCCCGATGGAAGCACACTTGGAAATCCCAGCTATCAATTCGGCCATACCAGGCAGCAGGATTTCTCCCTGCTCTTATACCGACTTTCAACTGCTGTGTGGATTTGTACACAATGCGTAAAGCGCACGGGTACCGGTCAGATTAGCTTTAAGTCCCCAACCCCCGGCGAAGGACTCGACGTTCAGTTTCGGTTTTCCTGTCGAAATAGAAAGAAAGGGCGAGGAGGCCCGGGATTCGAACCCGGGTCACTTCACGCAGCAAGTCACGCGTTACAATTGGCAGGCGAACGTCTTAATAACCACTCTGCCACCTTTGGTTTTTTTGTGTTATACAACGAGTGCTATCTGCCTCCGCAGTGTCCAGCTGAGGTCAGCCTCAATGGGATGGTCAGCAGCAGCATCATCAGTAGTAGTAGTAGTAGCCAGGGGGTCAGTTCGGCTTGACCGGTGGCAGCCCCGCGAGCCCCATGGTTAGTGTTGGCCCTTCTGGAGATGGCTTGAGTGGTCAGCACTGCACACAGATATGGAGGACACAGTACAGATGCAGGTGTTCAGACAGGTGTACATATGGCAGAGGCGCGCACGCACACGCACACACACACACACACACACACACACACGCACGCACGCGCGCCCCCGCGTGAGCATGCACGTACACGTACACACATGGCTTGGAGTCAAAACGGACTCTCTTTAGATAGTCCATTGACGTATTATTGGATTTATTACAAAAACTAATATCTTGTGTCAAACAATGACTGCAGAAATATAAAAAAGGGGTTTTTGCTTTTTATATTTCAGCAGTCTTTTTTTTTATATACAAGTTATTAGTTTTCGTAATAAGTTCAATAATATGTCAATGGACTATCTAAAGAGAGTCTGTTTAAGACTCCAAGCCATCGAAATATACACAAACCAATAACTCCCATTTACTGATGTAATTTTATAAGTATGAATAGACTCGCATAGCCTCCCACACACCCACCCCCCCAGACAGACCCCCCACCTCCCACCCCCCGAACGGACATTCAGAATACCACATGCACATAGTATACATACATATTTTTTAATTCAGTCTTAAGATCACTGTCAGGTGAACATGCATTACATTAAAGAACGACCGAGGGGGAGAGAGAGAGATTAATACATTTGTATTAAGTCTCACTCATTTGTCTTCATTGAGACTTAATTGCTATAATGATTATTTGTAATGTTTATATTCATTGTCTTCATGTTGATTATTCTTTTATTCTTGTCTTGTCTTTAATGTGTATGTGTATGTTAGTGCTTAGGCCTTTGTTCAGCGCTTTGAGCTCCCTGCAAAGGGAGTTAAGCGCTCTATAAATAATCATTATTATTATTATTATTATTATTATTATTATTTCTTCTCCTCCTCCTCCTCCTCCTTCTTCTTCTCCTCCCCCCTCCTCCTCCTCCTCCTTCTTATCTTGGTTACTTTTGATTTTACGGTCAAGTTTGACATTCACGACACACCATTTGCAGAAATTGGACATAGAAGACAATTGTTGCTCTCTGGTTCTTCTGCTGACTTGGTTTCAAACAGTCAAATAAAACAAGAGTCGACTTCCATGTTGTGGGATACTGGTAGAACACATTAAAACAGACATAGATAATGACGTAAACAAGAACATTGGGATTCTGGGAGTTGACATAGATAATGACGTAAACAAGGACATTGGGATTCTGGGAGTTGACATAGATAATGACGTAAACAAGGACATTGGGATTCTGGGAGTTGACATAGATAATGACGTAAACAAGGACATTGGGATTCTGGGAGTTGACATAGATAATGACGTAAACAAGGACATTGGGATTCTGGGAGTTGTTGACTTTTTTGTCTGTTTCGGTGTTCTCTTCTTCTTCTTCCGATTGGGGATGTTTATCCTGCCCCGCGCCCAAAGTCTTCCCTTAGTGCTGCTATTGGCGCACAGGATGCATGCTTTGTGAGTTTGTGTCATCCATTCCACCGGCACAACACGGCCTACTCGTACCGAATAGTGGAATGGGCTTAACACGCACGCGCACGCAAGATCTTGTGCATGCGTTCGCACACGGGACCTCGGTTTTAGGTCTCATCCGAAGGACCAGGAAATAGGAGTAAAGTATCTTTCCCAAGGATACAACACCGTGACCAGCTGGGTTCGAACCAGCGCACTGGCAAACCCGTTGGATTACGAGAGGCGATATTCTAACCAACCGGCCACGGGTGCCTGTTTGCTCAATAAACATTCTGAGCGACTTCAGGGCTCCCAATCGTCCCGCAAAACAAGGAGTCCCAGGGACTCCTTCACATACAGTATAGAGGGTCCTAGAGGCGGGATAGCAGTGGCATTGCGAATGCTAAAAATATTTTGTTCTAGTGCATCCCTGGGACCCCCTGCACATTCTTTTGGAGGGTCCTTTAGAATGTTAGTGCTTCATAGACCCCAAATGGGGGTCCCTGGGAGCCCTGGACTTTCTATCTTCTTTTTTTTACCCCATGCACCATCACTGAAATAAGAATAACAAGGGCGTCGCCGAGCGGCAGACATGTCCGTCACCAGCAATGCCACGCACTTGCGACACCCCGTAGAGTGTCACATCCTGACACAAAATTGGAAGGGATTCTGTCTTCTAGTTCACGAGATACAGCTTGAAGAATAAACATATAGCGCAAAGAAGGAAATTTCGGTTTTCAAGGTCACACTTCAAGGTCAAGGTCAGCATGGTGATAATTTATGCTCGGATGTTTTCTTCTCTAGGGTATACAGTACCACACACAATCTGAAGCGCTTCTGTCAAGTACCAATGTGGAAAATATGGCTTAAAACCCAATGTGTAGACCCCTACCACTTTCAAGGCCTACTGATCGCCTGGACCGTGACCTTGACCTTGATCGGTATGCCACCATCAGAACGGGCATAAGCCAAAGTACCTTCATGCCAAATTTGAAGACTCTAACACTAACGGTGTGGGAGTTATGGCCCCTGAAAGATTTTCGGTTTTCAAGGTCGTACGCCAAGGTCAAGGTCACGACGGCAAAATGGTTTGCGTGAATGCCTTCCTCTCATGGTGACACACCAGCACACACAATTTGACGTGATTCTGTCAACCCGTTCGAAAGATATCCTTGGGACAGACAGAAGGAGAAAAAATGACCCTCCGATTTTCAGGCTCCAGCGATCTTTTTTACCTTGACCTTGACCTTGATCGGTATGCCATCATCAGAACGGGCATAAGCCAAACCACCTTCATACCAAGTTTCAACATCCTATGTTGATCGGTGCACGATATATGGCTAAAAATAGATTTTCGGTTTTCAAGGTCGTACGTCAAGGTCAAGGTCACGACGGCAAAATGGTTTGCGCCGATCTCTTCCTATTAAGGAGGCACACCTTCACACAAAATGTGACGCGATTCGGTCAAGCGGTTCGGGAGATATCCTTGGGACAGACAGAAAAACACACAAAACCCCCCACCAAAAAACACCAAAATACAAACCAGCCCATCGCAAAGTCCGTTCACCTTCAGTGACGGACAAATATAAATTGATACAAATGTCCACTGACCGCAGTGTCGTTCGTCCTGTCCATCCAGACAATCATTGACCCCGTCACACAGCATGCTGATGGCTAGACAGCGGCCGTCCACCTGACACGACCAGCCTGAACATGCCGTGGTTCTGCTGCCTGGTCCGGGGGCTTCTGCCGCTAGGGGGAGACAATAGAACAACGAACAGTGTGTTACTGAACAGGGCCATCTGCCCTTGTCACAATCCCATGGGCTTCTGCCGCTAGGGGGAGACAACAGAACAATGAACAGCGTGTTACTGAACAGGGCCATCTGCCCTTGTCACACACCCAGGGGCTTCTGCCGCTAGGGGGAGACAACAGAACAACGAACAGTGTGTTACTGAACAGGGCCATCTGCCCTTGTCACACACCCAGGGGCTTCTGCCGCTAGGGGGAGACAACAGAACAACGAACAGTGTGTTACTGAACAGGGCCATCTGCCCATGTCACACACCCAGGGGCTTCTGCCGCTAGGGGGAGACAATAGAACAACGAACAGTGTGTTACTGAACAGGGCCATCTGCCCTTGTCACAATCCCATGGGCTTCTGCCGCTAGGGGGAGACAACAGAACAATGAACAGTGTGTTACTGAACAGGGCCATCTGCCCATGTCACACACCCAGGGGCTTCTGCCGCTAGGGGGAGACAACAGAACAATGAACAGTGTGTTACTGAACAGGGCCATCTGCCCTTGTCACACACCCAGGGGCTTCTGCCGCTAGGGGGAGACAATAGAACAACGAACAGTGTGTTACTGAACAGGGCCATCTGCCCTTGTCACAATCCCATGGGCTTCTGCCGCTAGGGGGAGACAACAGAACAATGAACAGCGTGTTACTGAACAGGGCCATCTGCCCTTGTCACACACCCAGGGGCTTCTGCCGCTAGGGGGAGACAATAGAACAACGAACAGTGTGTTACTGAACAGGGCCATCTGCCCTTGTCACAATCCCATGGGCTTCTGCCGCTAGGGGGAGACAACAGAACAATGAACAGCGTGTTACTGAACAGGGCCATCTGCCCTTGTCACACACCCAGGGGCTTCTGCCGCTAGGGGGAGACAACAGAACAATGAACAGTGTGTTACTGAACAGGGCCATCTGCCCTTGTCACACACCCAGGGGCTTCTGCCGCTAGGGGGAGACAACAGAACAACGAACAGTGTGTTACTGAACAGGGCCATCTGCCCTTGTCACACACCCAGGGGCTTCTGCCGCTAGGGGGAGACAATAGAACAACGAACAGTGTGTTACTGAACAGGGCCATCTGCCCTTGTCACAATCCCATGGGCTTCTGCCGCTAGGGGGAGACAACAGAACAATGAACAGTGTGTTACTGAACAGGGCCATCTGCCCATGTCACACACCCAGGGGCTTCTGCCGCTAGGGGGAGACAACAGAACAATGAACAGTGTGTTACTGAACAGGGCCATCTGCCCTTGTCACACACCCAGGGGCTTCTGCCGCTAGGGGGAGACAACAGAACAATGAACAGTGTGTTACTGAACAGGGCCATCTGCCCATGTCACACACCCAGGGGCTTCTGCCGCTAGGGGGAGACAATAGAACAACGAACAGTGTGTTACTGAACAGGGCCATCTGCCCATGTCACACACCCAGGGGCTTCTGCCGCTAGGGGGAGACAACAGAACAATGAACAGTGTTGAACAGAACAGGGCCATCTGCCCTTGTCACACACCCCGGGGGCTTCTGCCGCTAGGGGGAGACAACAGAACAATGAACAGTGTGTTACTGAACAGGGCCATCTGCCCATGTCACACACCCAGGGGCTTCTGCCGCTAGGGGGAGACAATAGAACAACGAACAGTGTGTTACTGAACAGGGCCATCTGCCCATGTCACACACCCAGGGGCTTCTGCCGCTAGGGGGAGACAACAGAACAATGAACAGTGTTGAACAGAACAGGGCCATCTGCCCTTGTCACACACCCCGGGGCTTCTGCCGCTAGGGGGAGACAACAGAACAATGAACAGTGTGTTACTGAACAGGGCCATCTGCCCATGTCACACACCCAGGGGCTTCTGCCGCTAGGGGGAGACAATAGAACAACGAACAGTGTGTTACTGAACAGGGCCATCTGCCCTTGTCACACACCCAGGGGCTTCTGCCGCTAGGGGGAGACAACAGAACAATGAACAGTGTGTTACTGAACAGGGCCATCTGCCCATGTCACACACCCAGGGGCTTCTGCCGCTAGGGGGAGACAACAGAACAATGAACAGTGTTGAACAGAACAGGGCCATCTGCCCTTGTCACACACCCCGGGGGCTTCTGCCGCTAGGGGGAGACAACAGAACAATGAACAGTGTGTTACTGAACAGGGCCATCTGCCCATGTCACACACCCAGGGGCTTCTGCCGCTAGGGGGAGACAATAGAACAACGAACAGTGTGTTACTGAACAGGGCCATCTGCCCATGTCACACACCCAGGGGCTTCTGCCGCTAGGGGGAGACAACAGAACTATGAACAGTGTTGAAAAGAACAGGGCCATCTGCCCTTGTCACACACCCAGGGGCTTCTGCCGCTAGGGGGAGACAATAGAACAACGAACAGTGTTGAACAGAACAGGGCCATCTGCCCTTGTCACACACCCAGGGGCTTCTGCCGCTAGGGGAGGGAGAGAATACGAATGCTAATGTGAATGAGTACGAATTTGAATGTGTGAGGATTTTTTTGGACAGGCATATTATAAGCTTTTCTACACCATGAGAAATAAGTGAAAAAAGCCAAATTACAAGAACAGGACATGAAGAACACAAATGAAGAAAAACATTTGAACAACGATTATTAAGTATCAGAAAATTTAAGTAATCATAAACGACATTCAGATTGAACACACACACACGCACGCACACACACACGCACACACATATTCAAAGATTTTAATCCTTTCACAGCAAACAAAAGCGCATTACGGTGGAACCTCCCTTGTAAGACCTCCCATTATAAGACTCCCTCCCATATAAGACCTACTTCTCTGAAACATTGCCCTTCTTTGTAAGTATTAAAATGACCTCCCTCATGCGACCCCTCCCTTATCTTGGATGATTTTTGGAAGTTTTATAAGGGAGGTTCCACTGTATTAACAAGCTTGAACAAAAAGATTAGGCCAATATTAAATGAACTTACAATACGCATAAAACACCACGCACACACACGCAGTGACACGGGTACTTACCCACATACGGCATACTCCACTTGAAGCTGAGTCGCCACAAAGCTGCAAAAAGAATGCATAAGAATGTACTGCATAATTCTTCTGATCATTTTTGCGCTCTCTCTCACACACACGCACACGCACGCACACACACACACACACACGCGCACGCGCGCACACACACACACACACACACATCCATCGCGTCTATGCCACTATTGATGTATGCATGGATTGATGGATGAATGCATGGATTGATGAATGAATGCATGGATTGATGGATGAATGCATGGATTGATGAATGAATGCATGGATTGATGGATGAATGAATGCATGGATTGATGGATGAATGCATGGATTGATGGATGAATGGATGAATTGATGGATGAGTGCATGGATTGGTTGATGAATGAATGCATGGATTGATGGATGAATGCATGTTTGATGGATGAATGCATGGATTGGTTGATGAATGAATGCATGGATTGATGGATGAATGCATGGATTGATGGATGAATGCATGGCTTGATGGATGAATGCATGGATTGATGGATGAATGCATGGATTGATGGATGAATGCATGGATTGATGGATGAATGAATGGGATTGATGGATGAATGCATGGATTGATGGATGAATGCATGGATTGATGGATGAATGCATGGATTGATGGATGAATGCATGGATTGATGGATGAATGCATGGATTGATGGATGAATGGATTGATGATGAATGCATGGATTGATGGATGAATGCATGGATTGATGGATGAATGCATGGATTGATGGATGAATGCATGGATTGATTGATGGATGAATGCATGGATTGATGGATGAATGCATGTTTGATGGATGAATGCATGGATTGGTTGATGAATGGACGGATGAATGCATGGCTTGATTGATGAATGCATGGCTTGATGGATGAATGCATGGATTGATGGATGAATGCATGGCTTGATGGATGAATGCATGGCTTGATGGATGAATGCATGGCTTGATGGATGAATGCATGGATTGATGGATGAATGCATGGATTGATGGATGAATGCATGGCTTGATGGATGAATGCATGGCTTGATGGATGAATGCATGGATTGATGGATGAATGCATGGATTGATGGATGAATGCATGGATTGATGGATGAATGCATGGCTTGATGGATGAATGCATGGATTGATGGATGAATGCATGGATTGATGGATGAATGCATGGATTGATGGATGAATGCATGGCTTGATGGATGAATGCATGGCTTGATGGATGAATGCATGGATTGATGGATGAATGCATGGCTTGATGGATGAATGCATGGATTGATGAATGCACGGATTTATTAATGAATGCATGGATTGATGGATGAATGCATGGACTGATTGACGAATGCATGGACTGATGGATGAATTGGTGGATTCATGGATTGACGGATGGATAGATGGATGGATGGTTGGATTGCTAGGCTACCTGACATGGAGCAGTCTAGGGCGGGGCTCTCGTCGGACTGGTCTCCGCAGTGGTCGATGCCATCACACATGAGGTCCTGGTCGATGCACAGCAGGTTGTGACACAGGTAGTCGAAGAGGCCAGGACAGCCCGAGCCCTCTGTGACAGACAGGCAGACACGCACGCACACGCACACGCACGCACGCACACGCACGCACACACACACACACACACACACAAATACACAGAGATAAAAAACATATCCTAAGTTATTTCGTTCAATGGACGACGGATCATCAAAATATTATTTTAGTCTACTAAATACTTGGATGTAGGCCCTATTTGTTAATTATACCCTGAACAGACAAAAAAGAACACACACATACGCGCGCACACACGCGCGCGCACACACGCGCGCGCACACACACGTACATATAACAGGTTGTGACACAGATAGTCGAACAGCCCTTGTGAGAGATAGATACACACATGCACGCACTCATGTACACACAAACACACACACACGCACGCACACACACACGCACACGAACACACCCAAATGCGCGCACATAGACACACAAAAAAGCAACCCAATATCCCAAGTTCTTTCATTGAATGGACGTCGGCTCAACCATTTAGTCTGCTAAATATTAAAGTCTTGGATGTATCTGTTAATTATTATACCCTGAACAGACAACACACACACACACACACACACACACACACACACACACACACACACATACACACACACACACACACACACATACACACATTATCTCTCTTTGTCTCTCTCACATCACACACACACACACACACACACACTCGCACGCGTGCACACACACACACACACACACACACACACACACACACACACACACACACACACACACACACATATTATCTATCTTTCTCTCTCTCACATCTCACACACACAAACACACACATATTATCTCTCTTTTCACATCTCACACACACACACACACACACACACACACACACGCACTTGCACGCACACGCACACGCACACGCACACGCACACACACAATATCTCTCTCTCACATCTCAAAACACACAAACACACACACATACACATACATGGCACATCTCACACACACACACACACACACACACACACACACACACACACACACACACACACACACACACACACACAAATACACACACACTATCTACCTTTCTCTCTCTCTCATCTCACACACACACACACATTATCTTTCTCTCTCACATCTCACACCCACACCCACACAAACACATTATCTCTCTCTCTCACATCTCTCACACCCCACCCCACCCAACACGCATACCCCCACCCACCCGCACCCACCCACCACACATCCACACACCCACCACCCACCCAGGGACACATTCTTGACAGCGGTGAAGATGAAGCTCAGTTTGTCCGTGCTGTAGAAGCCTCCCCGCAGTCTCAGATAAAGGCCGGCGGTGGCGAAGTAGGAGGGGGAGGCGTGCGTCAAGTTTCGCGCCGTGTACCGGTACATGAGGGGTGACTCGGAGCTGCTACCCTGATGGATGTCCAACGTGTTCATTCGTCCGTACTGCAGCCAGCCTGTTCACCAAAAAAATGATTACTATGGTTGCAGATAGTTATTTGTTTTCTGATGTTGTGAGATCAGTGCGCGCGATGTGTTCCCGGATCTACAGTTATTGTCCCCGTCCCCGTGTCTCTGTTGTGTGTCCCCGTGTCTCTGTGTGTCCCCGTCATTGTGGCCCCGTCTCTATGTGTACCTGTCTACGTGTCCCCGTCTCTATATGTCCCCGTCTCTATATGACCCCGTCTCTATGTGTCCCCGTCATTGTGTCCCCGTCCCCCTATGTGTACCTGTCTCAACATGTCCCCGTCTCTATGTGTCCCCGTCTCTATATGACCCCGTCTCTAAGTGTCCCCGTCATTGTGTCCCCGTCCCTATGTGTACCTGTCTCTACGTGTCCCCGTCTCTATATGACCCCGTCTCTAAATGTCCCCGTCATTGTGTCCCCGTCTCTATGTGTCCCCGTCTCTTAGTGTTCCCGTCTCTATGTGTACCTGTCTATGTGTCTCCGTGTGTCCCCGTCTCTAAGTGTCCCCGTCATTGTGTCCCCATCTCTATGTGTCCCAGTCTCTATATGTCCCCGTCTCTAAGTGTCCCCGTCATTGTGTCCCCGTCTCTATGTGTACCTGTCTCTACGTGTCCCCGTCTCTTAGCGTTCCCGTCTCTATATGTCCCCGTCATTGTGTCCCCATCTCTATGTGTCCCAGTCTCTATATGTCCCCGTCTCTAAGTGTCACCGTCTTTATGTGTCCCCATCTCTATGTGTACCTGCCAGTATGTGTCCCCGTCTCTAAGTGTCCCCGTCATTGTGCCCCCGTCTCTATGTGTCCCTGTCTATTATGTCCCCATCTGTATGTGGCCCCGTCTCTATGTGCGCCTGTCCGAATTCGGACATTCGTAAAATGTCTGATACAAAAATAGGCCTACGGATGTTTCGTGTACACACATAATGGTGAACAAAACCAGTAGGATTTCGACAGAGTTCATTTAGACAGTAGTATTTCGCGAGATTCACGCCTCACAGAATCGGATCGCAGTTGGATGAGATCGTATGCAGTGTCACACAGCGTGACAATCTGATATTCAGATGCCATAAATTGTCAATATTTTGGGTGTAATTTATAAAAAAATAGATAATCATAACAGCAATGACAACAACAACAACAACAACAACAACAAGAACAACAACAAGAACAATGACAACATACAGTATTCATACGGTGCTAAATCTTGATAGAAATCCAAACCCTCCATCCCTAAATTCGCTTCCACATCAACGCCGATCATCCGGGCGGCAATGTTTTTATCGACAGTTTCTGCCTGACCGAAGTCCCCACGTTCTATGCCAACAGAACCATCAACTTGATGATGGTGGCTGGGAACAGAAAGAAGAAGAAGAAGAAGAAGAAGAAGAAGAAGAAGAAGAAGAAGAAGAAGAAGAAGAAGAAATCAAATCGAAGCGCACGCACACGTTACACATTCATAACGCAATTAAACAAAGATAACACACACACAGAGACACACACACGTTTGAGAAATGGTCCTAAAGGCACGGAAAAGAAGAGAAAGAGCTTCAATGACGGGGGAAACAAGTGGGTTTTGAGGTTTGATTCGAAAGCAGAGAACAGCAGCGGAAGCAACAGCAATGATAACAATAATAATATGGACAGAATAACATCAGCAAGCAAAGTAAAGAGAAACTTAAAGGTGGACCCTGACGGATGAGTTTTTGCAAGAAACACGTCGAGATCACAAGAAAGACAGCCTTTTCAAAGATAATATAAAGATTAAATTTGTAACACTGTAGCCCTTGAATTTTAATACAACAGGGAGGGTTGTTTATTCGGTCAGACTACAAAAATAATTTTTAACAAAACATTTTATACATACACAGTTATTTATCAGGTACTTAATGATACCACTAACTACATTTTATAAATTTTAACAGGATGTCCCTCAAACAATATTCAAACTTGCGCTTTTAGAATCCTCTTCCCACACATTTCTATGTTCTGTCTATGTCCAGTATATGTCCTTTTTGGTTTTGTCTCGTCTTATATTTTACGTTCTCAACTAACAAATGTCCCATATGTGCCTTCCCAGGTCGAGAGGACGTAAAACTCAAATTTACGATACGATACAGCCTTTTCAAGGACCGGAACACTCACTTTGCTCTGGTTTCTTAGAAATCAAACCGTTAAAACGGCGATTCCTCCTTGGCGGAGATGCCAGAGAGAGAGAGAGAAGCCATTTTGGATGGGGTGGGTGGAAGACTCTCATTGTGGTTAAAGCTTTTCTTTTTTTTGGCAGTGCAGTAAAAACAAAATGGAGCTATTTCCTTTGTTGTGAGCGAAACTCCTTTAGGTAAACTGGATTAAAAAGGCTTGTATTGTGTAACGTTCGTGTAAACGATTTGGTCTAAACTCAGGCGGCCATTAGAAAAGAAACGACACACGCCTTCTCTTTCACTGCAGTAATTTGACTTCCTGGGTTCCAGCACCTCCGCCAAGGAGGAATCACCGATTTGACAGTTTGATTTCTAGTAAACCAGAGCAAAGTGAGTGTTGCGATATCTGTAAAGGGTGTTTTCCCGGTGATCTCGACGTGTTTCTTGCAAAAATGCATCCGTCAGGGTGTCCCTTTAAAGATGCTTTAATGATGATGGTCGTGCTTTTGAAACCATTACGCTCATTGTGATGATGATGATGCTGATGCTGATGATGATGATGATGATGATGATGATGATGATCATGATGATTCGTGGTGCTTAGCATCACAATGCTGGGTCTGTTGATTGATGAAGATTAAGATGACAGTGGTCGGGATGCTGGAGAATAATTAGCAATTAATTAAGGTGATGCTGATGCTGATTGTGTGAAAATGACAGTCAATAAACACTAGTGGCGATGACTGTGCGTTGGTAGAGGTGTGTGTGTGTGTGTGTGTGTGTAGTGTGCGTGTGTGTGCGTGTGTGCGTGTGCGTGCGTGCGTGTGTGTGTGTGTGTGTGTGTGTGTGTGTGTGTGTGTGTGTGTGTGTGTGTGTGTGTGTGAAGTCAAGTCAAGTCAAGTCAAATGGTAGATTTCTATTAATATTACTATCTATTCTAACTAAATACTAAAAGCGACGCTCACAGGTCAAATGGACCGGAAGTGAAAGGGGAGTAACCGGGCTTCCGGGTAAGCGGAGTAGCGGTCCTTTGCTACTTTCGTTTCAGTTTATGTTGCTTGGGCATTGGTTTCCAAATTGAAATGTTTTTGCTATTGTTTTGAGTGTTTGAGTGTTTTGAGGGTCAGTATGGTTAGAATAGATATGATCTTTATTGAGGGTTAAAGAAAAAAAGCCTTGTGCGCATGCGCGCGTGTGTGTACAACTCTATCTTCACCCCCCCCCCCCTATACTCTTAACTCACCATCCCCAAGAAGAACCAACGTCAGTCTAAGTACCACCCCGTCCGCGTGGTTGTCTCTATCTCGCCCCCCCTCTCCTCTTCCCCCCTCTCTTTCTCTCAACCCATCATCCATGCAAGGCATAATGTTTGCACTGTTGGCAAGTGTATGTCAGCTTTGTGTCCCTATACGATCTAACTGACCTTTTTCAGAGATAGGGATTGAGGCCGAAAATCTGAATCTGAACTACCAGGACAGAACCGTTAACAAGATGATTGCGGTTGCTTAAAGGGCCACCCTGACGGATGAGTTTTTGTAAGAAACACGTCCGGATCACCAGGAAAACACCCTTTACAGAGATTGCAACGCTCACTTTGCTTTGGTTTCCTAGAAATCAAACCGTCAAATCGGTGATTCCTCCTTGGCGGAGGTGCTGGAAGTCAAATTCTTTCACCCAAAGAGAAGGCGTGTGCCGTCTCTTTTCTAATGGCCGCCTGCGTTTAGACCAAATCGTTTGCACGAAATATTCGCAATACAAGCCTTTTTTTTCTTTTTCTTTAAAATGAGTGTACACATTATCTAAAGGAGTTTCGCTCACAACAAAGGAAACAGCTCCATTTTTTGTTTTTACTGCACTACAAAAAACGAAAACGCTTCAACCACAATGAGTGACCTCCACCCACCCCATCCAAAATGGCTACTCTCTCCGGCATCTCCGCCAAGGAGGAATCGCCGTTTTGACGGTTTAATTTCTAGGAAACCAGAGCAAAGTGAGTGTTCCAATCCTTGAAAAGGCTGTCTTTCTGGTGATCTCGACGTGTTTTCTTGCAAAAAACTCATCCGTCAGGGTCCAGTCTTTAACCCTTTCAACGCCAGCCATTTTTCAGCTAAAAAATTCCATTAAACTTACCTGGGTAGAGGAAAGATTCTGTTTGCAATATTGGGGATTCCTCTGTGACATGCATAAAATAGGGCCTGTCCTTACCTCCCAAAAGTAAGAACATAAGGTCATAGGATAACAGACCCTGATTTGATGCTTTTTTTTGTGACATGGGTGTTAAATCATTGTGGTGCCAAGAGGCGACAGCGACGATGAAAGGGTTTTAAAGAAAACAACAACAACTTCGTATTCGTATTCGCATTCCACTCACCATCTCCCAGAAGGACTTCGGTCAGTCTGAGCATCACCCCATCCGCGTGGTTGTCCGAGGAGTGTCTCTTGATCAGCCACACGCAGTCGTAGAGGTTCGGGGAGGTGGTGGCGCCCCCGTGAAGTCGATCATGCCCCCTCCCTGCATGGAGTACTGGGCGCTGCAGTCCGTCAGGGGCTTCTGGGGCCACGAGTCGTCTGTGTCGGGACGAGAGACAAA
>CM065699.1:48090814-48095814 GCA_017654935.2 Phymorhynchus buccinoides | reverse complement strand
GGGGAGGGGACATACCTAATTCAAAAGAAGACTGGTGCCGAAACTAACGGAAGCAGAAAGCAGACAAGTGTCCGTCAGTACTAATACTAATAGCAGTAAGCAGCGAAATAAGAAAGATGAGTAAGTAGTAGACTAAAGACCCGGATGACACAACGAATTACATCCCTAAGAAAGATTCTACCCTGTGTCTGACTGAGGACTAAAATACTAACGTATACATACCAAAATAAAGGCTACTGACTTGAGGAAAGTTGCCTAGCAGTAACGTTCTTTGGCGCTCTGAGGAAAAACACAACACAACTAAACAAACAAAGAAACAAAATGCAACCTCAGTTTGTGACGCTATTCGCCGGAGCGTTTTGTAGCAGTCCTTGGAGGTTGTTCACTGTATTTGATAACATGGCGTTTGCCAATCGTTGTCGGATTCTGAATCTTGATTTGAGGACCCCCCACCCCCCACCCGTGGGGATACCTGGGGGTCTTTTGCATAAATAGTTCCCCCACCTTCTGGGAGTTCTGTGCTTGTAACTTCCTCTAAACTGTCACTCTCTTTGACTCTGCCTTTTCCCTTTGCTTTACTGTCATCTACATTCTTTCTGCCTTACCAGGTCCATTCTCCTGCCCTTTCTTCAAGAAACACTTTCAAAAAGATTTCCTCCAGCCGAAGTCGGACATGCTGGGCTAAAATTATTTCTTACTTAGGCGCACAACGGCGGCATGACGCATCTGCGCTTATAATTGACAGGAAACTGTCTGAGCGACAGAAGAAGAAGAAGAAGAAGAAGAAGAAGAAGAAGAAAAGAAGAAGATTTGAGGACAGTACTCATCGTTAGATTTGTACTACAATTTTGTAATAATGCGAAATGTGACATGAATCTGTTCCACCGTTTATTGATGTTTGTTTTTCAACCATCATTGCGATCATGACGGGCCGTTTGTCATTTAGGAAATACGTCCGCGTGCCTGTAATGCCAAAGATGCTTGGTATGCCAGTCGGAATCCCCTTCGACTCAAGTGTGTGGTTGAGAAAGGCACTTTACTACTGACGAAGGGAGTGTGACGCCACCCCGAAATCTCAAATCTGCTTTACTTAGGCGCATAACGGCAGCATGACGCATCTGCGCTTATAATTGACAGGAAACTGTCTGAGCGACCGAAGAAGAAGAAGATATGCCAGTATTGATATACATTGGTATTCCAGTCCAAAGCAGTCAGCAGACTGGGACAATCAGACCTCCGCATCTCCTATCCTGAGGCCAAAACTCTTAGGTTCCGCCAGGAATGGAAACAACAAAGGAACCCTCATCATGAGAATGACTGCCTCCCAAACCTGGAGAGATGGCAGCAAACCATCATCTTTCGCCTACGAACAGGCCACTGCCAGCTGCACTCTCATCTGTACCGCCTCAGGATATCCCACACAAACGAATGCCCGTGTGGGACGGGTATCCAAGACCCCGAACACATTCTACAGTACTGTCCGAACTATGCCGGCCCCGGATCGACTGTATGGCCAGTTTGGACAGACATGCAGACGAACCTGTGGGGAACAGAAAACGACCTTCAACAAACCGCCCATTTCATCAAAACCATCAAAATTCGGGTTTGATCAACCGGCCATCAGCATTTCTGGAACGCAAAAGAAGAAGAAGAAGGTAGCCAGTCTGAATCCCCTTCGACTCAGTGTGTGGCTGGGAAAGACACTTTACTACTGACGAAGGGAGTAGAGTGAGACGCCCCTTGTATTCAATGTATCGTTGGCTCACATTGGCTTACATAGCATGGGCCAACAGTAACATGAGAGCTGTACAATAGATGATTTTCTACAGTAATGGAAAATCATGGAACAGTTTAGTCTCTTGTGGGAAGACTATGACTCTCGAACGAGGGGGGGCTTTTGCACCGGCTCTAGTGCTGCAGCCAAAAGGGATGGGTTGGCCTTTGGGGACCTTCCCCAACGCCAGTTCAGTCGTCCTCAAATCCCTTTGGCCGAGAGAGTGGGGATGTACCCTGGGCAAGGCATCTGCGCGCTACTACAGTGGAACCTCCCTTATAAGACCTCCTCCCATTATAAGACTCCCTCCCACATAAGACCTACTTCTCTGAGACATCGCCCTTCTTTTGTAAGTATTAAAATTGACCTCCCTTACAAGACCCCTCCCCTATAAGACCTCATTTTGGATGATGTTTGAAGGTCTTATAAGGGAGGTTCCACTGTATAAACAAATTCTAGCCCAGCCCGCCAGAATAGTATCTGCCCCCTCTGCTATCTGGCAGTCATGGTCGGAAACGACAGATGACTAATTTTCCTAACTCCTCACAAATAACAGGAAGGTATAATCTGTCAATGAAAAAGAACTCTCCAGAAGATCCCTACCTTTTCAATGAAAACGTTTGTAACCTTTTAAAAAAACAAGCGCGAAATCACAATAGTTTGTGGCGCGCGGTCTAATTTTTACCACTCCAATCATGAGTCACCTCCCCTGGCTTTTCAATAATTTTAATCTGTAAACCAGAATGTTATCTCTGCACCATTTCGTAACTTTTTATATCTTTTGGAAAACATTTAAAACTATTTATCCTACTTATACTCATCGAAAGAAGCACCGCATACTCGTCGTGTCTGTTGTAGTGTCTGTATTACGTATGTTTATTATTTTGTACGCTTTTAAAATACATCATTTTAAAGAGCGGCCTCAATTTGAAGTGTAGCCTCGATTTGAAGTGCGACAATTTTGTCAAAATGTGCGACAATTTTGGACCGACCGACAGACCGACCGACAAAGTGAGTTATAGGCTTGTGGCTTGAGCCACAAACAAAAATTATTGTATGACGGTTGCTTAGAGGCATTGACCGATTTTCGCTTCCTTGGCGACAGAACGCTACGGCTCGGAAACCCAGCATTTGGTTAACCCCTTGACTGCCACCGACGTATCACGTACGGACCTGATCACATCACTGATGATGTGAACGGATGAAGAGGAATAACCCTGACAAGGGAGTTAATATTATCCCCTGACCATCTTTTTCTTCCAGATTGGCTCTATCAGTTGTCTTTCTCATGGCATGGTATAGCCAATTATTTTTTCTGTCATTTTTCTCTGGCAGTCGAGGGGTTAAGCAAAACAAAAGCTTAGCATCGAGTAGACGATATTCCTCATCTTTTTATTTATTCATTTATTTATTTTCATTCTTTTTTTTTTTTCGTTGTCAAGAGTACCAGCCAATTGTTGTATCACTTGAGATGATTTAGTGGGCGCGTGCCGGCATGCCGCCGCCAGAGACCTGTATTGTAAGTTAGATAAATAGATATATACATGGAAAAGGCGCGTGCGTGTAGGCATCCGCTGTACTGTTCAGTATTTTACTTACTATGCCTATTACTACGCGTCTGATTCTACCCCCAGATCATTGCGCTTGATAGAGAGAGAGATACGTGATCTTTACACTAAGTCTACTGCTGCTAAGTATCCGTTAGGTATTAGATCCCCCCCCCCTATCTCTTCAGTCGACGAAACTAGAAGTGTGTGTGTGTGTGTGTGTGTGTTGTGTGTGTGTGTGTGTGTGTGTGTGTGTGTGTGTGTGTGTGTGTGTGTGTGTGTGTGTTGTGTGTGTTGTGTGTGTGTTGTGTGTGTGTGGTGTGTGTGTGTGTGTGTGTGTGTGTGTGTGTGTGTGTGTGGGTGATGCGTGCGTGTGTTCGTACGTGGGTGGCGCGCGCGCGTATACATGTGTATGCACATGGGTGCGTGCGTGTGTGTATGTACATTTGGACATTTGGACAAAAAAGTGTTTATCAAATTTGTACTAGTTGTGCATTTCAAATGCTCCAACTTTCAAGTCCTTTAGATCAGAGGCACGGTGCACAGCAGTATACTGAGATTTCATTTCAAATCTATGTAACTGTATGTATGTATGTATGTATCGTATGTATGTATGTATTTATGTATGTATGTATGTATGTATGTATGTATGTACGTATGTACGTATGTATGTATGCATGTATGTACGTATGTATGTAGTGTATGTATGTATGTATGTATGTATGTGTGTATGTATGTATGTATGCATGTATGATGTATGGTATGTATGTATGAGTTTATGTATGTATGTATGTATGTATGTATGTATGTGTATGTATTATGTGTATGTATGTATGTATGTATGTATGTATGTATGCATGTATTTGTATGTATGTATGTATGTATGTATGTATGTATGCATGTATGTATGTATGTATGTATGTGTATGTAAAGCATGTATGTATGTATGTATGTATGTATGAATGTATGTATGTATGTATGTATGTATGTATGTATGTATGTGTATGTATGTATGTATGTATGTATGTATGTATGCATGTATGTATGTATGTATGTATGTATGTATGTATGTATGTATGTATGTATGATTTTGCATGTATGTATGTTGTATGTATGTATGTATGTATGCATTGTATGTATGTATGCATGTATGTATGTATGTGGCAGTATGTATGTATGCATTATCTAGATGCTATGCATGTAGTATGTATGTATGTATGTATGTATGTAATGTATGTATGTATGTATGTATGTATGTATGTATGTATGTATGTATGTATGTATGTATGCATATATGTATGTATGTATGTATGTATGTATGTATGTATGTATGTATGTATGTATGTATGCATGTATGTATGTATGTATGTATGTATGTAGTATGTATGTATGTATGTATGTATGCAATATGTATGTACGTATGTATGTATGTATGTATATATGTATGTAAGCATGTATGTATGTATGTGTGCATGTATGTATGTATGCATGTATGTATGTATGTATGTACTATGTATGTATGTATGGTATGTATGTGTGTATGTATTATGTATGTATGTATGTATATGTATGTATGTATGTATATGTATGTATGTATGTATGTATGTATGTATGTCATGTCTGTGATGTATGTATTTATGTATGTATTTATGTATGTATGTATGTATTATGTATGTATG
>CM065699.1:48078840-48090314 GCA_017654935.2 Phymorhynchus buccinoides | reverse complement strand
GGTATTTTTCCCTACGCAAAATATTTAAAGAAACGAGAATGTCAAGAAGACGAAGGATAGAAGAAGAAGGAGGAGGAGAAGCGCAGAAGAAGAAGAGGGTTTTTTTTTTAAAAAAGAGGCAGAAAAAGAAGAAGTTTAAAAAAAACGAAAAGAAAAAAAAGAAGAAGAAGAAGAAGAAAAGGAAAGAAGAAGAAGAAGAAGAAGAGGACTGAGTAGAATAAAAAGACGAGGATGAAATAGAAGAGAAGAAGAAGAAGAGAAACAAACAACAACAACAACAACAACAACACAACAACAAACAACAACAACAACAAACAATAAGTGCAACGTTCGAGGCGGCCGGGGACTAACAAGAAGAACAAGAACAAGAAAAGAAAAAACAAGAAGAAGAAGAAGAAGAAGAAGAAGAAAGAAGAAGAAGAAGAAGAAGCAGAGGCAGGACGAGAACACGAAAAAGAAAAAAGAAGGGGAGACACAAGAACAAGAACAGGAAGAGGCAAGAGACCCAAGTTATTCAACACATAGGTTGTATGCAGTAGGCAAAAAGCTTACATTACCTTATGACTCTTCATATCTCTTTGCCCCCCTCTACTTTTTCCATAAACAACACGTCTTTAACCTATCATCCCGTAATTTGACCTACCCTCCACACTATGTTTTAGCCGAACTCGTCTTCCCCCTGAGGGTCGGTGTACATCTTGTGTCCTGGCTAATACATGTACATAGCATCTGTTTTGTTTCATTCTGTGTAATTCTCACACCTGCTGCCATGTCATTCAAACCGACTGGCTGTGCGTTGTGTACGCAAATTGGTCCGCTGTCGCCCCGTGGATCTTTTGGGTGTACTTTTCGGGAGTCCAAAAGAAAAAGACCGACTTGTGTGCATAACCTGTCAGCAAGTCAAAAGCAACAAGCGCGTGTGCTACTTGTCAGACGATTTGTCAACACATGCTTGGGCCTTCTCATTTAAAACCCAGAACTGAGCACCGAGGCACAACAGGGGCGGAATCAGTTACTCAAGGGGTGTGGGGGTGAAGTGGCGGGTTCAAACATCCTTGATCTCATCAAACTGTGATTTTCTCCTGTGTTCATTTCCCTAGTTATCACCTCCCTGCCATGGGACTCAACTCTCTCAAAATTTTCCTCTTCAACAACTCCTCAACGAGCATGTGAGTTTTATATCTCTTTCAGTGTACATGGAGGTCCTCGTGAATGTCAGGACGAACTGTCACATGGCGTGGCAAGCAAGAGGTGCGTGAAGTCAAAACTGTCAACAGTGGCCAGCACGGTCCACTCAAGGGCCAGCCACACGTCCACCCAAACTGTACTGCATGTACGATTCCATCTCTGTCACGGTTCCGCCAAGAACAAAGCGTGATTCGCAGGCGCTTCGATCGAGATCACGTGATCGATATCGAGTCGTACGGTCGTGCGCTTTTTAGCTGACGTGTGGCTGGCCCCTTAAGGTAACGTTTAGCTTCCTTGGTGGCAGTCATGGCAACGTGATTTATTTCCATGGTCTTCCTTCGGTCTTTTTCTTTTCTTTTCTTTCCTTTCTTTTCTTGGGGAATGGGTGGGTATGGGGGTAGGGGGGGGGTACTGCCGGGATACGTGTACCCCCACGGCCCCTAAATCCGCGCTTCTGTGCTCTCACCCCATCTCAACATCCAGCGCCCCCCCCCCTGAAACGGTGAGTCAGGCTGATTGCTCTGCTTCTTTTGCTGTAGAACCAGTAACCTGGGCGAACTAAACACTCCCCAGCCACTAAAACGTTCGGGCTTCAGAGAAGATACTGAGAGGTATAACCAATCCTGTCGGTGGGGGGTGGGGGATGGAATCTTTCGACATTTTCATTTTCTTACACCAACGTCAGAAAGGACAGTAGTTTTTGTTAATGTTCTTGTGTCTCGTCCGGGGGTTGTTTTCTCATGGCCCTCAGCTTTAGCTGAGAGCTTTGACCCGCCTTGTCTGTAGACTTCTTATGCTTTTTACGACCACCACACCCCGCTACCGCCCATCCCCCCACCTTTCCACGAAGAACTCCGCACACACACCCCCATAAAAAACTCCTGTGCCAGTTGACAGTACAGCCATTGCTGTGCCTTAGTGGCCCCGCCGCAATCTCCCTACGATGGCTTGGAATCAAAACAGAGACTATACTGTTACGATAGTAACCGATTTGACCCCCTATTATTTAAATTACTATATTTAAACTTTGACTAAAAACTTTATTAACCACAACAAGCCTGCTCTGCTGAATCAATAGCTAGAAAACCCCCCTTTATTCGACATTTCTTGCAGCGTCATTGTTTGATACAAGTTATCTAGTTTCTGTCAATAAGTCCTAATAATCAACGTCAATGGACCGTTTTGACTCCACAGTGCCTCATCGTGGAATATATCATGTCCCTCAAAAAATCGTCTTCTTTATATGCCCACCCTCTAAAACTGATCTCGGTCTGCTATGCCATCCCCCCCCGCCCCCCGCCCACCCACAAGGACACCCCACCACCCCCCTTAGTTTACAATACAACTTGTGCGGAATACCTTCCAGGGCATCCTTTAGTACAAGAAGTATTTCCCTGGCCAAACCAGTGTACGTGGAAGGTTCTGCTGTACTTGTACCTGCGCTTTAATCTGTCACCCTACAGCCACTTTCATGACTCCATGCCTTTCTCCCTTAGCTCTACAAATGTCGTCTACCAGTTATCTTACTGACTGCGTCCATTCTCCCTAGCCTTCTTCTTTGATCTCCTCTCCACAAAAATTCTATCTCGAAAAAGATCCTCATCTCCATTAGCCGAAGACGGACCACTGATTCCTCCTTGTCCTTAACTTTATTTCCCTCCCTCTTCGCCAGCCGAAACAACCGGCAGCATGTCTATACAAATGCTACCATCAGCTCGTCTTCTTTTTGATTCGAGTCAATTATAGTCGCGAATGAAGTGATATGCTCTATGAAGAAAACGGACTATTATCTCTCTCTAGGCAGTCTTCCCTATCTTGCATCTGCATCTCTCTGTCCCACTGTCTCCTTCACTCAATCAGATAGACTGTCCTATTAGGCCTACTAGAATGTGACAGTGGCGATAGAGGAATGCTAAGAATAGTTTTTATAGTGCTCGTCCCTGGGACACCATGCTCTTTCTTTTAGAGTGTCCTTTAGAGAATTTTAGTGCTTCCCTGGTGAGCTTCTGATTTAAGATTAATATTAAAAGTATAGCCCCATACGACAACAACTGGTGTGTGCCATTAATAGGGCTTGTTAATACACAGAAACCCGAATTGAGTTATCTTGTATAGTTTGCTATTTTATGTCATAATAGCATAGCATTGGCACCCCTAGGCTTCACGCACTTTTTGCCCGCTATAATTAGTAGAAGTTTGGCATTCGATATCGATCATTTTCCGGAAATTGAACATAGAAGACAGAAATGTTGCCTCTTTCTTTCTATTGACCGTGATTTTTTGTTTAAAGTTTTTAAGCCCCTTATAGTGGCCTGATTCCGCCAATACCCACATCCATTACCCCCCCGCTACCAAGTCGTCTAAAACTCTCCCCCGTACACCCACCTTGTTTCCCTGTATTTTGGAGTTAAAACTGCAATATCAAAAAAATCAAAAATATCACTCCTCACAAAAAACACATTGCAAGTTAAACATTCTATATTTATACACAAACCCTGAGCGTTTGAAGTAAATCCATCAAGTAGTTATTTTTTAAAATTTTTTTAAAACAAAGTGTTGCCCCATTTTTGTCCCAGTTTACCCACTTTAATTTGGTGGTTACAGGGAGTAGAGTCATTTTAATCGGGGTTACAAGTGTTAAACAATCAAATAAACAAAACGATCGTTCAAAATTTCGTCTTCGTGTTGTGGAATACATAAAAAAAGACATAATCGCCCTGCCATGGTCCTAGAGTAGCAAAATGGATATTTTGGGGATGCTTCACAATGTGTGTCTTTTGCTCCAAAACATTCTGTAGCGACTAATGCAACGTTTTTTTAGCACATGCAGGTGATACATAGAGACTGGGCACACACATGTAGATCGGTATTGGTATTGGTATTGGTATTGGTATATTCTAGTCACAGAGACTTATCTCTGTGAAAGAAATCGGGCTCTCCCCTGCTCTCACTCCCGGAGAGAGCGTCGCCGCCAAAGGCAATAGCGCCTACCCAATAAATAATTTTTTGTGGGGTTTTTTGGGGGGGGCACAGGGTGAGGAGGGTGTGTGGGCACATTGGAAAACCTAGCTATCCCCATTTGGTCATACCAGGCAGCGGGATTTCTCCCTGCTCTTACCGACTTTCAACTGCCGTGGGATTTTTAACGCGCGGTAAAGCGCACGGGTCAGACTAGCTTTAAGTCCCATCCGAAGGACTCGACGTTCAGTAAGATTTTCCTGTCAAAATAGAAAGAAAGAAAGGGCGAGACCGGGATTAGAACCCGGGTCACTCACGCTGCAGTCGACACATTAACAGTTGGCAGGCGTACGTCCTTTATAGACCCACCACGATCACGTGGGTCAAAAATCACGGTTTTCACGTGTTTTCCCACTTATAGCTGGTACGAAATCTTAAGAATTCTTCCTTGCACAAGAGGAACTGTAACCACGGTGACGTGGTGGTGGAGGGGGGGGGGGCGGGGGGGGGGGTCTTTAACCACCGCCACTATCTCCTACGGGGGGGGAGATGAGCGCCTATAGAAGACGATAAATTGCGGGACGCATACCGGGGGCATCAAAGCTAGTTATCATCTGATATATACTAACCCCACCCACCCCCACCTCTATTACACCAATGCGGTTCAGATCCGTCCTTATTGTACTTCCAGCCTGCCTTGCTTGTTACAATTGTCAGAGATCGGGGGGGGGGGGGGGGAGGGGGGGGGGTGGGGGGGGGGGGGGGGGGGGAAGGGGGGAGGGCGGGGAAGGGGGGGGGGGGGGGGGGGGGGAAGGGAGGAAGGGTGGGGGGGGGGGGGGGGAACAACAAAAACAACACACTTTTGAGCAGAAACAAAGCGGTTTGATAAATTCGAACAGCCATTCCTCCTCTTGTTGTCTTGTCTCCTCAATTATGGCCAGGCTTATTTTCGGGTGCCGCCTCCCTCCATACCCTCACCCACCCCCACCCGTGTGGGAATATCGGGGGGAGGGTGGTGTCTTTCGTACAAATATGTTCCCCCACCTTCTGGAAAGTTCTGGCTTGTAACTTCCTCTAATCCATAACTCTAGCTTCCTCTCTAATCTGTCGCTCTCTTTGACTTCTGCCTTTCCCCTTTGCTTTCTGTCATCCACTATCTTTCTACTCTTACTGGTCCATTCCTCCTAGCCTTTAATATAAACAATTTGAAAACATTTCTTACAAAGGTTTTCTCCAGCCGAAGACAAACATGCTGAGCCTAACTATTTCTTTCTTAGTTAGGCACACCTTTAACAGGCCGAGCATGAAGCAGTCTGCGCTATAATTACCGGCAAACTGTTCTGAGCGAACGAATAGAAAAGACAGCCGCACAGGACTGAGAGAAGCGGAAGGGGCGAAAGATGAAGGATTTGGAGATGGATTCGGGTTGGAGCCAGAACGAGAAGTATACCAAGCAAAGTTAGAGTTAGCGTAGCAAAGTAGAAGAGTACACAAATACAAGTTGTTAGTAGTAGAAATTACAAGCATTTTATTCTTCTATTTTTTAATATTCTTTTAATACCGGGAGGAATAATAAGACTACGAGCTAGCATAGAACCCTCCCTCTCCTCTATCCCCCCCACCACCCCCCCCTCACCCCCACCCGTCACCATCGTTTTAGTATCCACGCGATATAAAAATAGGGAGACAGGAGGCATGTGGAAGAAAGCCTTATCTCGCAGAACGATCCTTGGAAGAATTATTCACGGAATCGGAATTGTTTGGTGGGTCTGAGAGTTGGCTTTTGTTCATAACTAATTTGGCTGGAATTTTTTTTTTGTGACAGTGCGTGGGGAAAAGCAGACATGAAATGGAATTTTGGCACCAATTCAGATTTTATTATGTTCACGGTGGAGCAAAATATTCCTTGTTAACAACCCACAAAAAACCGGAATTGAGTTTTATCCTTGGGTTCGTTTTATTTAGTTTATAACTATTGAATGAAGTTTGGCATTCGAAATAGATCATTTGCAGAAATCGGGGATAGAAGATACAATTTTGCCTCTTTGTTTCTGTTGACTTGATTTAGAAAACAATCAAAATAAACAAAAAAATCATTCAAAATTGTCTTTCATGTTGTGGATACTGGTAGAATACATAAGAATAGACATAAATATGCCTTAAATAGAAAATTGATATTTCGGGGGTTGTTGACTAATTTTGGTTTTTGCTCAGAAACATTCTGAGCGACTTATGTAGGTTTTCCCATGCACCGTCACATATAAAAAAAACAAGGGCATCGCCAAGCGGCAGCAACGCATTGTGACAATGAAAACCCGGCCAGAGTTATGTCCTGTCCCCACCCACCCCCCAATAAACACACCACTTTCCACCCTTACAGAACGCATAAAATACATAGCCCAAAATTTGAAGCGATTCTGTTCAGTAGTTCACGAGATACAGCTGAACTTTTATACAAACTTCCTTCGCACCATGGTACACCACCACACACAAACTTTGAAGCGATTCTGTTCACTAGTTCACGAAATAAAGCTGGGGGGAAATTACATAGCCCAAAGAAGGAAATTTCGGTTTTCAAGGTCAATCTTCAAGGTCAAGGTCAGCACGGTGTTGATTAGCGAAAGGAAGCTTCCTTTTCAAGCTGTCTACCCCTCTGCCAATTTTAATCAAAATCCAAACAGTAGTTTTTAAGATAATCGATACACAGACACACAGACACACACACAGACACACAAACCGATCGCAATACCTCGGCCTCTGGCCGGGTAGAAAAAAAGGAGTATGGCTGTTTATAGCCTCGTCATAAATTCCCCGAGTTAAAGAGTGTAGATAAAGAGCACGTCAAAATACCGGACAGAAATGAGTGAGCTGTTTTACTGCCTGAAACAGATTAGCCTTTCTTTTTCGCCGCCCTGGATCTGATGGAAGCAGGATGAATTGGCCGTTTAGGCAGAGTTACAGTCTTTAGACGTAGATACCAGGGATACGGTATTCATGTTGATATAGCATGAGACTTAGCATGATGCTAACTTAGAAGCTCTTCCAAAAGTCCTATTAAATCCTATAGGACATTGGAAGAGCTTCTAAGTTAGCATCATGCTAAGTCTGATGCTATCTCGACATGAATACCGTCCCTGGTGGCGTGTCGTTCCCGTGTCGGGTTGCTGTTCTTGTTGCTGTCGCTCCCTGGCTTAACGGAGACTCCAGGGATCATCCCAAACAGCCAGAGCACTTGAACAATTCAGTACAAATGCACCAGCTAGGGATGAGAAAATGTTTGAATGTCAGACCTCCGAATGTAATAAATAAAAAGCGGACAAAAGTGAATATTCTTTCACTTAGCACTAACATGTTATCCAAATAATGCATAAGAGAGAGAGAGAGAGAGAGGAGACAAACAGACAGAGAGGAGAGAGAGAGAGAGAGAGAGAGAGAGAGAGAGAGAGAGAGAGAGAGAGAGAGGAGAGAGGGAAGAGAGAGAGAGAGAGAGAGGAGAGAGGAGAGACAGACAGACAGAGATACAGACACAGAGAGAGAGAGAGATGAGAGAGAGAGAGAGAGATGGGAGAGACGAGAGAGAGAGAGAGAGAGAGAGAGAGAGAAAAAACTTGAAAACTTGAAAACTTTAAACTTTATTTTCCAAGGATATAGATTTTAGGCAATGCCTATTCTTCCAATCTGTCCTTGATACATAGGGGAAGACGGGGTAAAAAGCGCATGGGCGGGTAAGAAGCCCACCCCAATGATCTCATGAAATGAAGCAAATTTCAGTCTCATTTTGCCCATGAGACGAGCATTAATGTCTAGCATTCGTCTCATGGGCAAATTTGACTGAAATTTTCTTTATTTCATGAAGATAATTGGGGTGGGCTTCTTACCCACCCATGCGCTTTTACCCCGTCTTCCCCTATATACTTAACACAAAAGACAAACATGGCAAGGCATACTATTACGCATACAGAGCTGAATACAAAGGTAGCAAAGCAGTTGATATTATGAAACATAGATAGGCTGAAATATGGGATTATAAAAGTTGCATAATTTTTAATACTCGCGCGTGCATACAAGCATGCAACCATACTTACACACATGCGCGCATGTATATAAAGGAAACACACATTATATAACAGGGCAATATATATACATTCATCATAGGGTATGTAACAGGTAACAATTTGCATTAAATTGAGGACAATATTTCTAACATAATTAGGCACATTGTAGGCGAATAGTTAACAAATAGAATGAAATTAACTAATAAAATGAAATTAATACATACTGACATCGGCATAAGCATCTAGCATATCAGGAGATATGACCCTGGGGGGTAAATGAGCTTATGGAGGGTCGAATGTTAGTGTCTTTCGAAGACTCGTTTTGAAGGCTGAGATAGAGAGAGAGAGTTTAGAGAGAGAGACAGAGACAGAGAGATGTCTAATATCACTTTTAAGCGAAAAGACGTTAAATTAAAGAACAACAACAACAGACAGAGAGAACAATTAAGATTAATCAGATTCAGATTAAAAGTATTGCCCCGTCGACAACTAAGGCCATGTCAGGGCTGTCACCACGTTAATGAACTGCCAATGTTAGAGGATAATTATTGGTAAATAGTGGTGACAGACCACATCCTGACATTGGGGACGGGCCAGACACAGGGGTGTTCCCTCGTGGCAGTAATGAAGACAAAAGAGCATTCATTTGCCTTACCCCCGTGCCGTGTAGAGTGGCACAGTGGCAGCGCGTTCACCTCGTGTCAAGTAATCCCCGAGTTCGAACCTGGGTACAGGGGATTTTTTCCCTCTCACTTTACACTAGGCTTACGGTAGAGCGTGGAGTCTTTCGGATGAGACGATAAACCGAGGTCCCGTGTGCCCATGCACTTAGCTGACGCTAAACCCAGTGGTAACGAAAAAAGTTGTCATTTGGACAAAATTTACCCACCCCCTCCCTTCACACCCTCCTTCCTCATCAGTCACACAAAATTCGCATGCAAAAAAAAAAAGGGGGGGCGCGCCTCTCGCTGCGACGCGCTCTTAGGTGGGAGCAACCCGAATTTCACACAGACGCCTCTGTAACCATAAAGTACCCTAATACCTGTGCTCCCCCCCCCCCCCCCCCCCAAACTTAAACCACGCTTACACACACATACACACAAGCACACACATGCAATTACACACACATGCGCATGCATGTGCGCCCACACGCAAACACACACACACATCAACGCGCGCGCGCACACGCACGCACGCCCACCAAAGCGCGCGCGCACGCACACACACACATGTATGCACACACGCGCGCGCGCAAATACACACACGCGCACATACGCACACACACATGCACGCAGGTACGCATACACTCACACACACACACACACACACACACACACACACACACACACACACACACACACACACACACACACACACACACACACACAGGTCTTTAATCGCTTTTAGTGGAAGGACGTTAAACTGAACAACAACAACAACAACAACAACAAACAACAACAACAACACACACACACACAACACACACACACACACACACACACACACACACACACACACACACACACACACACACACACACATACCCCCCCCCCCCCACACACACACACACACACACACACACTCACGCCCCAACTTTCGCAATTGCAAGTTTCCCTCTTTAATTTCAATAGGTGCCAGATAATCAGGCAGAGTAGGTCTATAATACTAGTGTCAATTGAAAATAATGCAGCAAGCAGAAATGCCAGGGGACCAATAATGGAATTAAAACGTGGCCTGCTTTGGCTGTCTGGCACCGACATAATGCTAGAAGCTTGCTACTATGTCTGCCATGCCAGAAGTTCTGTGTTTTTTTCTCCCACGTGTAAGGAAGGTTACGCAACAATGTGCTCCCATCTCCATTGTGTGCCCTTCTCTACGTGTCACCCTCATTGTGCCCACGACTTTATTTTGCGGTCTTGTCTTGGCAACATGCAAAAAGCGCGGACTCTCTGAATATTGCTATTTGCGCGACCGTACGAAAAGAGCGAATGTCACTGACAGAAAGAGCGAATGTGACTGACAGAAAGAGCGAATGTGACTGACAGAAAGAGCGAATGTGACTGACAGAATGAGCGAATGTGACTGACAGAATGAGCGAATGTGACTGACAGAAAGCGAGAGGGTCGTTGAGGATTGGGATGGGGCAAGAAGTACCTTACAAGAAAAAAACGTCTGTTACTTTCTTGCTATCCCTAACCCTATCCCTAACCTATCCCTAGCCTATCCCTAACCCTATCCCTAACTTTCTGAGTTTTATGCGACTCTCTGAAATTCGCTCTTTTTGTCATTACTGTTCGCTCTTTTCGACATCTTGTAGTTCGCGATTTTCGAAAAGTCGCGCTTTTCGAATGCTCCGCTTGTCTTCTATGTCTGTGTCCCCGTCTCTCTGTGGCCCCGTCTCTCTGTGGCCCCGTCTCTCTGTGGCCCCGTCTCTCTGTGGCCCCGTCTCTCTGTGGCCCCGTCTCTCTGTGGTCCCGTCTCTATGTGGCCCCGTCTCTATGTGGCCCCATCTCTGTAAGTCCCCGTCACATTATAACTATCCGTATGTCCATGACCGAAACCTAACCCCTAATCCAAACCCCAAACCTGATGTGAATCTCTGTCTCTATCCCTATCCCTAACCCTAATGACGATAAATACAGATCCTATCCCTAGCCATAGCCCTACTCTTTACCCCGAATGCAAAGAGACGGGGACACAATAGTAGGAGACGGGGACACATAAGAAACGGGGACACATCGAGGGAGTGAAAGTCTGTCTAACGTCCTCCGATCCTGGAACAGGCACATGCGGGAATTTTGTAATGATAAAGATAGTGGGACGATCCTGGAGGTACTGCAATACCAGGGAAGTCCCGATGTGTTTGCTTAATAATCAATAATATGTTTTTTGGGCTATGTCTGTGCCTGCCAAAGCCATCAGTTCTTTTTTTTCACTCTAGGCTCTCTCTACTCTCTACGGGAATCGTAGAATTGAATGGGGTCGGTGGCACACCGTTTATCACGTGCACTGTCACGCTCTACCACTAACCCCACCCCCCACCCCCCTAGAGAATAGTAGTGGTGGTGGTAGTTGTGGGGTTGGGGGGTAGGATGGTTAGGATGATAATTTTTATGGATGAGACGATAGTCCGAGGCCCCGTGTCGCCCATGTTAGCACACGTTAATCCCCGTGGCAACGAAAAAGTTGTCATTTGGTCAAAATTTACCGCCACCCACCTCCCTCCCATTTCCTTCCTCATCAGTCACACAATAATCGAATGCAAAAAAAAGG
>CM065699.1:48068840-48073840 GCA_017654935.2 Phymorhynchus buccinoides | reverse complement strand
GGACAAATTCCACCAGCTTATTAGCTTATAAACAGATGTTCTTGGAGATGCGTTCCAAGAATCCCAATCATCAAACGATTTTCACAGACGGTTCCAAATCTGAGGAAGGTGTTGCTTCTGCTGCCTTTATTCCATCATCGCGCCAAAGTTCTTCAAAGCATATTCCAACGGAAAGTTCTGTGTATACTGCCGAGCTGACTGCTCTTGTCATCGCTGTTAAGTTAATCGAGCAATCTGAGAATAAAACGTTTCTAGTTTGCACTGACTCCCTTTCAGCCTTAGAGGCTATTGCTGTTAAAAACTTGAAACATCCTGAACTAATCAAATTCTTTGAACTATTTACGCTTCTGAAATCTAAAGGTTATGACGTCATCTTGGCATGGGTCCCTGGTCATGTCGGTATTCGAGGGAATGAGGAGGCGGACCGTCTGGCCAGGGATGCCGTAAGAGATCCTCCTGTGCGGGCGTACGTTCCATCCTCTGATGTAAGATGCAGTGTTTCTAATTATATAAAAAATCTCGATCAAGAGGAGTGGAACCTTCAACATGATAACAAACTGTTCAACATCCGTCCAGACCTTAAAGAATATCTTCCTTCGGCTGCTGGCGGCCGGAAGGAAGAAACTGTTTTATGTAGATTACGTACTGGACATACGTACTACACGCATTCCTTTTTATTGAAAGGAGAGGACCCGCCATACTGTGTAGCATGCGATTCTCCCATTTCCATTCGCCATGTCCTTCTGGACTGCTGGGATTTATGACAATAGAAGGAAACACTACACTGCGGAGTCAATGAAGGTTTTGTTCCGCCTGACACGATCTTTAATTACTTGAAAGAGATCAATATGTTTCACTTGATGTAAACAACTGTGATATTTTTAACCCTAGACGTGTCAGGTTTTTACTTGCTAAGTTTCTGATTGACAAATGATTTTTAACAAAAAGTATTTTAACCCAAAAACTTTGATCTTGTTTTACCTTATGTTTTTATCCCTTTTTAATACGTGGCAAGATTTAACATGGTGACAGCCCTGAAATGGCCTTTGCTGTCGACGGGGCTATAATTTTAATCTTAATCTTAATCTTAATCTTGTTTTAGTACAGTTTTATTTTTTGTGTATTTGACGGTTTAATGTTTTGGTTAGGGTTAGGGATTTGTTTTAGTACAGTTTTATTTGTGTAATTGACGGTTTAATGTTTTGGTTAGGGTTAGGGCTAGCTAGAGTCAGTTTAATTTCAGATTGAATGGTTGAAAGATACACATTCTAAAGTTTCGCTGAAAACCGACATTGTCACGCGAATGGCGTCACTTTCCATATTTGGAGATGACCAAGTGCAGCATTGAACGTCTTGTGCTTTATAAGGCCTAGCCAGTAGCCACACTGCATCAGATTTTAACATTCTTCTTCTTCTTCTTCTTCTTCTTCTTCTTCTCCTGGGAGCCACTATTTTGAGTTAAAAGACTTTTCAACATAAAGGTTATTAATCTGGGACCCCAAAATTATTATTGTGATTTATCCAGTGTTACCCGAATTTTGTGTTGTTGTTTTTGTACTTGTCAGGAATTCACTGCACTTTATCACATTCGCGTGTGGAGGTCTACATACGAATATCGAGAACGTTGGGGGTCTATGAAGTAATGAAGCACTAAAATTCTGAACGACCCTCTAAAAGATGCACTAGAAAAAAATAGTTTTAGCAATGGGTCTCTAGGACCCTCTATGCTGTAAGTGAAGGAGTCCCTGGGACCCCTTGTTTTGCGGGACGATTGGGAGCCCTGATCTCAAATTTAATTAAATTTCAGTCCCTTCAATTTTGTCTTAAGCGATTTGTTTTTTTTATCGTATGTGTATTTTATATGAATCTGATCATCAGATCAAAGAAATCGAAGTCATATCAAGGAAAGCTGTACATCTTCCTTGAATGGAGGCAAATTTAACGTCCTATATAGCAGGTAGCTTTTAAAGACCCCCCACGTCACGTGTTACATTCCCTCTTATGTTTGGAAGATTTCTTAAAGACCCAGTGATGCACCACGATTAAGTCCCTTGTTTTGTTCTGGGTTGCTGTGACCCACATACGAATTTCCCCATATTCAACTGCTCTTTAAACTGATGTGTCGGTTCGAATTTGTGACAATTTATATGAATTAGTCAAAACATAATTTCTTTTCAGTTATAAGAGGGAAAACACGTGAAACCCGTGATTTTGACACGTGATCTGGTGGATCGTTAAGATTTCTTACCAGCTATAATAGGGAAAACACGTGAAAACCATGATTTTGACACGTGACGTGGTGGGTCCTTAAGGATACGTTGGTTGAAGAAAAGCTTTCCTACGTTTCAATGCTTGATATAGATAACATTGGGTGGTTTTTTGTCTTGTTTCAGAACGAGTCACGTGGTCTCTGCACGCGCTGTTGCTGCTGTTCCAAGCAGCGCACATTCTCCCCCTAGAGAATGGCATCGACAGAGGTAAGGTGATTAAGGTCTGTGTACACGTTAGCATTGTTCACGATATATTTTTATTTCCCCATGGCAACACAGTGGTAGCCCACTCTTAATGTCACTTACAGCTCACTGTGTTGCCATGGGGAAATAGAAATATCTCGTGAATAAATAAGGTTAACGTGTACCGAGACCTTTAGCTATCTTCGTTTAGTCTTCTTTCTTTCTCTCTCCCTCCCCCCCCCTCTCTCTCTCTCTCTCTCTCTCTCTCTCTCTCTCTCTCTCTCTCTCTCTCTCTCTCTCTCTCTCTGTGTGTGCGCGCGCGTGTGTGTGTGTGCGTGTGCGTGTGCGTGTGTGTGTTGTTGTCTTAAACGTCGAACTTTAATCACTATTTGTTTTTATAATTCTACTCGGAATGTTTGCAGGTTTTTTTGTCAGTTGGCCAGCTCGTCAAATGTTTTTAAAATGAACCGAACATTTGCTGTCCTAACTGCGGTGGTGACACATAATTATTGGGCTGTGAGTGTGAGGGTATGTGTCAGTGTGTGTGCAAGAGAGAGAGAGAGAGAGAGAGAGAGAGAGAGAGAGAGAGATGAGAGAGAGAGAGAGAGAGAGAGTGAGAGAGAGAGAGAAGAGAATGAATGAATAGTTTACTTTTTAGCTACATAGAGAGAGAGAGAGAGAGAGAGAGAGAGAGAGAGAGAGAGAGAGAGAGAGAGAGAGAGAGAGAGAGCATGTATGTTATGTATAATACAAGTAAGTGTCTGCATATGCATGTAGATATGTGCAGGCTTATGAGTGAGCGTGTAATTGAGAGGAGAACATTGTGACAATGAAAACAGTAATTATATTTACCAACCGTGATCGTAGAGAGCGGATTGGTAATGTTTTCACTCGTGTCTGAGGTGGTGTTTGTATGTTTGTATGTATCCTCTCTAGCGTTTGAACGGATGGACTTAGGGTGCTCAAATTTTGCATGCGGGTAGGTAGTAGGAAGATCTAGGCCCAATTCGATCATGAAGGTTATGGGTCAAAGGTCAAGGTCACTGGAGCCGAATAACGCTGCCGCGCGGTTGGTAATTTAGCGTCTTAACGCTCTAGTGTTACTATGTTTTCCTTTTTATTTGTGGCTCAAGCCACAAACCTATAACTCACTTTGTCGGTCGGTCGGTCGGTCGGTCCAAAATTGTCGCACTTCAAATCGAGGCTACACTTAAAAGCGTACAAAATAATAAACATATGTAATACAGACACTACAACAGACACGACGAGTATGCGGTGCTTCTTTCGATGAGTATAAGTAGGATACATAGTTTTAAATGTTTTCCAAAAGATATAAAAAGTTACGAAATGGTGCAGAGATAACATTCTGGTTTACAGATTAAAATTATTGAAAAGCCAGGGGAGATGACTCATGATTGGAGTGGTAAAAATAGACCGCGTGCCACAAACTATTACGATTTCGCGCTTGTTTCATGAGATTTAACTTGAACGTGAAACTTATGTATGAGCTAGAGTGAACTTGTTTCTTCCTTAATTCTTCTCCTATTTTATAAACAGTGAACTGTCTTCATGAGATTTAACCTGGAGAGTGCCACACACAGCCTATTTTAATTTAGTCCATGATTGTGTTTGAGAAAGGGAAGTGAATTCATTTCCGAAATATCACCGGCAACAACGTGGGCGTTCGGGTTTTTGTTCAACATAATTATTTTAAAGGTCGACCCTGACGGATGAGATTTTGCACGAAACACGTCGATATCACCAGAAAGACAGCCTCTTCAAGGATCGGAACACTCACTTTGCTCTGGTTTCCTAGAAATTAAACCGTCAAAACGGCGATTCCTCCTTGGCGGAGATGCCGGAGAGAGAAGCCATTTTGGATGGGGTGGGTGGAGGTCACTCATTGTGGTTGAAGCGTTTTCTTTTTTTGTAGTGCAGTAAAAAAAAAAAAGGAGCTGTTTCCTTTGTTGTGAGCGAAACTCCTTTAGATAAAGTGTATACAATTTTTAAAAAATAAAAATAAAAAGGCTTATATTGCGAAACTTTCGTGCAAACGATTTGGCGGCCATTAGAAAGAGACAGACACACGCCTTCTCTTTGGGTGAAATAATTTGAATTCCAGCACCTCCGCCAAGGAGGAATCGCCGATTTGACCGTTTGATTTCAAGGAAACCAGAGCAAAGTGAGTGTTGCAATCTCTGTAAAGGGTGTTTTCCTGGTGATCTCGACGTGTTTCTTACAAAAAAAACTCATCCGTCAGGGTGCCCCTTTAACCACTGACTTCAATTCATTTTTCCCCACCAGGCACGTTCGAGTGTTCCGCGGACGAAGGGGCGCGCGGGGATGTGGTGGTGCACGCGGAAAAGGGAGACTACGGCCACATAGCCTCACCCTCCCCGCTCCCCACCAACCCTCCCCTCACCAACCACACCCTCAACCTCACGGACGACGGAGGAGGAGGAGGAGGAGGACGGAGGAGGAGGAGGAGGAGGAGGAGGGTGGGAGGGGAGAGAGTGGTGCGAGGTGACGATTAAAGCGTGCAGCACG
>CM065699.1:48051340-48061340 GCA_017654935.2 Phymorhynchus buccinoides | reverse complement strand
TGGTAGGGCAGGCGGGATCTAGACTGGGACATCGCCGCAGAGAGCGAACTCGAGGTAAGTGCTCTTATGCTGGTATGGCAGGTGGGGTACGTTAGTGCCTCTTTGGGGTGCGTGAGTGTTATAATGTGTGTGTGTGTGTGTGTGTGTGTGTGTGTGTGTGTGTGTGTGTGTGTGTGTGTGTGTGTGTGTGTGTGTGTGTGTGTGTGTGTGTGTGTGTGTGTGTGTGTGTGTCGTAGTGTGTGTGCATGTGTGTCACACACACAATTGTGTATGTTCTGGTATATGTGTGAGCGCGCGCACGTGTGTTTGTGTGTGTATGTGTGTGTGTGCGCGCGCGCACACGTGTGTGTGTGTATGCGTACGTAAGCAGGCGTATATGTGTATATCAGAACTGAGATTGGCGGGGGGGGGGGGGGGGGGGGTAAATGGGGGGGGGGGTAGTATAACCTAAGCATCTCACTCGAAACACGAAGAGCCAATTTACAAACACTTTACCTCGCTTTCTTGTCCTGCCCACCATTACGCCCCACACTCACGCAATCGTAAACGCATCCCCATGCCTAATGCAGTATAAGTACTTGCTTCAGACTTCACCTGCTTCTCTCTTTTCTCTCTTAAAGGGGCACCCTGACGGATGAGTTTTTGTAAGAAACACGTCGATATCACCAGGAAAACACCCTTTGCAGAGATCGCAACTCACTTTGCTCTGGTTTCCTAGAAATCAAACCGTCAAATCGGCGATTGCTTCTTGGCGGAGGTGCTGGAAGTCAAATTATTTCCCCCAAACAGAAGGCGTGTGCCGTCTCTTTTCTAATGGCCGCCTGCGTTTAGACCAAATCGTTTGCACGAAATGTCCACAATACAAGCCTTTTTTTTCTTCCTTTTTTTAAATTGTATACAGTTTATCTAAAGGAGTTTCGCTCACAACAAAGGAAACAGATCCACTTTTTGTTTGTGGCACAAACCACAAACCTATAACTCACTTTGTCGGTCTGTCGGTCGGTCGGTCGGTCCAAAATTGTCGCACATATTGTAAAAGAGAAAGAAAAGTGTGCCACAAACGATTGCGAATCCGCGCTTGGTTTTTTTACCGCACTACAAAAAAAGAAAACGCTTCAACCACAATGAGTGTCCTCCACCCACCCCTTCCAAAATGGCTACTCTCTCCGGCATCTCCTCCAAGGAGGAATCGCCGTTTTGACGGTTTAATTTCTAGGAAACCAGAGCAAAGTGAGTGTTCCGATCCTTGAAAAGGCTGTCTTTCTGGTGATCTGGACGTGTTTCGTGCAAACACTCATCCGTCAGGGTGCACCTTTAAGATCCCAGTAGAATGCGTCGTGTAGATGATGGTGCCATTGTGGAAAATAATGGTCACATAATGAGGACGACAATAATTATTGTTTATGCTTGTAGAACAGAGAAGCTCATAATAGTTGTCTCTGGGAAGTAATCTCGCTCTCAAGTTCCCTGTGTGCATGGTGATGATTATGATGATGTTACTAATAGTTTTCTCATTTCGCCTTCAGTGTTTGTTTTTATTTGTGTGTGCCACAGGTTTTTTCGCAAGCCTCTGTCTATTTGTCTGTCTGTCTGTCTGTCTGTCTGTCTGTCTGTCTGTCTCTCTCTCTCTCTCTCTCTCTCTCTCTCTCTCTCTCTCTCTCTCTCTCTCTCTCTCTCTCTCTCTCTCTCTCTCTCGCTCTCTATCTGTCTCTTCTCTCTCTCTCTCTCTCTCTCTCTCTCTCACTCTCTCTCTCTCTCTCCCTCTCTCGCTCTCTCTCTCTCTCTCTCTCTCACTCTCTCTCTCTCTCTCTCTCTCTCTCTCTCTCTCTCTCTCTCTCTCTCTCTCTCTCTCAGTGATATGGGCCTGTGGCCTAATTATTAAACATTCCAGTGTCCCAGTCGTCCACTGTTCTCTCTCTCTGTTTCTCTGTCTCTGTCTCTGTCTCTGTCTCTGTCTCTGTCTCTCTCTCTCTCTCTCTCTCTCTCTCTCTCTCTCTCTCTCTCTCTCTCTCTCTCTCTCGGTGATATGGGCCTATGGCCTAATCATTAAACATTCCAGTGTTCCAGTCTTCCCACTGTTCTCTCTCTCCCCCCCCCCCTCTCTCTCTCTCTCTCTCTCTCTCTCTCTCTCTCTCTCTCTCTCTCTCTCTCTCTCTCTCTCTCTCTCAGTGATATGGGCCTATGGCCTAATTAAGCATTCCAGTGTTCCAGTCTTCCACTGTTTCTCTCTCTCAGTGACATGGGCCTATGGCCTAATTATTAAACATTCACGTCTTCCACTGTTCTCTCTCTCGCTCTCTCGCTCTCTATGTCTTTGTGTTATCTCTCTCGTTGTCTCTCTGCCTTTCTCTCTCTCTCTCTCTCTCTCTCTCTCTCTCTCTCTCTCTCTCTCTCTCTCTCTCTCTCTCTCTCTCTCTCTCTCTCTCTCTCTCTCTCTCTCTCTCTCTCTCTCTCTCTCTCTCTGTTTGAGAGAGTGGGGATATAGCCTGGGCAAGGCATCTCCACTATCAACACATTCTAGCCCAGCCCGCCGGAATAGTTGCTGTCCCCTCTCTGCCATCTGGCAGTCATGGTCGGAAACGACTGACTGGCATACACGTATAGCACCTTTTAAAGAAGACGCAGGTGCCTGGAAAGTGGAGTTCTTATTGTTCTGGTTTTTTTACTCCCATCTATCATGAGCTGTGTGCTGGTTTTCTACTCTACGTCTCTCTCTCTCTCTCTCTCTCTCTCTCTCTCTCTGTATCTGTCTTCTCTCTCTCTCTCTCTCTCTCTCTCTCTCTCTCTCTCTCTCTCTCTCTCTCTCTCTCTCTCTCTCTCTCTCTCTCTCTCTCTCTCTCTCTCTTTCTCTCTCTGTCTTTGTGTGTGTGCCTCTGCATTTCTTAGTTAACGAGTTACTTTCCAACATAACATAGTTGTAGAATAGGACAATGTCCAATGTAACATAGCTGTAGAATAGGACAATGTCCAATGTAACATAGCTGTAGAATAGGACAATGTCCAACGTAACATAGCTGTAGAATAGGACAATGTCCAATGTAACATATCTGCAGAATAGGACAATGTCCAACGTAACATAGCTGTAGAATAGGACAATGTCCAACGTAACATAGCTGTAGAATAGGACAATGTCTAATGTAACATAGCTGCAGAATTGGACAATGTCCAACGTAACATAGCAGTAGAATAGGACAATGTCTAATGTAACATAGCTGTAGAATAGGACAATGTCTAATGTAACATAGCTGTAGAATAGGACAATGTCTAATGTAACATAGCTGTAGAATAGGACAATGTCTAATGTAACATAGCTGTAGAATAGGACAATGTCTAATGTAACATAGCTGCAAAACGTGACACAGCCTAACATGAGATAGGGGCATGTTGAAGCACTGTCCAACAAAACGAAGCGTGTGTGTGTGCGTTCGTGAGTGGGTGCGTGTGTGTGTGTGTGACGTCAATAAAATCAAGTCACGTCAAAATTATCTTTATTGAGAGTTAAATAGTAAGCTGACCAAGCTTTTTTGTTTCATCCTGCCCTCGGAAAAACAAAATACAATCATAAAGAATCAAAAGTGTGCGTGTGTGCGCGCACGTGCGTGCGTGCGTACGTGCGTGTATGTGCGTATATTGTATTTGCATGCTATAAATCTGCCAACAACAACAAAATATCCACTTGATTGCACTCGAATATAATTATTACGCATGCTGCTTACGAGAGATTTATTTCGTACGTACGCTAAGGTGGGAGAAATTCGACTAAGCGAGCTACAAAAAATAACAGACGGCGAGCCACCCCAAACAGATGGCGAGATCCTAGGACACAATAATATCTGTATTGTTAAAAATTCGTGACTTTCCTGGTGTTGCACTGCCTCCGGGCATTGCCTCCAGGATCGTTCCCACCATCTTTATATCTACTAATATCTCATATGTGTCTAGACCGGAGGACATTAAACAGATTTTTGTCCTATTTTTGTATGTTTTCGCTCTTTTTTTTCTTCTTTTTTTTCTTTTTCCCCCCTGTCTGTCCCAAGGATATCTCCCAAACGCGCATAAATTATCGCCGTCGTGACCTTCACCTTGGCGTATGACCTTGAAAACAGAAAATCTTTAAGGGGCTATAACTTCCACACCGTTGGTCCCTGAGTCTTGAAACTTGGCATGCAGGTACTTTGGCCTGTGGCCGTTCTGATGATGGCATACCGATCAAGGTCAAAGTCAAGGTCAGGGAGATCGGTAGGCCTTGAAAGTGGTAGGGGTCTAAAAAGTGGGTTTTCAGCCATAGTTTCCACATTTGTACTTGGCAGAAGCGCTTCAGATTGTGTGTGGTACTGTATAACCTAGAGTAGAATGCACCCGAGCATAAATTATCGCCATACTGACCTTGACCTTGTTTTCTTCTAAGATGCAAAAGGTATTAGATGGACTGGGGGGGTGGCGTGAACCATAGATTAAAGGGCCAGCTATACCACATACGATGCGATCCGATTGTGACGATTATGTATTATTAGGTACTTTATAGTCACAGAGGCATCTGTGGTATTCGGGTTGCTCCCACGTGGAGAGCGCGTCGCAGCCAGAGGCGCGCCAAACTTTTTTTTTTTTTTTTTTTTGGCATGCGATTTTTTGTGTGATTGATGAGGGAGGAAAGGAGGGTGGTGGGGGTTAAATTTTGACCGAATGACAACTTCTTCGTTGCCACTGGGTTTAGCGTGTGCTAAGTGCATGGGCACACGGGACCTCGGTTTATCGTCTCATCCGGAAGACTCCACATTCAGACCGTAAGGCCTAGTGCAAAGTAAGAGAAAAAAAATCCCCTGTCTGTGATGTCTGTGAGCGAAACTCCTTTTGGTAAAGTGTATAAAAACTGTATTTAAAAAAGGCTTGTATTGTGGAAATTTCGTGCAAACGATTTGGTCTAACTCAGGTGGCCATTAGAAAAAGAAAAGAGAAGGACTTCTCTTTCACTGAAAGAATCTGACTCCCAGCACCTCCGCCAAGGAGGAATCGCCGATTTGACGGTTTGATTTCTAGGAAACCAGAGCGAAGTAAGTGTTCCGATCCTTAAAAAGGCTACCGGCTGTCTTTCTGGTGACCTCGACGTGTTTCTTGCATAAAGTCATCCGTCAGGGTGCCCCTTTAACCAGAGCAAAGTGAGTGTTGCGATCTCTGTAAAGGGTGTTTTCCTGGTGATCTCGACGTGCTTCTTGCAAAAAAACGTATCCGTCAGGGTGCCCCTGTAAGACAGGGGCTAGGTAGGCCGTTCTATAATCCATAAAGCTCACACTCACCGTTCCCTGAAGGTTCCTCGTGATTTAGGATAAAAGCAGAAAAAGCGTCATTCTGCTCGCTTGGTTGCCCGGAATATGCCAGTGTTTACCCGGCCTCTTCAATGATCACACACTTCAATGCAGATTGGCTTATGCTGGAAAATATACGTTGGGGCAGAGGTTCCTTCGGGTGAGACTTTTCAAATAATGAGGTCCCGTGTGCGAACGCATGCACAAGATCTTGCGCACACGTTAGCGCACCTTGACTGCCAGAGAAAATTAAAGAAAAAAATAATTGGGCAAATCATGCCATTAAAAAAAAACCCCAGATAGAGGCAATCTGGCAAAATGTCTGGGGATATAACTCTCTTGACTGTGTTAGAGCAAAAGCCAACATAACAGGGTTATTCCTCTTCATCTGATGACATCATCAGTGATGTTATCAGGTCAGTACGTAATACGTTGGTGGCAGTCAAGGGGTTAGAGCCCAGTAGGCCGTGTGTGCTGGTGGGATGGATGACACGAATTATTCACACAGCACGCATCCTGTGCGCTATTAATGGTCTAAAATGAAGACCGGTGAGCGCGGGGCAGGATAAACATCCCCAACTGGAAGAAGAAGGTTTAAAGCACTGTTGCACACATACAACCCTAGTTGTACGTCTAGTCAATTGTGGCGCACGTACGGCTTGATTCTGATTGAATACTATTGTCTACAATAAACCTGATGAAATCCTACTAGCTTTGTCCTCTATTTGTCACCCTGCACCACGAAAGGGACATTAAGTCGCTGAGCTATTTTCTCACAACAGGCTTGCAAAGTCAAAAATATATTTATTTTTAAATCAATTTTGAGTTATGGGTATTTTCGTGTTCTCTAACATCTCATCTTTCATCTTATATATATTTTCGAAGTCTGTGTGTCCCTTATGCACGGCCACAGTTCGCAACCGATCGACACCAAATTTGGTATCAAGCATCCTTGGCACCCTCCGAAGGTCATGCCGTCCATACTTTTCGTAAACCTCCGCCAAGGACGAAGCGCGAGCAGTCGAACCGCGCGTGAAGCGCAAGGACTCTAAGCGCGCAAGCGCTGAGTCTTTAAACCTATGTCTCATGTGCCAAGGGTTCCACAGCTAGTCATTTATAAAGGACAATCTTTGTTATGGTCTCCAAATAACCCCCCCCCCACCCCCCAACCCCAAAGTGCTTTAAATTGAGTAGGTTGATGCATTTTCTTCAGCTAGGCTAAACTTCAGACTGAGGTTTCTCAAAATGGCCAACAGTCACCCTACCGACTTGAAATGCTCATAATTCTGAAATGGAAAAAAAAAGTTACGAGAATGGTTCTTATATCATTTGAAAGAGAATTGCCCGAAGTTTCTAATTGTACCATTTTGTCAGAATGGTCATTTTGACACTTAATGTCCCTTTCGTGGTGCTGGGTCACATTTATTATACATATAGACCCATATTATAGCATACGAATGTAAACATTCCCAAATTACAACCGAAAGCTGGTTGTTTTGTGTTTTGTGTTGTATCGTCATACGAAGTTGATCAAATATTTGTATTTTATCGATCATCAGATGTATACGTGGACATACTCAACTCAACTCAACTCAACAATACTGTATTATCCTAAAAGAGAGAAATGCATCATGGTTACGCCTGTGATTCGACATTAAAGGACACACATTAAACATTATAACGTAATATTCAGAACATATTAAATACATTCAGTACAACAGAATACATATCAAACATTATAATAATCAAAACATGCTAAATACAGACAGTGCAATAAAATACTTACAAACTAGGCGAAGCTAATGTACATGTCAAATACGTGACTAAACGAACAAAACTAGTAGATTTTATCAGATTCCTGTAGACTGTAGTATTTCATCAGATTTACGCCTTACAAAATTGGACGGCCGTATGTCTGTGGTTGGACGTGAGGAGCCCCAGGGCTTTAGTCTTGAAACACAATAGGCTTGCTGAATGATGAAGAGAGGGCGAGCACAAGGCAAATATTCGGTGGTGCCAGCACGTGTGCACTTGCATTCGCGGGTCGGAGATTATGCGCATACGTATTGCGGTGTTATTGCGCACGTCTGATACTTTCATCAACGTGCTCACCTGCACGTATGTGCATGCTTATGTGTGGACGCATTCACGGCACACACACACGCGCGCGCACACAGATATGTACGCACACTCACTCACACATGCATACTCTCTCTCTCTCTCTCTCTCTCTCTCTCTCTCTCTCTCTCTCTCTCTCTCTCTCTCTCTCTCTCTCTCTCTCTCTCTCTCTCTCTCACACACACACACACACACACACACACACACACACACACACACACACACACACACACACACACACACACACACACATCCACATACACACACACACACTCCTACCTCTCTCACACACACACACACACACACACACACACACACACACCTACCTCACACACACACACACACACACACACACACACACACACACACACACACACACACACACACACACACACACACACACACACACACCCCTCTCACTCACATACTCAGATATACACCTCTCATACTCATACACGCGCGCGTGCGCGATCGCACAGTATCATTTTGACATAAACGGCAGTTATAAATTGCGAACCTACACAACAACAACAACAACAACAATAATAATAATAATAATAATAATAATAATAATATTAATAATAAATGACGCTTCCATAGCGCTGTTTGATGGCAAAGCCATCCTCACAGCACTTTACAAAAGATAACGTAAAAACAGCAAGTACAGTACAATAAAATAAAATAAAAATTTAAAGACACACACACGCGGGGGCACACGCACGCACACACGGAATAACATTGTTTAAAAATATGTAGTAATTTAAACAAATCTTAGGTTGAATGACCACCTAAACAAAAGTATGCATAAAACATAATTTTAGAAAAGGCAAGCGCTAGTCAACTGTGGTTTCGTTGTTGTTTTCCATTATTATATTATTTTAAAAATCAAACATGAAACAGACTTAGGGGAAGGGATTGTTGTTCGTGTTAGTGGTGATGAGTGTGTGGGGGGGGGAGGGGGGATGTTAGGAAATTTATTTTACCCCCCAAAAAATAATAATCGAGCAACGTTCACCAGAAAGCTATTTGGTCTGGAAAGCAAAAACACAACACGCACAAAAACCATTTTTGCCGGAAAGATAATAATGGTCTGGAAAGCAAAAAACAATTTTCACCAGAAAGATAATAATGGTCTGGAAAGCAAAAAGCAATTTTCACCAGAAAGATAATAATGGTCTGGAAAGCAAAAACCAATTTTCACCAGAAAGATAATAATGGTCTGGAAAGCAAAAAACTATTTTCGCCAGAAAGATAATAATGGTCTGGAAAGCAAAAAGCAATTTTCGCCAGAAAGATAATAATGGTCTGGAAAGCAAAAAACTATTTTCGCCAGAAAGATAATAATGGTCTGGAAAGCAAAAAAACAATTTTCGCCAGAAAGATATATGGTCTGGAAAGCAAAAAAAAACTATTTTCGCAATTTTCACCAGAAAGTTAATCTCAGTTAGTCTCAGTTTTCACAAGAAAGATATATGCTCTGGAAAGCGGAAAGCAATGTTCACCAGAAAGATATAATGGTCTGGAAAGCGAAAAGCAATTTTGACCAGACATATATTATGCTCTGGAAAGCAAAAAAAACAATCAGTTTTGACAAGAAAGATATATGCTCTGGAAAGCAAAAATCAGTTTTCACAAGAAAGATATATGCTCTGGAAAGCAAAAATCAGTTTTCACAAGAAAGATATATGCTCTGGAAAGCAAAAATCAGTTTTCACAAGAAAGATATATGCTCTGGAAAGCAAAAATCAGTTTTCACAAGAAAGATATGCTTGTGCCAAAGCGAAAAGCCATTTTGACCAGAAAGACATGCCCTGGAAAGCAAAAAGCAATTTTCACAAGAAAGATTTATGCTCTGGACAGCAAAAGGCAGTTTCTACCGGAAAGATATTATGCGCTGGAAAGCTACAACAAAAAGCCCAATTTTCACCAGAAAAATAAATGATGATGATAATGCTCAACAACAGCAAAGGATAATATAGGGCCTACTCCCTGTGGTTGTTTTGTTTGTTTGAGGGTTTTTTTATTTTAGTTTTTTGGTGTTTTGGGTGTTTTTTTAAAGGGCGACACCATTGCAAAACACACTCTTCGCCCTGATATTAAGAGAAAGAACGCAGGCAGCCAAGCACAAGCCAGTTGATTGTCAGTCAGGACGGAAGGAAGGAAGGAAGGAAGGAAGGAAACTGGTTGTTGTCTGTACTTCCCGGTTTTATGGTGCGGCACTACTCTTAAACACGCGGAGAGCATTTAAAGACCCACCCCAAACCACACACTTATCGTGTGCCTTTTACTACCGACCCGGAGCTCATTCCAGGAGGGGGTGGGGGGGGGGGGTGTTACGCTGAAGAGGCCCGGCGGTGCGTTGGGGTCTTTAACACACCACGCTGTGTGAGGTATTGTTGTGTATCTCAGTCTCTCGTTTCCGACTATGTCTGCTAGACTCCCCCCCCCCCCCCCCCCCCCCCCCCCGTGGGGATACCGGGGGGGTGTCTTTTGTATAAATAGTTCCCACACCTTCTGGAAGCTCTGCGCTTGTAACTTCCTCTAATCTGTCACTCTCTTTGACTCTGCCTTTTCCCTTT
>CM065699.1:48043840-48046340 GCA_017654935.2 Phymorhynchus buccinoides | reverse complement strand
CTCACTCCTTTGATTTATATATCAGATGGCTAGTAGTAACTGTAGTTTGATTTATATATCAGATGATTATTAGTAATTCCTCATTGATTAACAATGACAGATTTATTTACAGTAAAATCTACTTATTTACAGCTCATCGATTCATTATGTAATATTCTGAGCTGTTTGAAAGCTGTTTAATAGTTGCTGATGGGTTGGTGAATATTGTTCTTCAATGTTTTGCATGAATTGATTGTTTAATAGTGTTTGCAAGTAATGCATATTTAATTTATTTATTTATTTATTTAATTTATTCATTTATGTACTTATTTATTTATTTGTTTATGTATGTATTTATTATTGTATGTGTGCTTTTTTGCTGCATGGTTGTGTTTGGATTTTCAATTATGTCTGATTTTGTTAGAACTGTTATTTTGATTCATTTTGTTCCCCTTCCCCACCCCTCCATATGATAAGGGCAGAAAGGCCTATTCATTAAAACTTTCGACTTCGACTTCTCTCTCTCTCTCTCTCTCTCTCTCTCTCTCTCTCTCTCTCTCTCTCTCTCTCTCTCTCTCTCTCTCTCTCTCTCTCTCTCTCTCTCTCTCTCTCTCTCTCTCTCTCCCCCCCCCCCCCCCCCTATATATATATATATATATCTCTCTCTCTCTCTCTCTCTCTCTCTCTCTCCTCTCCCCCTCCCCCCATAATTGTATGCATTATTGTACTCGTGAATGTTTAACGGGTGTTTGTGTGTGTGTGTGCTTTACTATCTTATTGTCCGTCACCGAAGGTGAACGGACTTTGCGATGGGCTGGTTTGTATTTTTTTTGGTATTTTTTTTTCTTTCTGTCTGTCCCAAGGATATCTCCCGAACCGCTTGACCGAATCGCGTCACATTTTGTGTGAAGGTGTGCCTCCTTAATAGGAAGAGATCGGCGCAAACCATTTTGCCGTCGTGACCTTGACCTTGTTTCTCTTGCCAGTATTCTTTATATATATATATATAAAATGGTCTTTTACTTGTACAGTTAAGTTGGGCATGTTATTTCGAGTTTGTAAGGTTTGATGTTATCATGTATTTCTATTACTTACTACACATGGTTGTGTTTTGCATTGCTTTATTTGTGCTTTATTTTTGTGGGGGGGGGGGGGAGGTTTCATTTTTGTTTTCCACTTTTGTTTTATTCGCTGTGTGTAGTGTTTATTTCACCTTCATGTTCTTGTGTGAGTGTAGCGTTTTGATGTTTTTTAGTTCAATTATTTTGGGGGGTTTAGAGGAATTGATGTAAAAATAAGCATGTATTTGTTCTTATTCTGTTACCTTCTAGGAACAAAGTTCGCTCGTTCGTTCGTTCTTTCAGAATGTCTGTCAAGTGCAAGCGTCTTATGTGCATCTATCGGTAAAAAGCGCGTGGAACAATGATTACGTGCTTGCCAGCAACCTTAGGTACATTTTGTTTTAAAGGTGCACCCTGACGGATGAGTTTTTGCAAGAAACACATCGAGATCACCATGAAAACACCATTTCCAGAGATCGCAACACTCACTTTGCTCTGGTTTCCTATAAATCAAACCGTCAAATCGGCGATTTATCCTTGGCGGAGGTGCTGGAAGTCAAATTCTTTCACTGAAAGAGAAGGCGTGTGCCGTCTCTTTTGTAATTGCGACCAAATTGTTTGCACGATTTTTTCGCAATACAAGTAGTAGGTAAAGCCTTTTTATTTGTATTTTTTAAAAATTGTATGCAGTTTATCTAAAAGAGTTTCGCTCACAACAAAGGAAACAGCTTCAATTTGTTTTTTTACTGCACTACAAAAAAGAAAAAGCTTAAACCACAATGGGTTTGGCCCCCACCCACCCCATCCAAAATGGCTTCTCTCTCCGGCACCTCCGCCAAAGAGGAATCGCCGTTTTGACGGTTTGATTTCTAGGAAACCAGAGCAAAGCGAGTGTTCTGATTTTTGAAAAGGCTGTCTTTCTGGTGATCTCAACGTGTTCATTTGTAAAACCTCATCCGTCAGGGTCCCCCTTGAACAAGAAGAAACAGGTAGATCCTTAACATGAAGAGAATGGACTTGGGGAAAGGGAAACAAAATAGAATGTGAATTAGAAGCTACACAGCTAACGACAAACGACAGCAAGCAATGAAAGAATTACAGAATGCATTGCTCTTGTCCGAAGAGATCATTTTTAACGAATCTAGCCTGCAACATGAAAACGTGGTTGACAGTGGAATCTTTGGGGAAATAATATACTGGCTTGAGCAGAACCGTGCGCGCGCTGGCGCACACTCAGAAACACACACACGCACGCATACGCATGTGAGCACACTAACACACACACTGACATTCACGCGTGCGTGCGCACACGCACAAACACACATTCACAGGCTAATGCATATTTCGTCTAGTGAGCATTCGCACAAGCTCCCACACACAGACAGACAGACAGACACACGCCCACGCATCACTAACACCTACACCCTACTCTTTGGCGATCAAAGTTTATCAGTGTCAGA
>CM065699.1:48036340-48041340 GCA_017654935.2 Phymorhynchus buccinoides | reverse complement strand
GTCTACTCGATGCTAAGCTTTTGTTTTGCTTAACCCCTCGACTGCCAGAGAAAAATGACAGAAAAAATAATTGGCTATACCATGCCATGAAAAAGACAACTGATAGAGCCAATCTGGAAGAAAAAAATGGTCAGGGGATAATATTAACTCCCTTGTCAGGGTTATTCCTCTTCATCCGTTCACATCATCAGTGATGTGATCAGGTCCGTACGTGATACGTCGGTGGCAGTCAAGGGGTTAACCAAATGCTGGGTTTCCGAGCCGTAGCGTTCTGTCGCCAAGGAAGCGAAAATCGGTCAATGCCTCTAAGCAACCGTCATACAATAATTTTTGTTTGTGGCTCAAGCCACAAGCCTATAACTCACTTTGTCGGTCGGTCTGTCGGTCGGTCCAAAATTGTCGCACATTTTGACAAAATTGTCGCACTTCAAATCGAGGCTACACTTCAAATTGAGGCCGCTCTTTAAAATGATGTATTTTAAAAGCGTACAAAATAATAAACATACGTAATACAGACACTACAACAGACACGACGAGTATGCGGTGATTCTTTTGATGAGTATAAGTAGGATACATAGTTTTAAATGTTTTCCAAAAGATATAAAAAGTTACGAAATGGTGCAGAGATAACATTCTGGTTTACAGATTAAAATTATTGAAAAGCCAGGGGAGGTGACTCATGATTGGAGTGGTAAAAATTAGACCGCGCGCCACAAACTATTGCGATTTCGCGCTTGTTTTTTTAAAAGGTTACAAACGTTTTCATTGAAAAGGTAGGGATCTTCTGGAGAGTTCTTTTTCATTGACAGATTATACCTTCCTGTTATTTGTGAGGAGTTAGGAAAATTAGTCATCTGTCGTTTCCGACCATGACTGCCAGATAGCAGAGGGGGCAGATACTATTCTGGCGGGCTGGGGCTAGAATTTGTTTATACAGTGGAACCTCCCTTATAAGACCTTCAAACATCATCCAAAATGAGGTCTTATAGAGGAGGGGTCTTGTAAGGGAGGTCATTTTAACACTTACAAAGAAGGGCGATGTCTCAGAGAAGTAGGTCTTATGTGGGAGGGAGTCTTATAATGGGATGAGGTCTTATAAGGGAGGTTCCACTGTAGTAGCGCAGATGCCTTGCCCAGGGTACATCCCCACTCGTTCGACCAAAGGGATTTGAGGACAACTGGCGTTGGGGAAGGTCCCCAAAGGCCAACCCGGCCATCCCTTTTGGCTGCAGCAGTAGAACCAGCGCAAAAGCCCCCTCTCGTTCGAGAGTCATAGTCTTCCCACAAGAGACCTAACTGTTCCATGGTTTTCCATGACTGTAGAAAATCATCTCTTGTACAGCTCTCATGTTACTGTTGGCCCATGCTATATAAGCCAATGTGAGCCAACGATACATTGAATACAAGGGGCGTCTCACTCTACTCCCTTCGTCAGTAGTAAAGTGTCTTTCCCAGCCACACACTGAGTCGAAGGGGATTCAGACTGGCATACCTTCTTCTTCTTCTTTTGCGTTCCAGAAATGCTGATGGCCGGTTGATCAAACCCGAATGTTGATGGTTTTGATGAAATGGGCGGTTTGTTGAAGGTCGTTTTCTGTTCCCCACAGCTTCGTCTGCATGTCTGTCCAAACTGGCCATACAGTCGATCCGGGGCCGGCATAGTTCGGACAGTACTGTAGAATGTGTTCGGGGTCTTGGATACCCGTCCCACACGGGCATTCGTTTGTGTGGGATATCCTGAGGCGGTACAGATGAGAGTGCAGCTGGCAGTGGCCTGTTCGTAGGCGAAAGATGATGGTTTGCTGCCATCTCTCCAGGTTTGGGAGGCAGTCATTCTCATGATGAGGGTTCCTTTGTTGTTTCCATTCCTGGCGGAACCTGAGAGTTTTGGCCTCAGGATAGGAGATGCGGAGGTCTGATTGTCCCAGTCTGCTGACTGCTTTGGACTGGAATACCAATGTATATCAATACTGGCATATCTTCTTCTTCTTCGGTCGCTCAGACAGTTTCCTGTCAATTATAAGCGCAGATGCGGCATGCTACCGTTATGCGCCTAAGTAAAGCAGATTTGAGATTTCGGGTGGCGTCACACTCCCTTCGTCAGTAGTAAAGTGCCTTTCTCAACCACACACTTGAGTCGAAGGGGATTCCGACTGGCATACCAAGCATCTTTAGCATTATAGGCACGCGGACGTATTTCCTAAATGACAACGGCCCGTCATGATCGCAATGATGGTTGAAAACGATGGAACAGATTCATGTCACATTTCGCATTATTACAAAATTGTAGTACAAATCTAACGATGAGTACTGTCCTCAAATCTTCTTCTTCTTCTTCTTCTTCTTCTTCTTCTTCTTCTTCTTCTTCTTCTTCTTCTGTCGCTCAGACAGTTTCCTGTCAATTATGAGCGCAGATGCGTCATGCCGCCGTTGTGCGCCTAAGTAAGAAATAATTTGAGCCCAGCATGTCCGACTTCGGCTGGAGGAAATCTTTTTGAAAGTGTTTCTTGAAGAAAGGGCAGGAGAATGGACCGGTAAGGCAGAAAGAAAGTAGATGACAGCGAGCAAAGGGAAAAGGCAGAGTCAAAGAGAGTGACAGTTTAGAGGAAGTTATAAGCACAGAACTCCCAGAAGGTGGGGGAACTATTTATACAAAAGACCCCCAGGTATCCCCAAGGGGTGGGGGTGCTGGTCCTCAAATCAAAATTCAGAATCCAACAACGATTGGCAACCGTCATAGTATCAGTGAGCAACCTCCAAGGACTGTTGCAAAACGCTCCGGCGAATAGAGTCAAAAACTGAGGTTGCTTTTTGTTTGTTTAGCTTTGTTATGTTTTTCCTCAGAGCGCCAAAGAACGTTACTGCTAGACAACTTACCTAAAGTCAGTAGCCTTTATTTTGGTATGTAGGGGAAGACGGGGTAAAAAGCGCATGGGCGGGTAAGAAGCCCACCCCAAATATCTCATGAAATAAAGAACATTTCAGTCAAATTTGCCCATGAGACGAATGCTAGACATTAACGCTCGTCTCATGGGCAAAATGAGACTGAAATTTGCTTCATTTCATGAGATAATTGGGGTGGGCTTCTTACCCGCCCATGCGCTTTTTACCCTGTCTTCCCCTATACGTTAGTATTTTAGTCCTCAGTCAGACACAGGGTAGAATGTTTCTCAGGGATGTAATTCGTTGTGTCATCCGGGTCTTTAGTCTACTACTTACTCATCTTTCTTATTTCGCTGCTTACTGCTATTAGTATTAGTACTGACGGACACTTGTCTGCTTTCTGCTTTCGTTAGTTTCGGTACCAGTCTTCTTTTGAATTAGGTTTGTCCCCTCCCCACCCCCTTCCCCTCAACTACTACTACTGCTACTACTACTACTACTACTACTACTACTACTACTACTGCTGCTGCTGCTGCTGCTGCTGCTGCTGCTGCTGCTGCTACTACTACTACTACTACTGCTGCTGCTGCTGCTGCTGCTCATGCTGCTGCTGCTGCTGCTGCTACTGCTGCTGTTGCTGCTGCTGCTGCTGCTGCTGCTGCTGCTGCTGCTGCTGCTGCTACTACTACTACTACTACTACTACTACTACTACTACTACTACTACTACATGGCCTTAGTTGTCGACGGAGCTATAATCTTAATGTTAACTACTACTACTACTACTACTCTTACTACTACTTCTGCTGCTCTTACAACAGCTGCTGCTACTGCAACTACTACTACTGCTGCTGCTGCTGCTGCTGCTGCTGCTGCTGCTGCTGCTACTACTACTACTACTACTACTACTACTACTACATGGCCTTAGTTGTCGACGGAGCTATAATCTTAATGTTAACTACTACTACTACTACTACTCTTACTACTACTTCTGCTGCTCTTACAACTGCTGCTGCTACTGCAACTACTACTACTGCTGCTGCTGCTGCTGCTACTACTACTACTACTACTACTACTACTACTACTACTACTACTACTACTACTACTACTACTACTACTACTACTACTACTGTTGCTGCTGCTGTTACTACTACTGCTGCTGCTGCTGCTACTACTACTACTACTACTACTACTACTACTACTACTACTACTACTACTACTACTACTACTTCTGATACTACTACTACTACTACTACTACTACTACTACTACTACTACTACTCTTACTACTACTACTTCTGATGCTGCTACTACTACTACTACTACTACTACTACTACTACTACTACTACTACTACTACTACTACCACACACACACATACAACTTATCATCTACTTTTTTCTTAGTACTTCAGTAAGTCCAATGGATGGTATGTTTTATGACCGTCACTACTCCCTCCCCCCCCCCCTCCACCCCCCGCCTTCATTAGTATGCTAAAATCACTGTCAGAGGTCACCCCAAACACATAATTGCCAGGAAACTGCGGGATCGAAGAAGAAGAAGAAGAAGAAGAAGGCAGTGCACATGCATACATTCAAAACTGAACACCGACACACGACAGTGTCACACCTACGTGCTTACTATATATGTACGTGCTCTACGTTTCTGTGTGTTTAAAGGTGCACCCTGACGGATGAGTTTTTGCAAGAAACACGTCGAGATCACCAGAAAGGCAGCCTTTTCAAGGATTGGAACACTCACTTTGCTCTGGTTTCTTACAAATCAAAACGGCGATTCCTCCTTGGCGGAGATGCCGGAGAGAGTAGCTATTTCGGATGGGGTGGGTGGAGGTCACTCATTATGGTTGATGCGTTCTTTCTTTTGTAGTGCAATAACAAAAAAATTGGATCTATTTCCTTTGTTGTGAGCGAAACTCCTTTAGATAAACTGTATCAAATTTTAAAAATAATAAAATAAAAAGGCTTGTATTGCGAACATTTTCGTTCAAACGATTTGGCGGCCAATAGAAAAGAAACGGCACACGCCTTCTCTTTGGGGTGAAATAATATGACTTTCAGCACCTCCGCCAAGGAGGAATCGACGGTTTGATGTCTAGTAAAC
>CM065699.1:47898840-48028840 GCA_017654935.2 Phymorhynchus buccinoides | reverse complement strand
TCATAGCGAGTCTCAAAGGCCTACTTCGGTAAACATGTAGGTCTAAGCCTAGAAAATCCCCCCACCCCCTTAAATTTGTGCATCTCGTCTATAGAAAGAAAATAACCGAGAAGTAACATTTTGCTTTTTGTTCTTTCAAAAGGGGAAGTAATAGCATTGAATTATTTTCATATAATAAATGATGTGATATGATGACAGATCGATGATCAGCAGGCCATAGGCCTTTGGTCTGTTCCGAGTGTTCGCACTGATCGAGTGATCCAACTCTCTTGTTCACAAAACTGAAAGAAGCAGACTTTGAGATTGAGGTTCGTAAACATGACGATTGTGACAAAACTGCATCTTTGCATTATGTTCTAGGATAACATCTGACGTCAAGAAAGAAAAATAAATCAGAAAAAAAACAAGGGCGTGTTTTGGATCACTGATCTAAGAATAAAGATCAACGACAATTTGTTTCCCTTCAAGTATGAAGAGTTACATTTAGCTCGACAACTTTCTTCCTTCACGTATGAAGAGTTCTCGTGTTCGCCGAACAAGAAACTTGTTCACAGAACACGACATGGGAACGAGATTCGGGCCGACCTGCTGTTCGGCGAGCAAACGAACGGCTGTTCGGCGAGCATGTTCGCGGGTTATTAAGGGAAAACCCAATTCGGCCGAACATTTCAGTTCGCCGAACACCGGTTCGGGCTGTTCGCTGAGCAGCCGTTCGGCCAGCTAAGGGTGGCTTTAAGTTTAATGGATTTTTTTAGCTGAAAAATGGCTGGCGTTGAAAGGGTTAAAGGTGGACCCTGACGGATGAGTTTTTGCAAGAAACACGTCGAGATCACCAGAAAGACAGCCTTTTCAAGGATCGGAACACTCACTCTCGCTCTGGTTTCCTAGAAATTAAACCGTCAAAACGGCGATTCCTCCTTGGCGGAGATGCCGGAGAGAGTAGCCATTTTGGATGGGTTGGGTGGAGGACACTCATTGTGGTTGAAGCGTTTTCTTTTTTTGTAGTGCAGTAAAAAAAAAATTGGAGCTGTTTCCTTTGTTGTGAGCGAAACTCCTTTAGATAATCTGTATAAAAATTTTAAAAAAAAAGAAAAAAAAGGCTTGTATTGCGAACATTTCGTGCAAACGATTTGGTCTAAACGCAGGCGGCCATTAGCCTTCTCTTTGGGTTAAAGGATCTGACTTCCAGCACCTCCGCCAAGGAGGAATCGCCGATTTGACGGTTTGATTTCTAGGAAACCAGAGTAAAGTGAGTGTTGCAATCTCTGTAAAGGGTGTTTTCCTGGTGATCTGGACGTGTTTCTTACAAAAAAAACTCATCCGTCAGGGTGGCCCTTTAAGCAACCGCAATCATCTTGTTAACGGTTCTGTCCTGGTAGTTCAGATTCAGATTTTCAGCCTCAATCCCTATCTCTGAAAAAGGTCAGTTAGATCGTATAGGGACACAAAGCTGACATACACTTGCCAACAGTGCAAACATTATGCCTTGCATGGATGGTGGGTGGAGAGAAAGATAGGGGGGAAGAGGAGGGGGGGGGCGAGATAGAGACAACCACGCGGACGGGGTGGTGCTTAGACTGACGTTGGTTCTTCTTGGGGATGGTGAGTCAAGAGTATAGGGGGGGGGGGGGGGGGGGGGGGTGAAGATAGAGATGTACACACACGCGATCATGCGCACGCACGAACACACACATTATTATTTTGGTGGTTTTTTTTGGGGGGCAGGATGAAAAAAAGCCTTGTTAGCTTTTTGTTTAACCCTCAATAAAGATCATATCTATTCTAACCATACTGACCCTCAAAACACTCAAACACTCAAAACAATAGCAAAAACATCTTAATTTGGAAACCAATGCCCAAGCAACATAAACTAAACGAAAGTAGCAAAGGACCGCTACTCCGCTTACCCGGAAGCCCGCTTACTCCCCTTTCACTTCCGGTCCATTTGACCTGTGAGCGTCGCTTTTAGTATTTAGTTAGAATAGGTAGTAATATTAATAGAAATCTACCATTTGACTTGACTTGTCTTGACTTGACTTCACACACACACACACACACACACACACACACACACACACACACACACACACACACACACACACCTCTCTACCAACGCACAGCCATCGCCACTAGTGTTTATTGACTGTCATTTCCACACAATCATCATCAGCAGCAGCAGCAGCATCACCTTAATTAATTGCTAATTATTCTCCAGCATCCCGACCACTGTCATCGTAATCTTCATCAATCAACAGACCCAGCATTGTGATGCTAAGCACCACGAATCATCATGATCATCATGATCATCATCAGCATCATCATCATCAGCATCATCATCATCATCATCACAATGAGCGTAATGGTTTCAAAAGCACGACCATCATCATTAAAGCATCTTTAAAGGGACACCCTGACGGATGAGTTTTTGCAAGAAACACGTCGAGATCACCGGGAAAACACCCTTTACAGATATCGCAACACTCATTTTGCTCTGGTTTACTAGAAATCAAACTGTCAAATCGGTGATTCCTCCTTGGCGGAGGTGCTGGAACCCAGGAAGTCAAATTACTGCAGTGAAAGAGAAGGCGTGTGTCGTTTCTTTTCTAATGGCCGCCTAAGTTTAGACCAAATCGTTTGCACGAACTTTACACAATACAAGCCTTTTTTATCCAGTTTACCTAAAGGAGTTTCGCTCACAACAAAGGAAATAGCTCCATTTTGTTTTTACTGCACTGCCAAAAAAAAAAAAAAAGCTTTAACCACAATGAGTGTCTTCCACCCACCCCATCCAAAATGGCTTCTCTCTGGCATCTCCGCCAAGGAGGAATCGCCGTTTTGACGGTTTGATTTGTAAGAAACCAGAGCAAAGTGAGTGTTCCGGTCCTTGAAAAGGCTGTCTTTCTTGTGATCTCGACGTGTTTCTTGCAAAAACTCATCCGTCAGGGTCCACCTTTAACGTTTCTCTTTACTTGCTGATGTTATTCTGTCTATATTATTATTGTTATCATTGCTGTTGCTTCCGCTGCTGTTCTCTGCTTTCGAATCAAACCTCAAAACCCACTTGTTTCCCCCGTCATTGAAGCTCTTTCTCTCTTTCCCTTCTCTTCTCTTCCTTGCCTTTAGGACCATTTCTCAAACGTGTGTGTGTCTCTGTGTGTGTGTTATCTTTGTTTAATTGCGTTATGAATGTTTAACGTGTGTGTGTGCGCTTCGATTTGATTTATATCAAGATTTAGCGCCGTATAAACTATTATGTTGGTGGTGGTGGTGGTGGTGGTGGTGGTGGTGGTGGTGGGGGTGTCATTGCTGTTATGATTATTTAAAAAAAATATAATGTTACACCCTAAATATTGACAATCTATTCTAACCATACTGACCAACACTTAACAATAGCATAACACTTTCCCAAGTAGGGAAGCGAGTCTGTTAAAGACACACTGACGCACCACGATTAAGTCCCTTGTTTTTTTCTGGATAGCCGTGACCCACATACAAATGCCCCCAACTTGAAATTGAGGCTGCTCTTTAAAATGATGTTTCATTTTCAATTTAGGGGCAATTGTATGGGAGTCAAACCTGGTCAAAACAAGATTTTTTTACCAGCTGTAAGAGGGGAAATACGTGAAACCCGTGATTTTGACAGGTGATCTGGTGGAGCTTTAAGGAACGTATCATGTGACAGGAAGTAAAGGGAGGTCACTATGATACTTCCTGTAAGGGAAGTTACGTCCCTTTGCTTTTTGGTTATCCATTGCTAGGGTAATGGTTTCCAACTTGGGAAAGTGCTTAGCTATTCTTAAGTGTTGTGTTGGTAAGTATTTAGTTAGAACAGATAGTAATATTAATAGAAATCTATCAATGTATGGCATCTGAATATCAGATTTTCACGCTGTGTGTGTCTTTTACCAATAAGGGGCAACCACACTGCATACGATCCAATCCAACTGCGATCCAATTCTGTGAGGCGCGAATCTCGCGAAATACTACTGTCTAAATGAACTCTGACGAAATCCTGCTAGTTTTGTTCACCATTATGTATGTACACGAATCTGAATCTGACGAAATATCCGTAGGCCTATTTTTGAATTAGACATTTTATGAATGTCCGAATTCGGACAGGCGCACATAGAGACGGGGACATATAGAGACGGGGACACATAGAGACGGGGACACATAGAGACGGGGACACATAGAGACGGGGACACAGATACGGGGACACATAGAGACGGGGACACATAGAGACGGGGACACAGATACGGGGACATATAGAGACGGGGACATATAGAGACGGGGACATATAGAGACGGGGACAGATAGAGACGGGGACAGATAGAGACGGGGACACATAGAGACGGGGACAGATAGAGACGGGGACACATAGAGACGGGGACATATAGAGACGGGGACACATAGAGACGGGGACAGATAGAGACGGAGACACATAGGGACAGGTATACATAGAGACGGGGACACAATGACGGGGACACTTAGAGACGGGGACATATATTATAGAGACGGGAACGCTAAGAGACGGGGACACGTAGAGACAGGTACACATAGAGACGGGGACACTTAGAGACGGAGTCATATAGAGACGAGGACATATAGAGATAGGTACACATAGAGACGGGGACACATAAAGACGGGGACATTTAGAGACGGGGACACACAGACACGGGGAAATATAGGGACAGGGGCACACAGAGACTGAGACACATAGAGACGGGGACACATAAAGATGGGTACACATAGAGACGGGAACGCTAAGAGACGGAGACTAGCGTATGAACACACGGAGACACATAGAGACGGGAACACATAGAGATGGGGTCATGACAGAGACCTGAACACAATGACGGGGACACTTAGAGACGGGGACACACAGAGACACAAAGAGAGACGGGGACGGGGGGGACAATAATTATCGATCCGGGAACACATTGCGCGCACTGATCACAAAAAACACCCCCAAAAATATCTGCAACCATACCTGTTAATAAGGAATTTTCGCGTGCTGGCGACCTTGAGTTTCCCTGAGTTGAATTTAGAGAGTTGACTTAGAAAGGTCAGCGTAACTCGGGCAGAACGAGTGCGGGCAAATTAGTAGTCTAATACAGGGAACGAACGCTCGTGGCAAATGCCCTATTCTTTTTTGTGTGAACAGGGTGGCTGCAGTACGGACGAATGAACACGTTGGACATCCATCAGGGTAGCAGCTCCGAGTCACCCCTCATGTACCGGTACACGGCGCGAAACTTGACGCACGCCTCCCCCTCCTACTTCGCCACCGCCGGCCTTTATCTGAGACTGCGGGGAGGCTTCTACAGCACGGACAAACTGAGCTTCATCTTCACCGCTGTCAAGAATGTGTCCCTGGGTGGGTGGTGGGTGTGTGGATGTGGGTGGGGGTTTGGGTGCGGGCTAGGGGGGTATGCGTGTTGGGTGGGGTGGGGGTGTGTGTGTGTGTGAGATGTGAGAGAGAGAGATAATGTGGTTTGTGTGTGTGTGGGTGGGAGGTGGGGGGGGGGGTGAGATGCGAGAGAGAGAAAAAAAATGTGTACACTGTGTGTGAGATGAGAGAGAGAGAAAGATAGATAATATATATATGTGTGTGTGTGTGTGTGTGTGTGTGTGTGTGTGTGTGTGTGTGTGTGTGTGTGTGTTTGTGTGTGTGAGATGAGATGTGCCGTGTATGTGTGTGTGTTTGTGTGTGTGAGATGTGAGAGAGAGAGAGAGATAATGTGTGTTTGTGTGTGTGTACGTGTGCGTGCAAGTGTGTGTATGTGAGAGATGTGAAAGAGAGATAATATATGTGTGTGTTTGTGTGTGTGAGATGTGAGAGAGAGAGAGATAATGTGTGTTTGTGTGTGTGTGAGATGAGAGAGAGAAAAGGTAGATAATATGTGTGTGTGTGTGCGTGTGTGCGTGTGTGTGTGTGTGTGTGTGTGTGTGTGTGTGTGTGTGTGTGTGTGCTCTTTGCGAGTGTGTGTGTGTGTGTGTGTGTGTGTGATGTGAGAGAGACAAAGAGAGATAATGTGTGTATGTGTGTGTGTGTGTGTGTGTGTGTGTGTGTGTGTGTGTGTGTGTGTGTGTGTGTGTGTGTTGTCTGTTCAGGGCATAATAATTAACAGATGCATCCAAGACTTTAATATTTAGCAGACTAAATGTTTGAGCCGACGTCCATTCAATGAAAGAACTTGGGATATTGGGTTGCTTTTTTGTGTGTCTATGTGCGCGCATTTGGGTGTGTTCGTGTGCGTGTGTGTGTGCGTGCGTGTGTGTGTGTTTGTGTGTACATGAGTGCGTGCATGTGTGTATCTATCTCTCACAAGGGCTGTTCGACTATCTGTGTCACAACCTGTTATATGTACGTGTGTGTGTGCGCGCGTGTGTGCGCGCGCGTGTGTGCGCGCGTATGTGTGTGTTCTTTTTTGTCTGTTCAGGGTATAATTAACAAATAGGGCCTACATCCAAGTATTTAGTAGACTAAAATAATATTTTGATGATCCGTCGTCCATTGAACGAAATAACTTAGGATATGTTTTTTATCTCTGTGTATTTGTGTGTGTGTGTGTGTGTGTGTGCGTGCGTGTGCGTGCGTGCGTGTGCGTGTGCGTGCGTGTCTGCCTGTCTGTCACAGAGGGCTCGGGCTGTCCTGGCCTCTTCGACTACCTGTGTCACAACCTGCTGTGCATCGACCAGGACCTCATGTGTGATGGCATCGACCACTGCGGAGACCAGTCCGACGAGAGCCCCGCCCTAGACTGCTCCATGTCAGGTAGCCTAGCAATCCAACCATCCATCCATCTATCCATCCATGAATCCACCAATTCATGCATTCATCCATCAGTCCATGCATTCGTCAATCAGTCCATGCATTCATCCATCAATCCATGCATTCATTAATAAATCCATACATTCATTCATCCATGCATTCATCCATCAATCCATGCATTCATCCATCAACCAATCCATGCATTCATCCATCCATTCATCAACCAATCCATGCATTCATCCATCAAACATGCATTCATCCATCAATCCATGCATTCATCTGTTCATCAACCAATCCGTACATTCATGCATGCATTCATCCATCAATCCATGCATTCATCCATCAGTCTATGCGTTCATCCATCAATCAATCCATGCATGCATCCATTAATCCCTGCATTCATCCTTCAATCCATGCATTCATACATCAATCCATGCATTCATCCATCAAGTCATGCATTCATTAATAAATCTGCATTCATCAATCCATGCATTCATCAATCAATCCATGCATTCATCCATCAATCCATGCATACATCAATAGTGGCCTAGACTCGATGGATGTGTGTGTGTGTGTGCGCGCGTGTGCGTGTGTGTGTGTGTGTGTATGTGTGTGCGCGTGTGTGTGCGTGTGTGCGTGTGTGTGCGTGCGTGTGCGTGTGTGTGTGTGTGTGCGTGTGTGTGTGTGTGTGTGTGTGTGTGTGTGTGCGTGTGTGCGTGCGTGCGTGTGTGTGTGTGTGTGCGCGCGCGTGCGCGTGTGTGTGTGTGCGTGTGTGCGTGTGCGTGCGTGTGAGAGTGAGCGCAAAAATGATCAGAAGAATTATGCAGTACATTCTTATGCATTCTTTTTGCAGCTTTGTGGCGACTCAGCTTCAAGTGGAGTATGCCGTACGTGGGTAAGTACCGGTGTCACTGTGTGTGTGTGCGTGCGCACGCGTGTGTGTTTGTGGTGTTTTATGCGTATTGTAAGTTCATTTAACCCTTTCGCCGCCAGCCATTTTCAGCCAAAAAATACTATTAAACTTAACTGGGTAGACCCAAAACAAATCTGCAACATTGGGAATTCTTCTGTGACATATATACCATTAGGCCTATCCTTACCTCCAAAAATTAAGAAAACAGGGTCTTTGGATAACAGGTCCTGATTGGATGCCTTTTAGTGACGTGGGTGTTAAACCATTGTGGTGCTAAAATGCGACATTGGCGGTGAAAGGGTTAATATTGGCCTACTCTTTTTGTTCATGCTTGTTAATACAGTGGAACCTCCATTATAAGACCTCCAAAAATCTTCCAAGATGAGGTCTTAGAAGGGAGGGGTCTTATAAGGGAGGTCATTTCAATACTTGCAAAGAAGGGCAATGTTTCAGAGAAGTAGGTCTTATATGGGAGGGAGTCTTATAATGGGAGGTCTTACAAGGGAGGTTCCACCGTAATGCGCTTTTGTTTGCTGTGAAAGGATTACAATCTTTGAATATGTGCGTGCGTGCGTGCGTGCGTGCGTGCGTGTTCAATCTGAATGTCGTTTATGATTACTTAAATTTTCTGATACTTAACCCTTTCACCGCCAAAATCGCAGTTTAGCACCACAATGATTCAATGCCTATGTCAATAAAAGGCACCAAATGTGGGGTCTATTATTCAAAGACTATTGTCTTAGTTTGGGGAAGTAAGGATAGACCTTATTTTATAATGTCACGGAAAAATTCCCAATACTGCAGATGGATTTTGTTCTCTACCCAGGTAACTTTAATGGACATTTTTGGCTGAAATATGGCTGGCAGTGAAAGGGTTAATAATCGTTGTTCAAATGTTTTTCTTCATTTGTGTTCTTCATGTCCCTTTCTTGTAATTTGGTTTTTTCACTTATTTCTCATGGTGTAGAAAAGCTTATAATATGCCTGTCCAAAAAAATCCTCACACATTCAAATTCGTACTCATTCACATTAGCATTCGTATTCTCTCCCTCCCCTGGCGGCAGAAGCCCCTGGGTGTGTGACAAGGGCAGGTGGCCCTGTTCTGTTCAACACTGTTCGTTGTTCTGTTGTCTCCCCCTAGCGGCAGAAGCCCCTGGGTGTGTGACAAGGGCAGATGGCCCTGTTCTGTTCAACACTGTTCGTTGTTCTGTTGTCTCCCCCTAGCGGCAGAAGCCCCTGGGTGTGTGACAAGGGCAGATGGCCCTGTTCTGTTCAACACTGTTCGTTGTTCTGTTGTCTCCCCCTAGCGGCAGAAGCCCCTGGGTGTGTGACAAGGGCAGATGGCCCTGTTCTGTTCAACACTGTTCGTTGTTCTGTTGTCTCCCCCTAGCGGCAGAAGCCCCTGGGTGTGTGACAAGGGCAGATGGCCCTGTTCTGTTCAACACTGTTCGTTGTTCTGTTGTCTCCCCCTAGCGGCAGAAGCCCCCGGGGTGTGTGACAAGGGCAGATGGCCCTGTTCTGTTCAACACTGTTCGTTGTTCTATTGTCTCCCCCTAGCGGCAGAAGCCCCTGGGTGTGTGACATGGGCAGATGGCCCTGTTCAGTAACACACTGTTCATTGTTCTGTTGTCTCCCCCTAGCGGCAGAAGCCCATGGGATTGTGACAAGGGCAGATGGCCCTGTTCAGTAACACACTGTTCGTTGTTCTATTGTCTCCCCCTAGCGGCAGAAGCCCCTGGGTGTGTGACAAGGGCAGATGGCCCTGTTCTGTTCACACACTGTTCGTTGTTCTGTTGTCTCCCCCTAGCGGCAGAAGCCCCTGGGTGTGTGACAAGGGCAGATGGCCCTGTTCAGTAACACACGGTTCATTGTTCTGTTGTCTCCCCCTAGCGGCAGAAGCCCCTGGGTGTGTGACAAGGGCAGATGGCCCTGTTCAGTAACACACTGTTCATTGTTCTGTTGTCTCCCCCTAGCGGCAGAAGCCCATGGGATTGTGACAAGGGCAGATGGCCCTGTTCAGTAACACACTGTTCGTTGTTCTATTGTCTCCCCCTAGCGGCAGAAGCCCCCGGACCAGGCAGCAGAACCACGGCATGTTCAGGCTGGTCGTGTCAGGTGGACGGCCGCTGTCTAGCCATCAGCATGCTGTGTGACGGGGTCAATGATTGTCTGGATGGACAGGACGAACGACACTGCGGTCAGTGGACATTTGTATCAATTTATATTTGTCCGAAGGTGAACGGACTTTGCGATGGGCTGGTTTGTATTTTTGTGTTTTTTTGGTGTTTTTTGGTGGGGTTTTTGTGGTTTTTCTGTCTGTCCCAAGGATATCTCCCGAACCGCTTGACCGAATCGCGTCAAATTTTGTGTGAAGGTGTGCCTCTTTAATAGGAAGAGATCGGCGCAAACCATTTTGCCGTCGTGACCTTGACCTTGACGTACGACCTTGAAAACCGAAAATCTATTTTTAGCCATATATCGGGCACCGATCAACATAGGATGTTGAAACTTGGTATGAAGGTGGTTTGGCTTATGCCCGTTCTGATGATGGCATACCGATCAAGGTCAAGGTCAAGGTCAAAAAGATCGCTGGAGCCTGAAAATCGGAGGGTCATTTTTTTCTCCTTCTGTCTGTCCCAAGGATATCTTTCGAACGGGTTGACAGAATCACGTCAAATTTTGTGTGCTGGTGTGTCACCATGAGAGGAAGGCATCCGCGCAAACCATTTTGCCGTCGTGACCTTGACCTTGGCGTACGACCTTGAAAACCGAAAATCTTTCAGGGGCCATAACTCCCACACCGTTAGTGTTAGAGTCTTCAAATTTGGCATGAAGGTACTTTGGCTTATGCCCGTTCTGATGGTGGCATACCGATCAAGGTCAAGGTCACGGTCCGGGCGATCATAGGCCTTGAAAGTGGTAGGGGTCTACATATTGGGTTTTAAGCCATATTTTCCACATTGGTACTTGACAGAAGCGCTTCAGATTGTGTGTGGTACTGTATACCCTAGAGAAGAAAACATCCGAGCATAAATTATCACCATGCTGACCTTGACCTTGAGTGTGACCTTGAAAACCGAAATTTCCTTCTTTGCGCTATATGTTTATTCTTCAAGCTGTATCTCGTGAACTAGAAGACAGAATCCCTTCCAATTTTGTGTCAGGATGTGACACTCTACGGGGTGTCGCAAGTGCGTGGCATTGCTGGTGACGGACATGTCTGCCGCTCGGCGACGCCCTTGTTATTCTTATTTCAGTGATGGTGCATGGGGTAATAAAAAGAAGATAAGTCCAGGGCTCCCAGGGACCCCCATTTGGGGTCTATGAAGCACTAACATTCTAAAGGACCCTCCAAAAGAATGTGCAGGGGGTCCCAGGGATGCACTAGAAACAAATATTTTTAGCATTCGCAATGCCACTGCTATCCCGCCTCTAGGACCCTCTACGCTGTAAGTGAAGGAGTCCCTGGGACTCCTTGTTTTGCGGGACGATTGGGAGCCCTGAACTCGCTCAGAATGTTTATTGAGCAAACAGGCACCCGTGGCCGGTTGGTTAGAATATTGCCTCTCGTAATCCAACGGGTTTGCCAGTGCGCTGGTTCGAACCCAGCTGGTCACGGTGTTGTATCCTTGGGAAAGATACTTTACTCGTATTTCCTGGTCCTTCGGATGAGACCTAAAACCGAGGTCCCGTGTGCGAACGCATGCACAAGATCTTGCGTGCGCGCGCGCGCGTTAAGCCCATTCCACTATTCGGTACGAGTAGGCCGTGTTGTGCCGGTGGAATGGATGACACAAACTCACAAAGCATGCATCCTGTGCGCCAATAGCAGTCTAACTAAGGGAAGACTTTGGGCGCGGGGCAGGATAAACATCCCCAATCAGAAGAAGAAGAAGAGAACACCGAAACAGACAAAAAAGTCAACAACTCCCAGAATCCCAATGTCCTTGTTTACGTCATTATCTATGTGAACTCCCAGAATCCCAATGTTCTTGTTTACGTCATTATCTATGTCAACTCCCAGAATCCCAATGTTCTTGTTTACGTCATTATCTATGTCAACTCCCAGAATCCCAATGTTCTTGTTTACGTCATTATCTATGTCAACTCCCAGAATCCCAATGTCCTTGTTTACGTCATTATCTATGTCAACTCCCAGAATCCCAATGTTCTTGTTTACGTCATTATCTATGTCAACTCCCAGAATCCCAATGTCCTTGTTTACGTCATTATCTATGTCAACTCCCAGAATCCCAATGTTCTTGTTTACGTCATTATCTATGTCAACTCCCAGAATCCCAATGTCCTTGTTTACGTCATTATCTATGTCAACTCCCAGAATCCCAATGTCCTTGTTTACGTCATTATCTATGTCAACTCCCAGAATCCCAATGTCCTTGTTTACGTCATTATCTATGTCAACTCCCAGAATCCCAATGTTCTTGTTTACGTCGTTATCTATGTCAACTCCCAGAATCCCAATGTCCTTGTTTACGTCATTATCTATGTCAACTCCCAGAATCCCAATGTCCTTGTTTACGTCGTTATCTATGTCAACTCCCAGAATCCCAATGTCCTTGTTTACGTCATTATCTATGTCAACTCCCAGAATCCCAATGTCCTTGTTTACGTCATTATCTATGTCAACTCCCAGAATCCCAATGTCCTTGTTTACGTCATTATCTATGTCAACTCCCAGAATCCCAATGTCCTTGTTTACGTCGTTATCTATGTCAACTCCCAGAATCCCAATGTCCTTGTTTACGTCGTTATCTATGTCAACTCCCAGAATCCCAATGTCCTTGTTTACGTCGTTATCTATGTCAACTCCCAGAATCCCAATGTCCTTGTTTACGTCGTTATCTATGTCAACTCCCAGAATCCCAATGTTCTTGTTTACGTCGTTATCTATGTCAACTCCCAGAATCCCAATGTCCTTGTTTACGTCGTTATCTATGTCAACTCCCAGAATCCCAATGTCCTTGTTTACGTCATTATCTATGTCAACTCCCAGAATCCCAATGTTCTTGTTTACGTCATTATCTATGTCAACTCCCAGAATCCCAATGTCCTTGTTTACGTCATTATCTATGTCAACTCCCAGAATCCCAATGTTCTTGTTTACGTCGTTATCTATGTCAACTCCCAGAATCCCAATGTCCTTGTTTACGTCGTTATCTATGTCAACTCCCAGAATCCCAATGTCCTTGTTTACGTCATTATCTATGTCAACTCCCAGAATCCCAATGTCCTTGTTTACGTCATTATCTATGTCAACTCCCAGAATCCCAATGTCCTTGTTTACGTCATTATCTATGTCAACTCCCAGAATCCCAATGTCCTTGTTTACGTCATTATCTATGTCAACTCCCAGAATCCCAATGTTCTTGTTTACGTCATTATCTATGTCAACTCCCAGAATCCCAATGTCCTTGTTTACGTCATTATCTATGTCAACTCCCAGAATCCCAATGTTCTTGTTTACGTCATTATCTATGTCAACTCCCAGAATCCCAATGTCCTTGTTTACGTCATTATCTATGTCAACTCCCAGAATCCCAATGTCCTTGTTTACGTCATTATCTATGTCAACTCCCAGAATCCCAATGTCCTTGTTTACGTCATTATCTATGTCAACTCCCAGAATCCCAATGTTCTTGTTTACGTCATTATCTATGTCTGTTTTTTAATGTGTTCTACCAGTACCCCACAACATGGAAGTCGGTTCTTGTTTTATTTGACTCTGTTTGAAACCAAGTCAGCAGAAGAACCAGAGAGCAACAATTCTGTCTTCTATGTCCAATTTCTGCAAATGGTGTGTCGTGAATGTCAAACTTTTCAAATTGCGCGTTAAATCAAAAGTAGAAAAGATAAGAAGAAGGAGGAGGAGGAGGGGGGAGAAGAAGAAGAAGGAGGAGGAGGAGAAGAAATAATAATAATAATAATAATAATAATAATAATGATTATTTATAGAGCGCTTAACTCCCTTTGCAGGGAGCTCAAAGCGCTGAACAAAGGCCTAAGCACTAACATAAACATACACATTAAAGACAAGACAAGAATAAAAGAATAATCAACATGAAGACAATGAATATAAACATTACAAATAATCATTATAGCAATTAAGTCTCAATGAAGACAAATGAGTGAGACTTAATACAAATGTATTAATCTCTCTCTCTCCCCCTCGGTCGTTCTTTAATGTAATGCATGTTCACCTGACAGTGATCTTAAGACAAATAAAAATATGTGTATACTATGTGCATGTGGTATTCTGAATGTCCGTTCGGGGGGGGGGGGGGGGGGGGTATGAGGCTATGCGAGTCTATTCATACTTATAAATTACATCAGTAAATGGGAGTTATTGGTTTGTGTACATTCGATGGCTTGGAGTCTTAACGGACTCTCTTTAGATAGTCCATTGACATATTATTGAACTTATTACGAAAACTAATAACTTGTATAAAAAAAAAGACTGCTGAAATATAAAAAGCAAAACCCCCTTTTTTATATTTCTGCAGTCATTGTTTGACACAAGATATTAGTTTTTGTAATAAATCCAATAATACGTCAATGGACTATCTAAAGAGAGTCCGTTTTGACTCCAAGCCATCGAATATATTACGTGTGTGTACGTATACGCATGCTGCGCGCGGGGGCGCAGGGTGTGTGTGTGTGTGTGCGTGCGCGCCTCTGCATATGTACACCTGTCTGAACACCTGCATCTGTACTGTGTCCTCCATATCTGTGTGCAGTGCTGACCACTCAAGCCATCTCCAGAAGGGCCAACACTAACCATGGGGCTCGCGGGGCTGCCACCTGTCAAGCCGAACTGACCCCCTGGCTACTACTACTACTACTGATGATGCTGCTGCTGACCATCCCATTGAGGCTGACCTCAGCTGGACACTGCGGAGGCAGATAGCACTCGTTGTATAACACAAAAAAACCAAAGGTGGCAGAGTGGTTATTAAGACGTTCGCCTGCCAAATGTAATGCGTGACTTGCTGCGTGAAGTGACCCGGGTTCGAATCCCGGGCCTCCTCGCCCTTTCTTTCTATTTCGACAGGAAAACCGAAACTGAACGTCGAGTCCTTCGCCGGGTTGGGGACTTAAAGCTAATCTGACCGGTACCCGTGCGCTTTACGCATTGTAAAAATCCCACAGCAGTTGAAAGTCGGTATAAGAGCAGGGAGAAATCCCGCTGCCTGGTATGGCCGAATTGATAGCTGGGATTTCCAAGTGTGCTTCCATCGGGGGCATTGGCAGTTCGGGCCTAGAATTCTCATGTGATGTTTTGATTAATGCAAATCGTTTCTCGTGATGTGTTTAATAAAGAAAAAAGGCTTTCTCGTGTAACATTTCAGGACCACAAAGACAATGTCACCATAGCATTTCAGGAGCACACAATGTCATAGAAATCTATAGATATACCATCTCGACTTCAGTGGTGTTCAAAGAAAAAGACAACCATCCAAAGTGCCACAAAGGGAGGGTGATTTTCGAATATTTTAAATAAATATTGACTTCTGTTGTGCGATAAACCCCGTAAGCTACTGGAGACAGTTTTAAAAATTGTAGACACACAAATCTCGTTTCGTTTCAACTGACATTTTGTGAACATGACAGAAAGTTGTTTATGATTACTCTCAAACTGGGTTATGCTCTGAAGATTGTGATTGACATGTTCAGGCCTATTGTCGTGGATTGTCTGTGCGCGTGTGGGAAACGCTTTAAACGTTTGATGTGGAGACAACTAGTGTTCTTCTGAAGCGTTCTATTAAGGCAAACAAAATATATATTTTAATTTTAATAATGTGATTGAATCACCGCTTGTAATCTAATCTATTTAAGCACACGCGCTTCCAAGCAGGTGTGAGTGTGTTGTGTGTGTTCTGTGTGGGTATATCTGCTTGCATGTGTATGAGTGTATGCGTGCGCAGGAGAGATTGTGTTCGCTAGAGGGGGGGGGGGGTGTGTGTGTGTGAGTATGTGTCTGTGAGTGTGAGTACACGTGAGTGCTTTGTGTATGTGAGTGCGCGTGTGTGTGTATGTGTGTGCGTGCGTGCGCGCGTGTTTGTACAAGTGTATGCTTGAGTAAGTTTGTGTGCGTTTCAGTGAGAATGTGTTTTCTGTGTGTTTGATGAAATGTGTGTGTATGTCTGTGTGCACGAACGCGTTCACTCTCGTGCGTGCACGTACGTGCGTGTGTGTCTGGGTTTTTTTTTGCGTGTGTGTCTGTTGTGCGTGTGTGTGCGTGTGTGAGTGTTTCAATACTGATTGTAAAGCGCTTTGTGCTCGATAAAAAGCGCTATATAAATATCCGTTTATTATTATTATTATTATTATTATTATTATTATAAACGTGTGCTGTTGGTGGTGTTCAGCTCATGCCTGCAGATTCAAGCCCGAAACCAGTGTATAAAGTGCAATAGTTTGGCGCCAAAGATTCACCATACTTTCTACCAGCTTGGACTCTAGAAGTGATGTACAATATAACCTACTTTACTGCGGGAAATAACCTTGTGCGGAGGTTTTCATGGTCTTGTTTTTGTCAGAAAGGCCGGGTTACGCGTAAGTTCCGTACGGAAAACCCCAAATAAGTGGAAGAAAGAAGGATAAAAGTTTACGCATATAGGGGACATTCGGACACGTGCGCAAATCTTTTCCCTTCTTTGTTTCACTTATTTATGGATTGCGCACGGGTTTCCGCATGGAATATCCGCTTATGTGTGTACACGGCCTAAAACCTTTTTTTATCAAAAAGTTATGACAAGATTTAAATAGAATCCGGGGAATGTCCCGGGTATTAACTATAAGAGCATTTCCGTAGACTTTTGGAGCGAATCCACTATTCAGTTTGGACATAGAATTGCTTTCCTTTATTTATGTTTGTGGCTCAAGCCACAAACCTATAACTCACTTTGTCGGTCGGTCGGTCGGTCGGTCGGTCCAAAATTGTCGCACATATTGACAAAATTGTCGCACTTCAAATCAAGGCTGCACTTCAAATTGAGGCCGCTCTTTAAAATGATGTATTTTTAAAGCGTACAAAATAATAAACATACGTAATACAGACACTACAACAGACACGACGAGTATGCGGTGCTTCTTTTGATGAGTATAAGTAGGATACATAGTTTTAAATGTTTTCCAAAAGATATAAAAAGTTACGAAATGGTGAAGAGATAACATTCTGGTCTACAGATTAAAATTATTGAATAGCCAGGGGAGGTGACTCATGATTGGAGTGGTAAAAATAGACCGCGTGCCACAAACTATTGCGATTTCGCGCTTGTTTTTATATTCTATCGTTTTTGTTAGAATGTAAGTTTGCGCCACCAAACACGATGAACCGCCTTAACCCTTTCGCTGCTAACCATTTTTCAGCCAAAAAATACCACTTAGCTGGAAAAAAAATCTGCAATATCGCGAATTCCTCTGTGACATGTGTAACATTAGGCCTATCCTTTTCCCCCGAAGACGGAGTGTGGCTGCCCACGTGGCGGGGTAATCGAAAACGGTCACACGCGTAATGTTCTCATCCCTATCTGATGCATTTGTACCATAGCCTTGAAGTGCTTCGGCTGCTGGGATGATCCCTGGAGTCTTTTAGCCAGGGGACGTCAACAACAACAACAGGCCTATCCTTACCTCCCAAAGTTACGAAAACAGGGTCTTCAGATAACAAGGCCCTGATTTGATGCTTTTTACTGACACGGGTGTTAAACCATTGTGGTGCAGAAATGCAACATTGGCGGCGAAAGGGTTAAAGTGAAGTTTCCATTGAAATAAGTCCATTGAAAACTTCGACTTTTTTAAAACCATCGTTTGAACGCAAGATTTCATTTTAGACTTTCGCGTTCATAATGGCATTGACTTGGTGAAAGCAAAATCCTAGGAAATAATGATAACTTTTCCTGATGTTGTTGTAGTTTATAACAAGCGCGAAATCGCAATAGTTTGTGGCACGCGGTCTATTTTTACCACTCCAATCATGAGTTACCTCCCCTGGATTTTCAATAATTTTAATCTGTAAACCAGAATGTTATCTCTGCACCATTTCGTAACTTTTTATATCTTTTGGAAAACATTTAAAACTATGTATCCTACTTATACTCATCGAAAGAAGCACCGCATACTCGTCGTGTCTGTTGTAGTGTCTGTATTACGTATGTTTATTATTTTGTACGCTTTTAAAATACATCATTTTAAAGAGCGGCCTCAATTAATTTTGAAGCGTAGCCTCGATTTGAAGTGCGACAATTTTGTCTAAATGTGCGACAATTTTGGAACGACAGACCGACAAAGTGAGTTATAGGTTTGTGGCTTGAGCCCCAAACAATAATCTCCTTTCTAATACTGAGAATTGTCTCTCTGGTCGAGGTCTGCGTTCTGTCAGTCCTTTTTGTTTATCATTTTAGTTTAGAATCGAAACCCTCTTTCATTTTTTTGTTTTTCTTCTGAAGGGTGAATGGTGGTTCCACTTTCAGTTTGTGACATTATTAAAGGTGGACCCTGGACCCTGACGGGTGAGTTTTTTTGCAAGAAACACGTCGAGATCACCAGAAAGACAGCCTTTTCAAGGATCAGAACTCTCACTTTGCTCCGGTTTCCTAGAAATCAAATCCTCCTTGGCGGAGTTGCCGGAGAGAGAAGCCATTTTGGACGGGGTGGGTGAAGGTCACTCATTGTGGTTGAAGCGTTTTCTTTTTTTGTAATGCAGTAAAAAAAAAAAAAAAATTGGTGTTAGTTTCCTTTGTTGTGAGCGAAACTCCTTTAGATAATCGATATAAAAATATAAAAGGCTTGTATTGCGAAAATTTCGTGCAAACGATTTGGTCTAAACGCAGGCGGCCATTGGAAAAGAGACGGCACACACCTTCTCTTTGGGTGAAATAATTTGACTTCCAGCACTTCCGCCACGGAGGAATCGCCGATTTGACGGTTTGATTTCTTGGAAACCAGAGCAAAGTGAGTGTGCTTTGCAATCTCTGTAAAGGGTGCTTTACTGGTGATCTGGACGTGTTTCTTACAAACACTCATCCGTCAGGGTGGCCCTTTAACATGTGATGTGTGCGTTTCAATCGCCTAACAGTTTTCATTCATTTTGCCAAGAGCTGTTTTGTTTTAGTGGTGTTACCTCGTTGACTGTTACCTATGGCGTTTGTTTAATCAGTGATATAATAGCCTTAATTGTGATTCACTACGTCTTCGAAGATTAAGGCTAAGTTCGAAGATGAAGGTCATTGGCCAAAGGCCCGGTGCCGAAAATGCTGCCGATGGCTGATCTAGTGTTCTCATGCTCTATATCTTCCCTGCAGGTAGGAAGTTCGAAGATGAAGGCTAAGTTCGAAGATGAAGGTCATTGGTCAAAGGCCCGGTGCCGATAATGCTTCCTTTCGTTTCTCACGTGCGGAACTTTTTTCTTTTCTTTTTTTAAAAGGTAGGAATGAAAGTAAATGGAACTTGGTGGGAAATGAGGTCATCTCCTAAGAATGATTGTAGTAGTAATATATTTTTGTTATTATACAAGTGTGTTGTAGTTCATCAATATTTTTGTTATTCAGATTTTTATCCTTTAGATACACAACATAGCTGGTAATAAACAGGATTTTGTTTTTTCTTCATGAAAGTCAAGGGCATAATTATGAACAGATTTTAGTGAAATTTTGTGAAAGTGTAGGTTATTTAAAGAACTTTACTCATAGTTTTTTTGGTATTTAGTACTTTATAGTCACAGAGGCGTCTCTGTGGAATTCGGGTTGCCCCCACCTGGAGAGCGCGTCTCAGCCAGAGGCGCGCCACCCATTGTTTTTAATTTACATGCGAATTTTGAGGAAGGAAGGAAAATGGGGGGGGGGGGGGGGGGGATTTTGACCAAATGACAACTGTTTCGTTGCCACTGGGTTTACCGTATGCTAAGTGCATGGGCGCACGGGACCTCACTTCATCATCTCATCCGAAAAAACTCCACGTTCAGACTGTAAGGCCTAGTGTAGAGTGAGATGAAAATCTGTAACCATTAATTTTGTACACAGGTCGTGATTGTCATTTGGGATACAGGCCCTTACACAATGTTGTAGATTTCAGCTGGCTGCGTTGTTTGGCTTAAATAGGTTTTTATTCACCAACAACACATACAACGATTCGATGGCTTGGAGTCAAAGCGGACTATCTTTAGATACAAAAAAGACTGTAGAAATATACAAAGCATAATCCCCATTTTATATTATTTGCAGTCTTTTTTAATACAAGTTCTTAGTTTTTGCAATAACATCAATAATAAGTCAATGGACTATCTAAAGATAGTCCGCTTTGACTCTAAGCCGTCGATTGTATGCAAAGACGTATAATGGCATGAACAAGCCTGAAGGCTGTGTGTTGCTTAAACTTGTCATTGCAAGGGATGACATTGTGATCAGTTATTGAACGTTCATGAACAGGTGTGATCGTGGACAATATTGGGATCAGTTATTGAACGTTCATGAACAGGTGTGATCAGTGATCAGTTATTGAACGTTCATGAACAGGTGTGATCGTGGACAATATTGGGATCAGTTATTGAACGTTCATGAACAGGTGTGATCGTGGACAATATTGTGATCAGTTATTGAACGTTCATGAACAGGTGTGATCGTGGACAATATTGTGATCAGTTATTGAACGTTCATGAACAGGTGTGATCGTGGACAATATTGTGATCAGTTATTGAACGTTCATGAACAGGTGTGATCGTGGACAATATTGTGATCAGTTATTGAACGTTCATGAACAGGTGTGATCGTGGACAATATTGGGATCAGTTATTGAACGTTCATGAACAGGTGTGATCGTGGACAATATTGGGATCAGTTATTGAACGTTCATGAACAGGTGTGATCGTGGACAATATTGGGATTCCGTCACACGCTTTACAGCTAGATGCGTTGACGGGTGTTTTTTTCAATTTTGTGAAACACGGTACATGCTATTTTGTGTTAAGTTTATGATGGTGATATTATTGTGTATAATGTGTATGTAAATGCCAGTGTATGCTAGCTTTAATATGTACATGCCATTATTGTTTGATGTCACGCGTATATGCCATGTATTGCGATGTCATGTTATTTTGTGCTGACTGGAAATAAAGGAAACGGTAAGTATGGGGGGGATAGGATGGGGTGGGGTGGGAAGGAGGGGGGTAGCCTTTTTTTCTTTTTTTTTTTTTGCGGGGTGGGGTAGGAGGGGCTGTTAGGGGAGGGGTACTGGAGGTCGCGAGAGAGGTGGAGGTAAGGACCAATGCCCGGGGAGGGCAGTGGATCCCGCCTTTGTGTCCACATTGAAGCAGCGCTCTCTTGCACGCACCGTCAGTGCATCTGCGTGCCGAAGCTTCTCACTCCTTGCCCCTCACCTAGGCTAGCTAGATGGAGAGGTAGGTAGGCAGAGGGTGTTGTTTTGCTTTGTTTTGGGATTGTTGGTTTTTTGTTTTGTTAGGCTTGGAGGGGGGTAGAGACTACCCCTCTCTCTCTCTCTCGTGTAGAATAGGTAGAAGATAGGTTAGGGCAGAGCTTCAGATTGTCAGCGGACCCCGGTCATTGACCCGCATTGATGATGATTTGACCCCTCATTTTGTGCAGCAAGGGGTCATCTGACTCATGAAGTCTGCAATGGAAGTTAAGTGTAATACTACAGAGACACATTGTTGGCCCATTATATTGGAAATAGACCCATCATTTTCTGTAATCAGGGGTCATAGGGCCCGTGGAAACATCTGAAGCTCTGGTTAGGTTAGGTTAGATTGGTAGGTAGGTAGGTGGAGGGGTTGTTGTTTGTTGTTGTTGTTAGGCTTGGAGGGAGGGTAGAAACTACTCCCTTTCTCTCGTGTAGAATAGGTAGAAGATAGGTTAGGTTAGATAGATTGGTAGGTAGGTAGGTTGGTAGGTAGGTAGGTAGGTAGGTAGAGTTTTGTTTTGTTTTGGGATTGTTGTTGTTGTTGTTAGGCTTGGAGGGAGGGTGGGCACTACTCCCTTTCTCTCATGTAGAATAGGTAGAAGATAGGTAAGTTTAGATAGATAGGTAGGTACGTAGGCAGAGGGGATGTTTTTGTGTGTTAGGTGTTGAGGGGTTTTTTGAGGGGGGGGGGGGGGGTAGGTTGAGTTCAATTGGGGTTTTGAGAAACTCATGGTACGATGAAACTACACCCCCCCCCCCTCTTGTTTAGAATAGGTAGACAAGGTAGATGGTAGGTAGACAAGATAGATGGTAGGTAGGTTGGTAAGTAGGCCAGTAACTTACCTTTGAAAGCTGCTATCATGGTTTGGCATAAGTGTGAAGTTGGAATTGATACTTAATTAAGAGCTGCACAGTAATGATTTTCAACAGTAACGGACAATCCTGGCACAGTCTGGTCTTTTCTGAACAACTAGGAGGCATTAGCAACTGGCTCTGGGTACTGCTGCCGAGGGATTAGTTGACTTGTTGAACAACTAGGAGGCATTAGCACTGGCTCTCTGGGTACTGCTGCCGAGGGATTAGTTGACTTGTTGAACAACTAGGAGGCATTAGCACTGGCTCTGGGTACTGCTGTCGAGGGATTAGTTGACTTGTTAAACAACTAGGAGGCATTGGCACTGGCTCTGGGTACTGCTGCCGAGGGATTAGTTGACTTGTTAAACAACTAGGAGGCATTAGCACTGAGTACTGCTACCGAGGGATTAGTTGACTTGTTGAACAACTAGGAGGCATTAGCACTGGCTCTGGGTACTGTTGCCGAGGGATTAGTTGACTCCCCAACAGTTCGGCTAAGTTTGCATTCAGGTAACAACAACAAAAGATGTACATTTTCAGAGAGAGGAAAAGAAGAAGAAAAATGACTCGAAGCAAATCTAGGCTTCTGCAGAAAACTTTGACTCGGGAGATTGAAATTTTTTATTGCCTGAAAAATCATTAATTAATGCGAGTTGCGTAGTTTGTAGACTATGGGCCAAATTAGTTTCTAGAACCTAAACTCAGTAAGGATTTTTCTTCTTCTTCTGCGTTCCCAGGCCATATGGCCATAATGGGTAAGGTACATATATGTGTCCGTTTTTCAGTTTTCACTGGTCTCCCCGCTGCGTACAGTCGACACATTCCGATTTCGGAGGAGCTGAAAGGAGAAAAAATTATTTGGAAGATTTATTTTTAAAGGCAGGAGAATGGGCCAATAAGTCAGAAAGATAGTAGATGACAGAAAGCAAAGGGAAAAGGCAGAGTCAAAGAGAGTGGCAGATTAGAGGAAGTTACAAGCATAGAACTTCCAGAACGTGAGGGAACTATTTATACGAAAGACCCCCCGGTATCCCCACGGGGAATTCAGTAAGGATAAGAAATCATTAACCCTTTCACCGCCAATGTTGCATTTTTGCACCACAATGATTTAACAACCATGTCATAAAAACTCTTGAAACCAGGGTCTGTTATTCAATGATATTGTGTTCCTACATTTGGGCAGTAAGGACTGACCCTATTCTAAATGTGTCACAGAGAAATCCAACAATATTGCAGACAAAATCTTTTCTGTAACCAAGTAGCTTTAATGGAGAAAAATGTTATCAAAGATGGCTGGCGGTGAAAGGGTTTATGGGAATTGAGTAATTTGTAGATCATGGGCCCCCCCAAAAAAGGTTTCTTGAACTCTGTAAGGGTAACGATGATTAATATAAGTTGAGTAGTTTGTAGTAGTTTCTAGAACTTATAATGTGCTGTATATCTTCTATATAAAGAGGGGGATATGTGTTAGCTAGATAGAGATGGAGGGATATGTGGAAACACAATTTTCAAAGATGGCTGGCGGTGAAAGGGTTCATGGGAATTGAGTAATTTGTAGATCATGGGCCCCCCAAAAAAAGGGGGGGGGAGGGGGCTAGAGATGGAGGGATATGTGTTAGCTAGATAGAAAGAGGGATATGTGTTAAATAGATGGAGGGGTAGATGTTAGTTTGATAGGAGTGTGTTAGCTAGATAGAGGGATATGTGTTGGCTAGATAGAGGGATATGTGTTGGCTAGATAGAGGGATATGTGTTAGCTAGATAGAGGGATATGTGTTGGCTAGATAGAGGGACATGTGTTAGCTAGATAGAGGGATATGTGTTAGCTAGATAGAGGGATATGTGTTGGCTAGATAGAGGGATATGTGTTGGCTAGATAGAGGGATATGTGTTAGCTAGATAGAGGGATATGTGTTGGCTAGATAGAGGGATATGTGTTGGCTAGCTAGAGGGATATGTGTTGGCTAGCTAGAGGGACATGTGTTGGCTAGATAGAGGGACATGTGTTGGCTAGATAGAGGGACATGTGTTGGCTAGATAGAGGGATATGTGTTGGCTAGATAGAGGGATATGTGTTGGCTAGATAGAGGGATATGTGTTGGCTAGATAGAGGGACATGTGTTGGCTAGCTAGAGGGACATGTGTTGGCTAGATAGAGGGATATGTGTTGGCTAGATAGAGGGATATGTGTTGGCTAGATAGATATGTGTTGGCTAGATAGAGGGATATGTGTTGGCTAGATAGAGGGATATGTGTTGGCTAGATAGAGGGATATGTGTTGGCTAGAGGGAGGGGGCAGGTGTTAGCAAAAGGGGCAGGTGTTAGATAGGGAGGGGGCAGGTCTAGAGGGAGGTGTTAACTAAAAAAAATTATAGCCCCTTTAAGAAGGACATGCGTCAGCATGAAAGATGTACTAGAGATAGCGGGACACGTGTTAGCTTGTCCCTGGAGTCGTTGTGTGTGTGTGTGTGTGTGTGTGTCTGCATGCGCCATCTATTGGTTCATTCTTCTTGCCATGGTTGTTAGCGCGTGTGTGTGCGCGAGATCTACTATTTCATTCTTTTAGTATTATTTGTAAGCGCCCTAAATATTCATTCTTGTTATTAATATATTTATAAATGTTTTTCTTTGTAATCTTCAAAGATTACTCTGTGATTGACTCTGGAAATCTTGAATAAAGATGAATTTATCTGTTCATTTTCTTCAGAAAATTGACATTAAACCACAGAAAAAAGTCCGCCTTTAGCGGGATTCGAACCTGCGTGCACCAGAACACGCAACAGTTTGTCTCGTCAAACTGGGCAAGCCCTCTATCCACTACACCACACAGCTCGCACACTATCTCATGTGAAAACTAATAGATATCATTCAAAATCAGAAAATTAAATATTTTTAAAAAACCAAAACACCCACACCCTTCTTGAATGCTTTATTGAAGACAGAAAACAAATTGCAGTTTTTGTTCGTTTGTTTGTTGAAATGGAAAAAATTGCCTGGTGCGAGACGAACCCGGTTTTTTTAAAAGTGTTTTCCCCCCTTTCAGTATAGCGTGAAGTGTTCTGCTCCCACCGATGAGAAGGCTCAAAGCATATTGGTTACTTGGTGATAGTTGAAAGAGCCACAATGTGGCATTACATCAACGAAAACTAGGGGGGAGCACACCCTAATCTATGTTTATGACCTGGCCAGCCAGCGCCAGTTCTGCTTTTGCTCGGGAACAAGACTGAAAGACTGAAGACAGGAGTTTCGCATAGTAGCCTATGGAGGTGGGGGGGGTTTTCGGTGTTTTTTTGTTGTTAGTGGTGGTGGTAGTGTTTTAAAGTTTGCGTCTTTGCTACAGAAGACTAGCATGTTTTTAAATGTATTATTTTTACAAAGGGGTAATGTTGCACTGCACACTTCAGCTGTCTCATACTCGTCATGCACACACGGGCAAGATTGGTTTCACACATTGTTTATAATGTCTGTGGTTTGTGTCCGATTATTGTTATAAAGTTATGATGCCCTATGTATTTTGTCATCACCTTAAAAAAAGTATTTATTATTTGTTTTGGTTTAAACAGATGTTATGTATGAAACAATGTGTGTGCGCGCGTGCGCGCGCGTGTCTGTAGGAGTGTGAATGTCCTGAGAAAGAGTGCACGCAGAAGAATGTGCATGTCCTGATGTAATGGTTCAGTAAAGGTAAAGATGTGCCACCCCCCCCCCCCCCCCCCCCTGCATTTCTCGGTTAATTCTATTTTTCCGTTTTTGCCTTTCTTACCATACATAAAGCTGTATTTTAGGAACATTTTTAGCTAATAACCTTTTTGGAATACTAACCCTAGCCCAAACCCTAGCCCTAAACCTAACCCTACCCCCCACTATGTACTGCAGTACACCGCTATTTGTCACAGTTGTGGTTCGTTGCGTTTTTCCGTCTTATAGGGTGGGGGGTAGGGTTAGGATTCCAAAAAGGTTATTAGCTAAAAATGTTCCTAAAATACAGCTTTATGTATGGTAAGAAAGGCAATAACGGAAAAATAGAATTAACCGAGATAGGTAGGGGGGGTGGCACATCTTGACCTTTACTGTGTATTAATTGTTATGACTGTGCGTTGTAACTATTTGTATCATGCACACACAACGTGGTGAGTTGTTTTTTCTCAGTCGCTAACAACATTTGTGCTGCGTGCTCACTTTAAACAAAATTAATTTGTCTTTTTTTAAAATTGATGATAATAAAAGTTGCTCGGCCTAAAACTGTATCGGTTTCCAACTGTCAAAAAAGAAGGGCTTGTGTGTGTGTGTGTGTGTGTGTGTGTGTGTGTGTGTGTGTGTGTGTGACAGTGTGTGTGTGTGTGTGACAGTGTGTGTGTGTGTGTGTATGTCACAGTGTGTGTGTGTGTGTGTGTGTGTGTGTGTGTGTGTGACAGTGTGTGTGTGTGTGTGTGTGTGTGTGTGACAGTGTGTGTGTGTGTGTGTGTGTGTGTGTGTGTGTGTGTGTGACAGTGTGTGTGTGTGTGTATGTCACAGTGTGTGTATGTGTCACAGTGTGTGTGTGCGTGTGTGTGTCACAGTGTGTGTGTGTGTGTGTGTGTGTTCACAGACAGTGTGTGTGTGTGTGTGTGTGTGTGTGTGTGTGTGTGTGTGTGTGTGTCTTTCATTTAACGTCTATCCACTTCTCGTGATATTAGACAGAATGTGTGTGTGTGTGTGTGTGTGTGTGTGTGTGTGTGTGTGTGTGCATGTGTGGTGTGTGTGAGCGTGCATACGCGCGCGTGCGTGTGTGTGCGCGTGATATAGTTTGCTTTGATAAAACTTTTCTGTGTCCAATGTCTTTATTTGTGAACCTCAGAAACAAAACCAGTTAACGTTAACTTTGAGTAATGTTCTGTGTTAAAAAACACACAAAAACATGTTTTTATATAAATTGTGCTGATTTACTTTTTCTCCCAATGGGGGAGGGACAGTGCCTTATGCAAAGACAGCTGTTTCGATCTTGAGAAGATCTCATCAGTTTGCATGATTGGCCTGCAATTTGACTGTCCAGTGGATGCCAACTTGAGCAAGAAGACATTCTACAAGAGAATGGTGTCTTCTATGCATCAAATCGAAAATCCACACAATAAAAGCAAACCAGCACAAAGTTAAACCAGAAATAGTAAAAATCTTATGTAAAATGAACAAAATAATAATCAGTAAAAAGTAAATCAGCACAATTTATATAACTTTTTTTCTTCTTTTTTTTGAACACAGAACATTACTCAAAGTTAACGTTAACTGGTTTTGTTTCTGAGGAAACAGCTGGGACATCAATGTATACAAAACGTCGTCCCGTTTTCCATTTGGTGAGTTTACCGTTAAAGTCCCGACCTCTTTCGGCAATAAGCTTCGATCACACATTTACTTTCAAGCTTTTGACTGCTTGCAGCGTGTCTGCATCCGAGAAGGAGAGGGGCACGTTGCTGACGGTGACCTTGGTCGCTGGAACCTCTCGCTCCTCCCCATCAGGGGAGGAAACCACGAACGGGTTCTTGTCCTTCGCCTCCACCGATACCCCCCGAATAGCGAACCCTTGAAGCAATCATTTGTTCCTTGCCTTGCCTCCGCTGTGAAAGGATAAATCTGCCACAGCCCCCCTATTCTCTGCGCCCCCTCCACTGAATCCATAACCACTGGTCTTTTCCACAGAAGAGCAGATTTCTGCTGTTGTGAATGGCTTGTCCTCAAAGCCTGGTAATTGACTGTTTAGAATTGGCACCACTTTCGCCATGTTTGATAACACACACACAACCGAGGAAAAAAGAGGAGCAAAAAGGAAAAGTTAATATTAAGTCTAAACGCAGATTCGGTCGCAGTTTGAATTGGCAAAGCTGTCACAACCTAAACGACTAAGCACTACAGTTGCTAGATAAAGTAGCGCAATATCAGCGACGCTCAACACCGTCACATTTGCACAGCACAGCACGGTATATGGGGAACAGGAAACGCCGTTCTCAGTCAAATCATCATCATATAGTAAAAAGCCAAGTGTCCGTGTGTGTGTCTGTCTGTCTGTCTGTCTGTCTGTCTGAAGCACAAAACAGGCTTATAACTCCGCCGTTTTTCTACCGAATCGCTTCAAATTTACTGTGAGCCCTAACTGGGCGATGGCAATAGCAACCGAGGCGGCCGTATCATTTGCGCGGTTTCGCAAATGCGCGAAACGCGCATCCGCCGGCCTCTCGGCGCCCGTATCTCCGGCGTTTCTGGGCCGATTGCCTTCGAATTTGGCAGGAAGATGACCGGGGCCGGGGACTATTCGTGTGCCAGACCGGAAGCGAATCGATTCAGAAATGCTGGAGATACGGGCGCCGACAGGCAGCTTCACATTTTCACAAACCGCGGCGTAACCAGACCCGACATTGACTCGAGATTTGGAACATGCGTGACCAGGGATAGTGACTATCGTCGTGCAAATGTCAACAGCATCCGTTCATAAACGCGTGCTATAACCCGAGTTATTTTGCAGGACGCTAATTTCAACCAACACTTGACACATAACCAAAGACTCTAAAAGGGGAAGATGGACTACTTAAGAGTTACGGCAAGCCTGGCTGATAGAGATCGTTAGTGGCGGCTATGCAAAGACTCAATTTGAACGGAGAATTCAAATGGCCTATCGACGTGTTATGTCATAAAGATGTTTAAAAGGGACACAACCAGTGTTTCTGTCCTCACTACTCATATAGAGAAAAGGGACCGGATGTTAGTCTTTTCTTTTCAATGTCTTTGGCTCTTTGCTTGCCTCGCTATACAGACAGTGGTGTGAGAGAGAGAGAGAGAGAGAGAGAGAGAGAGAGAGAGAGAGAGAGAGAGAGAGAGAGAGACTGACTGGGGTGTGGGTGTGGGGGTGGGTGGGGGGGGGGGGGAGTAGAACACAGCAAGCTTCCCCCCCCCCCCCCCCCTAGGGATACTGGGAGGGGGGGGGTCTTCCGTACAAATAGTTCCCCCACCTTCTGGAAGTTATGTGCTTATAACTACCTCTAATCTGTCAGTCTCTTTGATTCTGCCTTTTCCCTTTGCATGCTGTTATCTACTATCGTTCTGCCTTTCCGGTCCATTCTCCCGCCTTTTTTCAAGAAATACTTTCAAAAAGATTTCCTCTAGCCGAAGTCAGACATGCTGGGCCTAATTATTCTTACTTAGGTGCATAACAGCAGCATGATGCATCTACGTTCGTAATTGACAGAAACATGCCTGAACGACTGAAGAAGAAGAACTTAGAAGAAGAAGAAGAAGAAGAAGAACTACTCTCACTCTCTCTCTCTCTCTGCGTGCGTGAGGTCAAAGTGAAAATGAGTGGGGCTGGTGGGGGGAGTGGGGCTGGTGGGGGGAGGGGGGCTGATGGAGGGGATGGTGGATGATGTGGTGGGGGGTGTTCAAGGGGGGGATGGGGGGGACGGGGATGGTTGGGGGTGTTCATGGAGAAGAATGAATGTTTTTTTTGTTTTAGTTGTGGGTCCCCAGATTTATTAAAACGGAGCTACAATGGTTGATGAACCTCTCTTAACTAAGTAGGCTTTCAGTTCGTTTTTCCTTTTAGTCCTTTGCCGATCTACAATCGCAAAGGAGTATGTTTTCGTTCAGGTTTGTTTCCTTTTTTTGTTTGTTTGTTCTTCTTTTCTGTCTGTCCCAAGGATCTCCCGAACCGCTTGACCGAATCGCTTCAAATTTTGTGTCCCCATGAGAGGAAGGCATCCGCACAAAACTTTTTGCCGCCCTGACCTTGACCTTGGCGTATGACCTTGAAAACCGAAAACCGTTAAGGGGCCATAACTTCCACACCGCAGGTCCTATAGTCTTCAAACTTGGCATGGAGGTACTTTCCCTTATGGCCGTTCTGCTGATGGCGTCCCAATGAAGGTCAAGGTCAAGGTCAGGGAGATCAGTATGCCTTGAAAGTGGTAGGGGTCTAATAATTGGGTTTTTCTGTCCTATGCATATCTCCCGAACCGCTTCACCGAATCGTTTCCAATTTTGTGTGGTGGCGTGTCACCATGAGAGGAAGGCATCCGCGCATAAATTATAGCCGTTGTGACCTTCACCTTGGTGTATGACCTTGTAAACAGAAAATATTTAAGGGGCTATAACGTCCACACCGTTGATCTTAGGGACTTCAAACTTGGCATGTAGGTACTTTGGCTTACGGTTGTTCTGATGATTGCATACCGATCAAGGTCACGGTCAAGGTCATGGAGATCGGTAGGCCTTGAAAGTAGTAGGGATCTAAAAATTGGGTTTTCAGCCACAAAAGTAAAAATATAATATTTCACGGACCCGGCGAAACCGGTACTCAGCGCTCCCGGTACTTGGCGTTACCTGTACTAGGCGTTACCGGTACGGGGCGTTGCGCTAGTAATATTAATTTACTAACCAGGAGCTTCGTTGACAGACAAACAGTACTACTATTGCAATACAAGGACACAGTATACTGAATGAACAGATGGAGAGAGAACCTGCGTGTCCTTCGCTTGCAGGTAGGCTTAACCCTACAAGTTTACCACCGTTCCGTTCTTCACCATTTTAATTTGATGTTTTGACGTTTGATGCTTGACTCACCAGCGTTCTCAATTAAACAAAAGAACCAAGTTCCAATTGATAAATAAACCAAACAGCCACTAGGAACAACGCGAAACACAATAAAAATGGAACAAGACTGCAACAAAATCTCCATTGCAGGCTCGCTTGAAAAGCAGATGTAGTGAAGAAAACAGGAGAGAAAAGGAAACTAAGTCGTGTAAGTACGTGCACTCGTGCAAAATCGGAGCAAAAAGAGATTGCGACCTGTCGCCGCGAGCTTCGCTCAGCTTCTCCCTGGTGTGTGTAAATGTTTGTGTGTGGTAAGTAGGTAAGGGGGTGTGTATGTGAGCGAGTGCGCGTATGGCGTCACTGTGTGTGTGTGTGTGTGTGTGTGTGTGTGTGTGTGTGTGTGTGTGTGTGTGTGTGTGTGTATGTGTATATGTGTGTGTGTGTGTGTGTGCGTGCGTGCGCGTGTGGTTAGGTTAGGTTAGGTTACTAGGGACTAAAAACATAGCCGTTAGGCTTTCAAGCGTCCCATCCTTAATAATATGATTTTTAACGTACAAGGTTTTATTGTGCACTCAGGTTTTAGATAATCATTCATCATATTCATATGTCAAATTTTTATAATATTCCCAGTTATCTAATAGATTTTTGAAAGTGTTAGTATTAGGTGCTTGTTTAATATTAGTTGGTAACTTGTTCCACAAAGGTGCAGTTCTGTTAGTAAAACAGTATTTTCTAATGTTAGTCTTACTATATTCAATAAATATTTTGTCAACACTGTTTCTAGTTTTGTCAACATTTGATCATTTAAAAAAATCTTGTATATTTAGGTCATCAATATTGTTAACTATTTTGAAGCATTGAATTAAATCACTCCTGACTCTTCTAGCCTTTAAAGAAGGTAATTTAAGGAGCTCTAGTCTTTCCCTGTAGGAATAATTTTGGAATCCTCTTATCAATTTTGTAGCCCTTCTTTGCACTCTCTCTATCATCAGTGATTGTCTTTTCAAATATGGAGACCACACAACATTTCCGTATTCTAAACAAGGTCTAACTAATCCTTTAAACAAATGTAAAAAATATCATTATCTATGTAACAAAAGGTTCGCTTAATAATTCCTAGCATTTTATTTGCCTTCTTTACAGCTTCGTGAATATGACAATCAAATTTAAGGTTTTTATCCATTATTACACCTAAATCCTTCTCTTCTGTACATTTTATTATTTCATTTATAGTATTACCATTCTTCATAGTATATAATTTGCTCTTTACTGCAGCATCTGTTAACTTTTAGTAAATAGGCCTACATACCTTCGGCTTGGTTATTCGATGCCTGAAGTGACAGTGTACACATGAATCGGTCTTTCTCTCAAGGTGCGCGCACGCTCACATTATCATTATGTGTGTGTGTGCGCGCGCGTACATTAATACTAAGTATGTGTGTGTGAGTGTGTGTGCATGTGTGCACGCTCGTGCACATACGCGTACATTAATACTACAGGGTTTCCAGGGCTTTCAGCTATCCCCAAGAGTAAGGACCTGTAGGCCTAAGGATAATGTCCATCTTTTAGCCAACGATCTTGAAAGGAACACTTTCCCAGCATTGTGAACAATGTCTAAGCAGTTACAAAAACTATGGCAGGCAAAACGACACCAGGATAAAGAACGAGATTTCAGTCCAGTTTCTCTTGACAACTCATGGTGCATCGTTCGTCTGCTAAACAGTCAGTTGAAACGGGAAGGTGGGGGAGGGGGGTAAGGTGGAGTAGGTGCTGAGCGATGTTTTTCAAGTGTAAAAGTGCAGCTTCTGCGATCTATTTTGAGTATGGTCTTGCTGCTCAGGGCAGTTTATGGCAGCTGTCAGGACTTGTAAGGACCTTGAAGTGAATGCAAGCACATGTAAGGCCTTACTTGGAGATTTCAATTGGTCAAGACTTATAAGGACTGGTAAGGCCCCTATGAACCCTGTACTAAGTATGTGTGAGTGTGTGTGTGTAAGCCAAATGTGGTCAGATTATTGTTACAAGTCTCATTCTCATTGTGCCAAAGGGTGTGTCGCTTTCAGTTATCATCGTCTATAAATCGTCACTAAATGCATTCAAGAACTCATTAGATCGATATTTTCAAAATATTGTGTATTCAGTAAATTTAAATAAATTAGATAAATAAAACACGACTGCCTAAGTAGTCGATCGGCAATGCCGATACAACATAAATAACAAAAAGAACCAATCTAGAGGGCAAAAGGCTGAAAAGCCTATAGTGCCATGATATGATATGATATGATAAGTTATGATTATAATGGATAGTTTTTCAAAATTATTCCAAGCGGTGGCATTAGTATATAACTGAAAACCAAAAGGATAACAGCGGGAGAGCTGTGGAGACAGAAAGGGAGATTGTTGCTCGATCTGAGGAGAGGAGAGAAGAGAGGTAGTCAGGAAGAGTGCCTTCGAAATAACGATAGGCGAGAGTGGACACTTTGTATTCGACTCTCGCATCAACAGGGAGCCAGTGCAGCTGTCTCAGCAGTGATGTAGCCTTGGTGTTCTAGCCTATGTCAATTGGTCTGACACAGCCTTAAGCCAAGGCGAAATTGGCTAGCACCACAGAGTCATGCACACCGACACCAGCAGAGAGAGAAAGAGAGAGGGGGGGGGGGGGGGAGAGAGAGAGAGAGGGGGGGGGTAGAGAGAGAGAGAGAGAGGGGGAGACAGAGAGAGAGAGAGAGGGGGGGGGGGAAGAGAGAGAGAGAGAGAGGGGGGGGGGGGGGGTAGAGAGAGAGAGACACACACACACACAGAAGCAGACACAAACAGAGTGAGAGACAGAGGAAAGAGAGAGAGAGAGAGAGAGAGAGAGAGAGAGAGAGAGAGAAGAAAAAGATAGAGAGACAGACAGAAATTTAGAGATCGAGAGAGAGAGGAAACAGAGACTGACAGACTAACAGACAGAGTGAACTTGAGAGCACGAGACTCGGACCCACTTTCTCCAATTCTGAGGCACTCCTGCTTTTGCAGAACTAAGTCCAACAAGAGATGATAAACCAAACGACCACACTCCACAATCCATTCGACATTTTGTTTGTCAACAGAGCGAACACGTTTCGTCCAAGAACAACACGAAGATCTTTAATAATAGTTAGTTAATAGCTTTGTCCAGTGTTAATGGTGAGAAATCTCTACAATTGAAGAATAGCGGCATGACGGAACGACCGACACAATGTGGTGACATGACGCGGAATATAACAACACCAACCCTCTTTCTCTCACTCTGTCTTTCTCTCTCTCTCTCTCTTTGCAGTATATACAGTGAATTACTTTTTTTTATTACCGTAATTTACGGCCCATTACGCGCTCTACTTTTTTTTTTTTACTGAACTTTGACCCCTGCGCCCAATCCGTCGCATGCGCCCTTTCTATACTCTAAACAGAAAAAAGTAAGGGGGTCGAGAGTTGAAATGAACAACTCACCATGCTCTGGTAGCTTCCACAACAAACCGACAACAGTTCACTCACATTGCACTTTCGCTTCACGATCGTATCTCTTCCGTGATCACAATCGGACACAGCAATAGACCTAGCACTGATCGGATCAAACAACCCTCATCATGCCCAAGACAAAACGGATGGCATATGATGTTTGTTAGGCTTCCACTTCCGTCACTGGCCCTGTAATGATGTTACTTTCGCTGATCGTTTCGTTCTTTCTTTTTTTTGATTTCTTTGCGCCCTATCTTTGTTCAAATTATGAATTTTTTTTAAAAGCCTTATGCGCTGTGTTGCCTTATGGGCCGTAAATTACGGCAGTAGTTTTATATACCTGCTGTCATCTACATACACACACAGAGACACAGACACACAAACACACATGCATCTCCACTAAACACACACACACACACACATACAAGCGCACATGTAAAAAAAAAAAAAAAAAAAAGATTGACTAAACACGCTTTTAATATGTTCTTTATAACTCCAACATTAATAATTACCAGTAATGCATTATCCCTTCTTAATCTAATCATCAAAACGCCATCAGTTAAATTATAAATCCCTTGTTTTGTGTTGCTTAAATGTTTCAACCCATTTCCAGCAATACTAATTCAGGAGAAAAAGACTCAGCCCCCCCCAAAAAAAAAATGCTCCTCTAACCAAGCAGACAGCCAGGACCTTTTGGAATTTGTCATCCATGGTATAAAAAAATAAATGTTAAACCAAAAACTTCCGACTGGCTGGTCAACTGAAAATTGTCTATATCTTATAACAAATTTCATTTTTTTTTTTTCTTCTTATGTTTATTTTCTAAATGAGTTCATATTCAAACACGCTCAGTTTCTGGCAAGCTCATGTACAATAGACTTTTTTCCCGGTAGTCCGTACATACGTAACGATACACACACATCCATAATTTTGTATGGCAGCTTGAGTAAATTTACATGAAAGTACATACACACCATATACACACCCATTGCACAAACGACACCACACTGTACGAGCGAAGTAAAGAGAAAGATTTGAAATGAACGCATTTGTGCATCATTGTGTTTTTTCCTATCTCCATCGTCAGTCGCACTGTATTTTTACATGCGTAACTATCCAAAATTAGCCAGACAATGTAAATCTTTGCATCACACCGAAAAGCCTGAGAGTACAAAGAGTTCGCAGTCCGCAGCTGACTGAAGCCGTTTTTATAAAAAAAACTCCCACCCTCATTGCGAACTCACTCACTGCCTCTGTTGCCATACTTAACACTTCCCACCTGGAAGAAAGTTGGCTTCATTCTTTGCAAGTTCCGAAGAAATCACTCTTTGTGACATTCAGGCTTTTTGATCACACACACAGATATCCACACAAACACAGATACTGACCCAGACAGACATGCATCCACACATGTGTATACACACTTTCTTTTTTCTTACACACACTGAACCTCTCTCTCTCTCTCTCTCTCTCTCTCTCTCTCTCACACACACACACTCTCTCTTTCAATCATTCTCCGAAAACACAGATCTTAAAACGAAGAAAAGAGAATGGAGACAAACTCTGAAACCAACCCCCTACAAACACAAACAGTAACGATAATGTTCACCAAAAACCAACCCACAACTCACAAACAAAGTCACTTTGACAAATACATAATGAAGAAAAATACTGCTAATAATAATAATAATTCTCACCCACACAACGAAAGACTATAACTCTTTTTCCAAGTCGAAAAGTATGGAGGATGGTTAGGACAGGACCTGTCACCTTAAAACGAATATTTTGAAATATTCTAGACAAAAACTGGGGGGGGGGGGGGGGGGGGGGGGGGGCAGAAAGGGGGGGGAAAAGTAAATAAAAACACATTTGTGTTGATTTTTTGCATGCCACCATTTCAAAGTTTGTAGTGCCTGCAGTGCAACATATTTTCTCAGATTCAAATTTGTAACTTGAAAGCTTTGCAAACACTTAAAATGAACACGGTCCATATTAAAAATGGTTTCAGTTCGGAGACAAACACATGTCACAACATAAGCCATAATGATAATGTTGCATTTCCAAAGCAGTGAGAAATAAAAAGTGGATAATGCTCTTTCAAACTCAACAACTTTTGTTTTTTAAGCTTCATGCTTGCCAAGTACCATATTTTTCGGATCATTAGGCGCTGCTGGGTACAACTACAAGGCGAATAGGGCAATTTTCAAGAAAAATCTGAAAAAATTAAAGTAAAAGGCGCCCTCGTTTATAAGGCGATACACACCTCGCAAAAGAAAGTCGCGAAGTTTGAAGCCCGTACATGTCCTGTAAAAGCTTACCGACCGCCATTACTGCCGTCATGAACGAGAGTCGGCTCCCTTCTCAAATAATCGAACTTCCGTTTTTGTGATTTCCGGTTGTTGTGTTTGGACTTTTCTTCACAAAAACTGGTAGAATTATGGCATTTTAAGCTCTACAACGATGCTTTTTACATCCAATGAAGGGTTATGGCATCTGTTGGACGGTATCTCAGAGGGATTTTGAAGCATTTTAACGTGAGTATTTGTCGTATCGGCGACTCGTTACCACTTTCGATGTTGTGATTCACAGCAGACTGTACCAAGTACGGCAATCATTGCCTCTCTTCTCACGACTTTGTTCACTAATAGGGCGCCCTCGTTTATTAGGTGCATAGGTCGAAATTGGAGACAAAAATATCGCCTTATAGTCCGAAAAATACGGTAGTCAGCATAAATTTTGTTCAGATTTAAGCACGGAAAAATGATTTAGATTCGTGGGGTTCACACCTGTTACCATGTCGCACAATTGTCTTTTTCAAATGTTCCATCAGCATGGCTGCTCCAGGGAAATTTCAAAAATCCTGCAAGGCAGGGGGTCCAGGGGCCCCCAGGCCCCCTGGTGCAGGGACAGCGCCCCTCCTGGGGGGGAGGGGGGGGGGGGCAATGCCCCCTGGAAGCTGAAGGGAAACAACAGTTTCCAATGTAATTGACAGGCTCTCGTTGCACTTTCACTTCTGGTTAAACTTCATGACCTCTGTAACCAGCAAAATGCAGCTTCTCAAATTCTCATAATCCAGCGACGCCGGCTCCAGGCAATAATCCTGAACTTCAGGACATCCTGGACAAAAAAAACCTGAACTGCAGGACATCCTGAAAGCAACATGCATCAGAGTAACTCAAAATCGATTTATTTCTAAGAATAATTCTTTTTGGGGGGTAAATATGACTGGCAGAGCTTTGAAATCATAAACATACAACCTTGACTGAAAACATCAATACAGCGGAACCTCCCTTATAAGACCCCCGTTATAAGACTCCCTCCCACTGAAGACCTACTTCTCCGAGACATTGCCCTTCTTTGTAAGTATTAAAATCACCTCCCTTATACAACTCACTCCCATTTAAGACCTCATTTTGGATGATTTTTTGAAGGTCTTGTAAAGGAAGTTCCACTGCGATAGCAATTGGGTTTTTATTTTAAGAGGGTTAAAAAAAAGAAAGAAAAGATAATCCCAGCATATATTTCATTCAACAATACATGAAAATTGAAAGGAGTAAAAAAAAAAAATATATAAAACAAAATAGTGTCGGTGCAACAAGGAAACTTTCGGGAAGTTAAAAGTTAAAAGAAATGTCATGCTTTATGAAAAAGTGACAGTTCTAACATTGAAGGAAAAAAACCACAAACACACACACACACACACACACAAAACACAGAAATATCGACAACAGACACACACACACACACAAAGCAGCGCACGCTTAATTTATTTCTCTTTCACTAAAACCAGCCGGGTAAGGTCCACAGAAGGAGAAGAATCTCAAAAAGGGAACACAGTTTAGTCGGGGGGGGGGGGGGGGGGGCAGAGTGGGATGGAGCCTTCATATTTTCCCAACCCATCCCCTCCCCTCCACCCCACCCATCCCCTCGTCATTTTTTTCCAAACCTCCTGCAAATAGTTTTTGTTTTCTTCCCCTCTTTGCCATATTTTTGGGGGGCTGAGAGTGAGACTAGTACTTGCCGTTCGATTTGCTACACAGATCTTGCACGCTTAAAAAAAAACATGCACACCTTTTTCAAACACGTTCATTCACTCAATCTTTTTTCTTTTTTTCCCTGCACGCATACCACCTTGAACATGTTTTTCGTTCCGATAAAAAAAATAAAGAAGTTTCTTTTAGTTGTGTTCACGGATGATTCTGCTTTGCGAAAAGGATGACGCACATGTCCATTATATGCATGAGTGTATGTGCGTAAATGCAAGCAGTGAAGCAGTGTGTGTTTGTGTGCTGTGCGTGCGTGTCAGAGTGCGTGCATGCGTAGTACACATTTCCTGAACTTCTAGAAGCTACCTGCACTTTACTTTGTTTTATAAACAAAGTTTCTTGTGGGGCAAAAATGCAGCAAAATCAAGCAACAAAATCTTTACATCCTTCACGCTCAATCTCTCCAATTCTCCAATACCTACGACTACCCTTCTCTTACACCCACCCCCCCCCCCTCTGCCCTACCCTACTCCTCTTCCCTCACCCCTTCCCTCCAACCGCCACTCTCCCCCCCACCCCTACCCTTTCTAAAGAAAAAGAAATGTATAAATCTGAACAAAGTTCAGCCTTCTCTTTTCCTACAGTTTTCTAATGCCACAAGCCAGGTCTTACAATCTTTTACTCTCTGTACTTTTGCAACCATGCATATGCGCGCACACGCACGTACGCACACACACATATATACACACACACACACACACACACACACACACAAGGATGCGCGCACTCACACAATGCACTCACCTACCTACCGCACGCACATACACACACAGACCTCTTTCTCCCTCTCTATCACTGTCATCATCATCATTATCATCATCATCATCACATCCTTCCTTCGCGGGTTTTCCCGCACGCTATTTATATCTCCTTGTGGGTCAGTGTCGGCCAATCAGGACGCAGTTTCCTCCGGGGGGCGGGTGACGGGCATGTAATTGACCAATCGCTGTCCAACCAGATACCTGAAAACAAAACCATCGACAAAGCATGACATGGAATGGCTGCACGGTTGTGCAAGAAAAGAATCTATATTTTATCAAGAACTCACTCCACCCTGCGTCCAACAATTTGTCAGGCGCCCTAGCGCAACTACCAGTGCCTGCGATCGACAAATTGTCGGGCAGAAACCTCCATTTAGTTTCCTTATCAAGTATTAACCCTTTTGCCGCCAGCCATTTTTCAGCCAACATATACCATTAAACTTGAATGGGTAGATAGAGGAAAAACAAATTTCTGCAATATTGTGAATTCCTCAGTGACATACATGTTAGATCAAAGAAACCACAAACACCACTAACTGTGAAAAAAAAGAGAAAAAAAGAAGTAAAAGTAGAAGATTGTGCCGGTTTACTTCTTTTTTTCCAGTTAGTGGTGTTTGTGGTTTCTTTGATCTAATATTATCTCCATTATGGGTAGAACCACTGGCATCCTTTATGGATCCACCACTATTAACAGTGGCATTTTAAGCTATAAAGCGTTGTCAAGCCACATTTGTACAGTGCATGGAGGGTTGGTAGTGTTTTGTGGTATATTTTGTTCATAATGACATACATGTATAATATTAGGCCTATCCTTACCTCCCAAAATGAAGAAAATAGGGTCTTCGGATAACAGGCCCTGATTTGATGTCTATTAGTGATGTTAAACCTTTGTGGTGCATAAAGGGTTAATGACTAAGATACGCTTATTCTCAAGCTATTTGTGTCAGAATGATCGCTAAACTCGTTGCCCGATTTTATATCATTTGCAAGCACTTCGTTGTCGGTTGGGTTTTTGGGGTGTGTTTTGTAATACAAATAGTATTACAAAACCCTGCAGGCCCTGCAGGCTGGGAAAGCAGGGCAAAGGGCAAAGGGCAAAGGGGCAGTGCGCAATGGGTCAACAATGACTGTTCTGCTTAACTCTCTTGTGCGGTGAACGGTCGTGAACGTTCCCCAAAAAATCGGATCGGAAACGTCTAGAACGTTCGGGAACGTACGGAATTCCACGTGGCCGGTTTGGGCGCTTCCATTTTGTTTCTATCACATGGCAGTCACGTGAGCGCTTCAGCCTCGCTTTCGCTATAGATTACACTTCCGTCCTGTTGCATGCAATGGCTTCTAGGCCGATTGGTTTGAAAGATATGAATTTTTGAAAATTAGCGACCGACTTCGGCATTTTCGCGATTTTTTCAATATGGATGACAAACAGTTATGGCGTCCATTGACTGAGGAAAGCAATGAATAGTCCTATTTTTGTGAAAGATGGGACTTATGAGATCGCGAAGTGATGAGTAAGGAGTGTATTCTGACCTATTTCGGCAGCGAGCTTGTGTTTGTTCGATCGATGCGAATTTTTGAAGTCGTGTTACTGACATCGGCATTTTCCCGACTTTTACATCATGGATGATGAGTCGTTATTGCATCCACTGAGTGATGACAGCGATGAAAATTCCCTTTTTTGTGAAAGATAGGAATTATAAGATCGTGAAGTGAAAGGGTAAGTGAATGGTTTTGATCTACATTTCCATTTCAGTCGTCTTAGGCTTCAACAGTCTGCAAAAGTAGGCAGTGAATGACTAGTGAATGCAGTTTGCGAATACACTTTGGCATTTTGATTTTTTTGGTGGAGCCATGCATCCCCATAACATCTTGGAATTCCTTTTGCAACTCAGACAGACATCTCGGCAACGCATTCAAAACAAACAAAACAAAAAAATCTGGTAGGGTATATTTTATTTTATTATTTTTCTGACGCTACCCCGCCTTTTGTACGGAGTGACGTCCCTTGGGTTAGGATTTCAGAGGCGATTGAGAGCACAGAGCGTCAGGCACAAGAGGGTTAAAACAAAAATAAAATAAAACATTTACACATCTAGGAATGTTTGCTTTTATTTCACAAAGGCATCCAAAACCTTTTGAAATAAAGTTTATTCTCAAACAGAGTTAAAAGAATAAGCATAGAGAGACAGACAATGTTCTGTCATCTATTATGATTTAGCTGCCACAGTCAGCAGAATGTTTGGACACACAGACGGACGAACAGACAAACTCATAACATACCTGCTATCCTCGATGCGGTTGTAGAGTCAGCAGAATGTTTGGACACACAGACGGACGAACAGACAAACTCATAACATACCTGCTATCCTCAATGCGGTTGTAGAGTGGCCTGCACTGGAAACTCAACACACCCACCACAAAATTCTTCTCCTTCTTCTTCTGCGTTCCCAGGCCATATGGCCATAATGGATAAGGTACCTATGTATTCGGTTTTCAGTTTTCACTGGTCTCCCCGCTGCGTACAGCGGACACATTCTGATTTCGGGGGAGTTCAAAGGAGAAAAATTATTTGGAATATTTTTTTTTTAAGTGCAGGAGAATGGGCCAATCAATAAGTCAGAAAGATAGTAGACGATAGAAAGCAAAGGGAAAAGGCAGAGTCAAAGAGAGTGGCAGATTAGATGAAGTTACAAGCACAGAACTTAAGGAAGGTAGGGAACTATTTTTACGAAAGACCCCCCAGTATCCCCATGGCGAGGGAGTCGTGGAGGGGGCGGGGTGTTCCAGCTCCCCGTATGGAGGCATGAGGCATCCACCCACTGCGCCGACCACAAAATTCATTTCCATTAAGACTGAGAAACAGATAAATGGACAGACAGGCAGAAAAACAGATGGACGAACAAACAAATCAATAACCTACTTGTCCTTGATGTGGTTGCAGAGTCAAAATGAACACATCACAAAATTTACTGCTACGGACAGATGAAAAATGACAGAGAGACGGACGAACGGACGTACTTGTCATCCTTGATGTGGTTGTAGAGCCGCCTGAACTGCCTGATCTGGAAGGTGAGCATGGCCACCACAAAGTTCACAGCCACCACGAAAGGGTAGATACGACGCAGCACAAAGTTCTGCGCTTCAAAACCAAAACCTGAGAGGGGGGAAAAGAAAAAGAAATACACCATTTGATGATATCAAATACCGTAATAAGAATAAAAGAATGACTACTGTATAAATTGGCACAATCAAGTGCAGAGTTGCACAGAGGCAATGCGTTCACCTCGTGTCAAGTAAACCCGAGTTGGAACCTGGGTACAGGGGATTTTTCCTCTCACTATACACTAGGCCTTACGGTCTTTCGGATGAGACGATAAACCGAGGTCCCGTGTGCCCATACACTTAGCACACGTTAAACCCAGTGGTAACGAAAAAGTTGTCATTTGGAAACACTTTTCATGTTGTGGTTTGCTTGCTTGAATTTTATTTTATTTTTTTATTAAAAATAAACAATCAGCAAAAACTGAAATTGTTCACCTGTTTGATTGAAATGTGGAGAGCACGTGCATGATTTATCACCTTATTCATAATAAAGTGCCTTTGTGCACTCAGCTTTGATCATTTTTTAAAGATAATAGATTTCACATTGTTGGTGAAATGTAAAAAATAAAAGAATGTGCTGCGCACATATTTTCAATAACGTTTGATGGGTCCGTCAACTTTGATAATTTGGTCAACCGATCGCTAGAATACGACTCAGAATGCTGCTCTACCAGCACCAATATCATCCAGCGATAATAATTCATCGACAGCATTGTTGGGATAAAGTGAAAATCAAAACAGAATTTGCTTCACTTATCTTTTGGGAATGACCGGAGGCCCGACAAGTAAAAATTGAGTCTGCTGGTTGCAAGTCTAGGTCTAGCACTTGGCACTCTCACCACCAGCCCCCTATTCAACTCAGAACAGCTGTCACATCGATTCACTGTCTTTCCCATCACTCTACCACCTGTATTTTGAAGATAATTGCATAAAACTATCAAAGTATTCGCCAGAATCAACGCCGAGTATGATTGCTTCAACCCCGTAAACGCCATCTTGACACGGCTTCAAGATTCTGGTCTCAAAAAGATCGAAAAACTGCTATAATTGAAGCAGCACCCGCCATTTAACTGAAAGATTGACAAGGAGCCTCGTTCTGAAACCGGATGCACGTCTAATAAAAGGTCAAGGCCGAAGCTAATGGAAAATTCTGGGGGCCAAATTCAAGTGCCCTTAGTGTGGCGACCTGTGTCGCTGCTGGCTGCTGGGAGAAAATGCACGTCTGTGACACAGGTCGATAATAACATGGACTCACCAAAGAGGGGGACCAGGGTGCATGATGATAACATGGACTCACCAGAGAGGGGGACCAGGGTGCATGGTGATAACATGGACTCACCAAAGAGGGGGACCAGGGTGCATGATAACATGGACTCACCAAAGAGGGGGACCAGGGTGCATGATAACATGGACTCACCAAAGAGGGGGACCAGGGTGCATGATGATAACATGGACTCGCCAAAGAGGGGGACCAGGGTGCATGATGATAACATGGACTCACCAAAGAGGGGGACCAGGGTGCATGATGATAACATGGACTCACCAAAGAGGGGGACCAGGGTGCATGATGATAACATGGACTCACCAAAGAGGGGGACCAGGGTGCATGATAACATGGACTCACCAAAGAGGGGGACCAGGGTGCATGATGATAACATGGACTCACCAAAGAGGGGGACCAGGGTGCATGGTGATAACATGGACTCACCAAAGAGGGGGACCAGGGTGCATGGTGATAACATGGACTCACCAAAGAGGGGGACCAGGGTGCATGATGATAACATGGACTCACCAAAGAGGGGGACCAGGGTGCATGATAACATGGACTCACCAAAGAGGGGGACCAGGGTGCATGGTGATAACATGGACTCACCAAAGAGGGGGACCAGGGTGCATGATAACATGGACTCACCAAAGAGGGGGACCAGGGTGCATAACATGGACTCACCAAAGAGGGGGACCAGGGTGCATGATGATAACATGGACTCACCAAAGAGGGGGACCAGGGTGCATGATGATAACATGGACTCACCAAAGAGGGGGACCAGGGTGCATGATAACATGGACTCACCAAAGAGGGGGACCAGGGTGCATGATGATAACATGGACTCACCAAAGAGGGGGACCAGGGTGCATGATAACATGGACTCACCAAAGAGGGGGACCAGGGTGCATAACATGGACTCACCAAAGAGGGGGACCAGGGTGCATGATAACATGGACTCACCAAAGAGGGGGACCAGGGTGCATGATAACATGGACTCACCAAAGAGGGGGACCAGGGTGCATGATAACATGGACTCACCAAAGAGGGGGACCAGGGTGCATGATAACATGGACTCACCAAAGAGGGGGACCAGGGTGCATATAACATGGACTCACCAAAGAGGGGGACCAGGGTGCATGATAACATGGACTCACCAAAGAGGGGGACCAGGGTGCATAACATGGACTCACCAAAGAGGGGGACCAGGGTGCATGATAACATGGACTCACCAAAGAGGGGGACCAGGGTGCATGATGATAACATGGACTCACCAAAGAGGGGGACCAGGGTGCATGATGATAACATGGACTCACCAAAGAGGGGGACCAGGGTGCATGATGATAACATGGACTCACCAAAGAGGGGGGCAGGGTGGACATGGACTCACCAAAGAGGGGGACCAGGGTGCATGATGATAACATGGACTCACCAAAGAGGGGGACCAGGGTGCATCATAACATGGACTCACCAAAGAGGGGGACCAGGGTGCATGATATAACATGGACTCACCAAAGAGGGGGACCAGGGTGCATGATAACATGGACTCACCAAAGAGGGGGACCAGGGTGCATGATAACATGGACTCACCAAAGAGGGGGACCAGGGTGCATGATAACATGGACTCACCAAAGAGGGGGACCAGGGTGCATGATAACATGGACTCACCAAAGAGGGGGACCAGGGTGCATGATAACATGGACTCACCAAAGAGGGGGACCAGGGTGCATCATAACATGGACTCACCAAAGAGGGGGACCAGGGTGCATGATAACATGGACTCACCAAAGAGGGGGACCAGGGTGCATCATAACATGGACTCACCAAAGAGGGGGACCAGGGTGCATGATAACATGGACTCACCAAAGATGGGGACCAGGGTGCATCATAACATGGACTCACCAAAGAGGGGGACCAGGGTGCATGATAACATGGACTCACCAAAGAGGGGGACCAGGGTGCATCATAACATGGACTCACCAAAGAGGGGGGCCAGGGTGCATGATAACATGGACTCACCAAAGAGGGGGACCAGGGTGCATGATAACATGGACTCACCAAAGAGGGGGGCCAGGGTGCATGATAACATGGACTCACCAAAGAGGGGGACCAGGGTGCATCATAACATGGACTCACCAAAGAGGGGGGCCAGGGTGCATGATAACATGGACTCACCAAAGAGGGGGACCAGGGTGCATCATAACATGGACTCACCAAAGAGGGGGACCAGGGTGCATAACATGGACTCACCAAAGAGGGGGGCCAGGGTGCATGATAACATGGACTCACCAAAGAGGGGGGCCAGGGTGCATGATAACATGGACTCACCAAAGAGGGGGGCCAGGGTGCATGATAACATGGACTCGCCAAAGAGGGGGACCAGGGTACATGGACTCACCAAAGAGGGGGACCAGGGTGCAAGCCACCGCATAAGGTAGTGCTAGCACCATCCCCAGCAGACAGACAGCAGGCACGGCCAGTTTGTTGAGGATGAACAGCAAGTTCATGTTGCGAAGCCCATCGTTGTAGACCTGAAAGTTAAACAAATGAACGGAATAATCAACGTTTTAAGTCACTAAACAGAGCAATGAACTACTCAATTATAGCCAATCCATAAATAAGTGAAACAAAGAAGGAAAAAGATTTGCGCACGTGTCCGAATTTCCCCTATATGCGTAAACTTTTATCCTTCTTTCTTCCACTTATTTAGGGTTTTCCGTATGGAACTTACGCGTCTAATGTGAACCCGGCCTTAGGGTTAGGGATAGGGTTAGGGTTAGGGATAGGCTTAGGGTTAGGGTTAGGGATAGGCTTTGGGTCAAATTAGTGTTGAATACACAAAAGATAAAATTTGACGGTACGCCATGATCGACTTTGCAAATGCGCAGACATGTTGAGAACAAATCCATTTTGAGAATGCCACACCGGGATGACAAGATGGCCACTCCTGAACACTCTCTCTATCAGTCTTTTCAATCCTGATTTCAGGAGCATGCCTGAACAACTTTCACCCGCGAGTCCACCAAGCCATACAGAACAGTATAAGAACTCATATTTTGTCAGGACAGTCGTGGAATGGAATCAGATGACCGACGCCTCCATCGAAGCAGGCCCCGCCAGCGCAGCATCATCAGCGCTGGGCGATCCACCAGGGCCTGCACCAACTAAAAACTAAATTAGGGGTTAGGGGCCATAGACCAGAGTAGTGGTAAATGAAGGGCAGGAGCTGTGCCGGTCGGGGTTTGTCCCCGGTGACCGCTACGGTAGCCGGATTGGTCTTGGCCCGGATACTATGAAAGAAAGGACTATGGCCAATAAAAAGACAGGCTGTCATTACCATCAAGACAGAAACTTTAACTCTTTCTGTGTCAATACAGTGGAACCTCCTTTATAAGACCTTCAAAAGTCATCCAAAATGAGGTCTTACAATGAAAACACCCAAACGTCCACTTAAAACCGCAAATATTTCGATTTTTATTCATTCTTTATCGTTAACACCCAACCACGGACTGAACTATGAGGTCTTATAAGGGAGGTAATTTTAATACTTCCAAAGAAGGGCAATGTCTCAGAGAAGTATGTGGGAGGGAGTCTTATAATGGGAGGTCTTACAGGAAAGGTTCCACTGTACCATCAAGACATCAATTTCAACCCTTTCAACGCCAGCCATTTTTCAGCCCAGACTTTCCATTAAGCTTACCTGGGTAGAGAAAAGATTTTGTCTGCAATATTGGGGATTCCTCTGTGACATGTATAGAATAAGGTCTAACCTTCCTTCCCAAAACTGAGACAATAGGGTCTTTGGATAATAGACCCCAATTTGATGCCTTTTAGGTGTTAAATCATTGCGGTGCTAAAATGCGACTGGCGGTGAAAGGGTTTATGTCATTAACATCAAGATGAACAATTTCAAATCCTTTGATGTCGTTACCATCAGGACATCAATTTCAACTCTCAATGCGCTCTCCTAATCCGTTGGTGTACAGAGCCTTCATAGGCTCCTACAACGTACATGATCCAGACCCAGACACTACCTCACAAACTCTCTCTCTCCGAGTGTATCTATCTACTGGTCTGTCTTTCTGTGTTTATGTCTGTTTGCCAGTATTTGTAAGTTTAAGTCTTTTGCTAAAAAAAAAGTAAGGCATTAGCGTATTTTTATGAGATCATCAACTTTGAATTGCAATTGTTTTTTGCTTTCATTCTATTATGATCTACCCCTATTTTCTTTATCTTGACACTCGGTTTTGCGTCTTTTGTTTATTTTGATTGAAGCATATAATTATTTAAATTGGTCAATATTGTCTGATATGCACTTTTTCTTATACTGAGCACCCGCCATAAGCCTAGCTAGTTGTTGCTTCAGTTTTGTTGCTTTGTATGTTTGTTATGTAAAGACAATAAAAAGTTAGGTAAAGGTAAAGATGTGCCACCCCCCTGCATTTCTCGGTTAATTGTATTATTCCCTTTTTGCCTTTCTTACCATACATAAAGCTGTATTTTAGGAACATTTTTAGCTAATAACCTTTTTGGAATACTAACCCTAGCCCTAACCCTAACCCTACCCCCCACCCTATAAGACGGAAACACGCAACGAACCACAACTGTGACAAATTGCGGTGTACTGCAGTACATAGTGGGGGGTAGGGTTAGGCTTAGGGATAGGGTTAGTATTCCAAAAAGGTTATTAGCTAAAAATGTTCCTAAAATACAGCTTTATGTATGGTAAGAAAGGCAAAAACGGAAAAATACAATCAACCGAGAAATGTAGGGGGGGTGGCACATCTTGACCTTTTTAATTTAACCCTTTCAACGCTAGCCATTCCTCAGCCAACATTTACCATTAAACTTACCTTGGTAAAGAAAAGATTTGGTCTGACTGGGGATTCCTCTGTGACATGCCTAAAATAGGGCCTATCCTTACCACCCAAAATGAAGAACATAGTCACTGGATACCAGACCCTCATTTGATGCCTTTCAGTGACATGGGTGTTAAATCATTGCGGTGCCAAGAGGCGACAGTGGCGATGAAAGGGTTAACTCTCAATGCGCTCTCCTAATCCGTTGGTGTACATAGCCTTCATAGGCTCCTGCAACGTACATGATCCGGACCCAGACCCAGACCCCACCAACCTGTTCCATGACCCGCTTCAGCCACCACTGAGGCCCCATCATGGTGATGGCGCAGATGATCTTGGTGTGGAGCACGCCCAGGGCCCAGTCCTGCCAAGGGAAGAACACGGGGGTCTGGTCCAGGGGGACACGCAGGGGGACCACCACCACCAGCTCAAAGAGCAGGCCCAGCAGGAGAGGGACCAGGCCGATGAGGATGAAGGCGATTAGCAGACACTTCACCGCCTGCAAAAAGCAAATACAAAATACAGGGGGGCGTTTCACAAGGGCTAAGAGGCCAGGTGGGAGCAACCCGAATTTCACACAAACTATAAAGTACCTAATACCAATAATTCCCCCCACAAAAAACCCTTACCAGCAGGGCCCACTCCTTCAGTTTGTGGGCGATGACGGCGCCCCCTTGTGGGATCCAGTTGTAGAGGATGGTGGAGATGCGCAGCACCAGCCAGCAGATGTACAGACCACAGGCCGCTGTGTACAGCTCGTGAATGCGCGAGTCTCCCATCCACAGCGACATCAACTGACGGCCCATGAACACTGGAATAGGACCAGAAATGTAAATATTGTCATTATTTCTGTATCAGAAAGATGCGCAGCAGTTCTATAGACCACAGGCCACTGTGTATAGCTCGTGAATGCGCGAGTCTCCCATCCACAGCGACATCAACTGACGGCCCATGAACACTGAAACATGTCAAAATGTACAGAAATTATGCTATTATTTCGATATAAGGAGATGCGTAGCACCAGCCAGCAGATGTACAGACCACAGGCCGCGGTGTATAGCTCGTGAATGCGCGAGTCTCCCATCCACAGCGACATCAACTGACGGCCCATGAACACTGGAATAGGACCAGAAATGTAAATATTGTCATTATTTCTGTATCAGAAAGATGCGCAGCAGTTCTATAGACCACAGGCCACTGTGTATAGCTCGTGAATGCGCGAGTCTCCCATCCACAGCGACATCAACTGACGGCCCATGAACACTGAAACATGTCAAAATGTACAGAAATTATGCTATTATTTCGATATAAGGAGATGCGTAGCACCAGCCAGCAGATGTACAGACCACAGGCCGCGGTGTATAGCTCGTGAATGCGCGAGTCTCCCATCCACAGCGACATCAACTGACGGCCCATGAACACTGAAATAGGACCAGAAAAGTTAATAATGTCATCACTTCCGAGTCAGAAAGATGCTCAGCATGAGTCAGCAGTCCTACAGACCACAGACCGCTGTGCATTGGCCACAGCAAGTAGGGTTATTAACGCCCTTGATGGCAAGAGTTAAGCAAGAGTTAAGACCTTGTTGATCAGTATCAGAAAGGGCATTCACTCTTGCAAAAAGCAGCCATTAAGTGGCCTAAAATAGGGTTATGGGCGAGTCTCCCATCCACAGCGACATCAACTGACGGCCCATGAACACTGAAACAGGACCAGAAATGTCAATAATTCCATTATTCCATTATTTCTGTATCAGAAAGATGCACAGCAGTTATACAGACCGCAGGCCGCGGTGTATAGCTCGTGAATGTGCGAGTCTCCCATCCACAGCGACATCAACTGACGGCCCATGAACACTGAAACAGGACCAGAAATGTCAATAATTCCATTATTTCTGTATCAGAAAGATGCACAGCAGTTATACAGACCGCAGGCCACGGTGTATAGCTCGTGAATGTGCGAGTCTCCCATCCACAGCGACATCAACTGACGGCCCATGAACACTGAAACAGGACCAGAAATGTCAATAATTCCATTATTTCTGTATCAGAAAGATGCACAGCAGTTATACAGACCGCAGGCCGCGGTGTATAGCTCGTGAATATCCACAGCGACATCAACTGATGGAATAGGACCAGAAATGTAAATAATGTCATCACTTCTGAAGCAAAAAGATACACAGCATGAGTCAGCAGTTCTAAAACAAAAAAAGCCCAGTTAAAGTGACAAATACCTGTTGATGAGTTACACAAACAATGATGCATAGGGATCCCAAGCTTGAACTGTTTCATCATAAACTTGCAATGTATTTTTTAATGTTATATCGGTATCTCATTATAGGAACAAACATCCTAAATAACGGTATCTGTTTTTTCATTTTACATCTATAGTTTTTGTTAAAAAAAAAATTTAAATGTTCTTGGCTGTCTGTTGCATCTCAAACGACAAGATATGATAGCTAAATGATAGCTAAAAAGTCCACGAAATGATTAAAACCCACAATGTCTTTTTAATGTGGATTCTTCATACACTGTACTGCTTTTCTTAGGCACGAAATGTGAGAAAATGTGTTGCGCTTTTACCGACAATCTATTACAGACCATGTTGCCTTCAGGTCGGTAAATGTTTGCTTCATTTCAGTCTATGCATGATACACAAACATTCTCTAACATCTTTTGAATCATCCCCCCCCCCCCCCCCCCCCCCCCCCCCCCCCCCCGTGGGGATACCGGGGGGGGGGTCTTTTGTATAAATAGTTCCCCCACCTTCTGGAAGTTCTGTGCTCATAACTTCCTCTAATCTGTCACTCTTTGACTCTGCCTTTTCCCTTTGCTTACTCTCATCTACTACCTTTCTGCCTTACCGGTCCATTCTCCTGCCTTTTTTCAAGAAACACTTTCAAAAAGATTTCCTCCGGCCGAAGTCGGACTTGCTGGGCCTATTTCTTAGTTAGGCGCATAACGGCAGCATGACGCATCTGCGCTCATTATTGATAGGAACTGTCTGAGCGTTCAAAGAAGAAGAATCATTCCATACACCCAGACTGATTTTTTCATCTTTCTTTTCTTTCAAACTTTTGCCAACAGTCTATAAGTATTTTCCAAAGAGAGCAAGTCTGACTTGACATTTTCAAAAGAGCCCGGGGCAGTGGGTGGATGCCTCGTGCCTCCATACGGGGAGCTGGACAACTACGCCCCCTCCACGAGTCGCTCCCTGTGGAGGATACCGGGGGGGGGGCTTTTGTACAAATAGTTCCCCCACCTTCCGGAGGTTCTGAACTAGTAACTTCCTCTAATCTGTCCCTCTCTTTGACTCTGCCTTTTCCCTTTGCTTTCTGTCATCTACTATCTTTCTCACTAATTGGCCCATTCTCTTTTCCTTTTTTTTTCTCAAACAAAAGTCTTCCAAACAATTTTCTCCTTTGAGCTCCTCCGAAATCAGAATGTGTCGGCAGTATGCAGACCGGAGAAAACTGAAAACCGGACACATACGTACTTTACCCATTATGGCCTGGTGGCCTGGGAACGCAGAAGAAGAAGAAGCAGGCATGAAAACTACTGTTCCCAAACAAAGAGATTTTTTCAGCCGAGAAATCCTTCCACCCGGATTTTCAGCTGACGTCAGAATTTTTTTTTTTTTTTGGGGGGGGGGGGGGGGACTGTTACCAAACAAATTTTTACCGACATAAATAACTAACGTCAGAACTTTTGTTCAGCGGGGGGGGGGGGGGGGGGCTAATCTGTTCCAAGAAAATGGAAACGGCGGAGCTGTTTTCATGCCTGATATTTCTTCTTCTTTTTCACCCATTCTTCGTGCACGGCTTGCTCTTCAGACGCCATTTTGGAAGTGATGACGTCGGGAGGAGGAGAAGGCGCGAAATGATGATCATGCCATTTAAAGACCCAGCATGCCGAGTTTTTATTCGATTTTTGATTTTCTAATTTTTTTTTAGGCGTAGATTTTTTTTTTTAGGCAGAGATTGGTCGATTTCGGAGAAAAAAAATTAGGCGGAGAAGGCGGAGAAAACGGAGATGTTTTCATGCCTAAAAAATAAGAATAAATTGAGCACCCACCTGGTACGACTAGAGACAGAAGACTGGCCGCAAACAGGGTGATGCACATCAGCACCAGTAGACAACATACCTGGAACACAACAACACGTTGAATGATAGTCTTCTTCTTCTTCTTCGATCGCTCAGACAGTTTCCTGTCAATTATGAGCGCAGATGCGTCATGCTGCCGTCATAGCGCCTAACTAAGAAATAGTTAGGCCCAGCAAGTCCGACTTCGGCTGGAGGAAATGTTTTTGAAAGCGTTTCGTGAAGGAAGGCAGGAGAATGGACCGGTAAGGCAGAAAGATAGTAGATGACAGTAAGAGAAAGGGAAAAGGCTGAGTCAAAGAGAGTGACAGATGAGAGGAAGTTACATTTCAAGCACAGAACTTCCAGAAGGTGGGGGAACTATTTATACAAAAGGCCCCCCGGTATCCCCACGGGGGGGACATGATATGAAACAATACCAAACCACACCAGCGGACAACACAACTGGAACAACCAGAAGAAGACGACATTGAAACATTAAAACAAATACTTTAACTTGTGTCCGCGCAGCCTGTTTGCCGCGCAATTGTTTAACGCGACAAATTCGCAACTTAGCACCAACATATATCTATACACCATATTTTACGGACAAGGCGCACCTGATTATAAGGCACAGATTCAAAATATTTTTTTTACACAAAATTCAGATTTTTTTATATAGTTTCTTACTATATTATTAGTCACATTATAAGGCGCAGGGGTTCTCAGTCTAGGAGAAAAGTATCACCTTATAGTCCGTAAAAATACGGTATGCATACATAGGCGGCAAGTACTAAAGCATTATTGAAGAGGACGTACAGTATGTGTAAGTCGTCAGCACTGAAGGGGTTAACCCTTTCACCGCCAATATCGCATTTTAGCACCACACTGGTTTAACACCCATGTCACTCAAAGGCATCAAATCAGGGCCTGTTATCCAAAGACCCTATTTTCTTACTTTTGGGAGGTATGCCTAATGCTATATATGTCACAGATGAATTCTCAACATTGCAGAAATATTTATTTCTCTACCCTGTTAAGTTGGTATTTTGGGGCTGAAAAATGGCTAGCGGTGAAAGGGTTAAAAGGGGTTAAAAGCATCATAATGATAGGTATAAAGAGACCAATGAGGCTTTATACTGAACATTCTCTGCCGCTGTCTCGAGCACTGAGATGCAAACGCCACCTACTTAAAATTAATCGCCCTTGCCTGTCAGGAACTAATAGTATACAGCCACAGAAAATTATCTGCCCCTGACTCATCACTAGGTGGCATGGTCAAGTCAGTCCGAAAATTATCGCCAAGACGTAGCATAAAGCCCCGGTAAAGGTCAAGAGTGCCACCCCACCTACATTTCTCGGTTAATTGTATGTTTCCGTTTTTGCCTTTCTTACCATACATATAGCTATATTTTAGGAACCTTTTTAGCTAATAACCTTTTTGGAATACTAACCCTATCCCTAACCCTAACCCTAACATTAATTAATAGCATACCTTTACCATATCAAATAAATATCTATATAATGCAAAAAACGAGGATGCTTGCAACAAATGGACAGCTTTGAAAAAACAAGGGAGGGGGGGGGGGGAAGAGATAAACAGAAAATAAGAGAGAGAGACACACAAAGAAAGACAGACAAAAGAGATAACTTTCAACAGAACCCACTAAAAAAAAATCGCACAACACAAAACACCTTTCTATTCTCACCCTGGCTGCGAAGAAAGGCGGGCGTTTGTAGGGCTGGAAGCCGATTGGTCCTCCCCCCTGCAGCATGGCCTGATGGGCCGCGCCCAGCCCCGCCCCCAAGCCGACGTCTTGGGGGGCAGGGGGGTGGTTGTTGTTGTTGGCCCCGCCCCCCCCTCCTCCCTCCAGGCCTCCTCCTCCTCCTCCCCCCACCCCTCCTGCCCCCCCGGCTCCTGGGGCCTGCTCCTCCATGCGAATGATGTGGTCCTGCGACAAAGGCACCGCTAGCGTCAGCTGTCATTGCACAGGATACTAGGGGGTGTTGTGGTGCAAAAGCTTGTTACTTCCCTCATCCTATCTCGTCTTGACTACTGTAATGCTCTCCTTTCTGGCCTATCAGTCTCTTCTCTATCTTGTCTCCAGCGTATTCAAAACACAGCTGCTCATCTTGTCCTTAGGAAGAAAAAGTTTGATCATGTTAGCCCTCTTCTGCGTTCTTTGCACTGGCTTCCTGTCGCAGACAGAATTGAGTATAAATTAAACACCCTTTGCTATACATCTATCCATAAAGCTGCTCCATCTTACCTATGCGACAATATTTCCATCTATACGCCAGCTCGCACTTTATGTTCAGTTTCTGACCCTCTTTCTCTCCAGATCCCTAGGTATAAGCTTTCAACTGTTGGTCAGCGCTCTTTTGCTGTCTCAGGACCGACCTCCTGGAACAAACTTCCTCTTTCCCTCCGTCAGCGACCGACCCTCTCTGCTTTCAAAGCTAACCTCAAAACCCACCTGTTCCCCCGTCATTAAAGCTCCGCTCTCTTTCTCTTCTCTCTCTTGCCATTAGGTCTGTTTCTGCTGTATTCCATTTATGTCATCCGTGTGTGTTCGCTTTGTACTGTGTTTTTGTTTGAATGCGTTATGAATGCTAACGTGTGTGTGCGCTTCGATTTGATTTCTATCAAGATTCAGCGTTGTTGTTGTTGTTGTTGTTGTTGTTGTTGTTGTTGGTCTGCCATGTCCAACAATCACTGCCAGATAGCAGAGGGGGGCAGATGCTATTCTGGCGGGCTGGGCTACAATTCGTTAATAACAGAGACGCCTTGCCCAGGGTACATCCCCACCCTCTCGGCCAAAGGGATTTGAGGGGCAAATGTCCCCCTAGTTAGAGAGTCACAGTCTTCCACGAAAGACTAAGCTGCACCGCGATATTCCGATACTGTAGAAAATCATTATATAGTACAGCTCTCATTTACTATTGGCCCTTTCTACAGGCTAATGTCAGCCAGTGATAAAAACCTACATGACAAGAAAGAAGAGAAAAAAAAAAGAAAAAAAAAAACAAAAAAAACTTGCTTCTTGATTTGCTACTTCAGAGCTGGCTTTAACTCACTCGGGACGAATGAGCTGGATCGGGCTCATGAGAGTCTTCAGGAGGTTTTGATTTCTGGCGTGTAACCAGCATTTCAGAGTCATGTCATAATCTATTTTCAAGTTTCCTTTGATCTTTTCTCTCTTGAAATCAACTAATCATTGCAGACTTATCCTCCGAAGTCGGAGTGTGGCTGCCATGTGGTGGGGTAACAAAAACGGTCACACACGTAATGTTCTCAAGGGTGGCGCGCCTCTGGCTGCGACACGCTCTCCAGGTGGGAGCAACCCAAATTTCACAGACGCCTCTGTGACTATAAAGTACCTAATACCTAAAACCTAACTGGTGCATTTGTACCACAGCGTTCAAGTGCTCACAGACGCCTCTGTGACTATAAAGTACCTAATACCTAAAACCTAACTGGTGCATTTGTACCATAGCATTCAAGTGCTTCGGCTGTTGGGGTGATCCCTGGAGTCTTTTAGCCAGGGTACGACGACGACAACAACACCTTTGCAGACTTTACATCCGTGTTGTTGGATGATGTGACTTGAAAGTTCAAACTGTTGAGAATCGCTTCGTGTCATGCTAGTATGTGCGCCCATCAAAAAGAGACAAACGACGAAGGTACGGAATCTGATATTTTACGATCGATTAGTGCAAGGCGTTACATGTATTAATCTTTCTCTGACTATATTGATCCCTAACTCTTCAGCATGAATGTTTGGAGACTCGTTTTCGACCCTCATCAAAATGAGTTGCTGAAGTGGTTGAAAATGGTGACTGCCAGGTCCTGATACAGTGCAACGGAAGAAAACCGAGTTGGTGTGTCTCCCTCCCCCTCCCCCCCCCCCCCCACCTACACACACATTTGCACACACTTACACTCATTCCCTGATCTCCCTCCCATAGCATAGCCCCCATACCCAGCCACCACCACCACCCCCACCCACCCAAGCCCCCTCCCTGACTATATTGATCCCTAACTCTTCAGCATGAATGTTTGGAGACTCGTTTTCGACCCTCATCAAAATGAGTTGTTGAAGTGGTTGAAAATGGTGACTGCCAGGTCCTGATACAGTGTAGAGGAAGAAAACCGAGTTGGTGCGTCTCCCCCCCCACCCCCCACCCCAACCTACACACACATTTGCACACACTTACACTCATTCTCTGATCTCCCTCCCCATAGCCCCCATACCCAGCCACCCCCCCACCCCCACCCACCCAAGCCCCCTCCCCTTTACACATTTTGCATCTCAATCCATGTTTCAAAATCCCCCTTATCCTCATCCCCCCCCCCCCCCCCCACACTCACTCCTTCTTTCAGGTCGACATCCCCTATGAGATATGACCGCAGATCCAGCAGCCAAGCCACCCCCATGGTCCATACACCCCCCCCCCCTCCCTCCCTCCCTTTCTTTCCTCCTCCCCCCCCCCCCCCTCCTCACACACACACACTCACACACACACACACTCCTTCTTTCAGGTCGACATCCCCGATGAGATACGACCGCAGATCCAGCATCCAAGCCACCCCCATGGTCCATACACCCCCCCTCACTCACACACACACACACACACACACACACACACACACACTCACACACACACACACACACACACACACCCCACACACACACACACACACACACTCACACACACACACACACACTCACTCCTTCTTTCAGGTCGACATCCCCTATGAGATATGACCGCAGATCCAGCAGCCAAGCCACCCCCATGGTCCATACACCCCCCCCCCCCCCTCCCTTTCTTTCCTCCCCCCCCCCCCCTCTCACACACACACACACACACACACTCACACACACACACACACACACACACACACACACACACACACACACACTCACTCCTTCTTTCAGGGCGACATCCCCGATGAGATACGACCGCAGATCCAGCATCCAAGCCACCCCCATGGTCCATACACCCCCCTCACTCACACACACACACACACACACACACACACACACACACACACACACACACCACACACACACACACACACACACACACACACACTCACACACACACACACACACACACACACACACACACACACACACTCACTCCTTCTTTCAGGGCGACATCCCCGATGAGATACGACCGCAGATCCAGCATCCAAGCCACCCCCATGGTCCAGGCGGCCACCAGACGTTTCAACCACTGCCGGGTGTGGCCTTGCTCCAGCAGGGCCGGCAGCACCACCTGCAGCAACAGCAGCTCCAAGGACAGCTCGCTGACAGGAGCGTCACTGAAAGTAATCCAGATTGCAGTCCTCTTCATAATAATAATAATCATCATCAGTTATAGCGCCTAATCTTAAAAAAAGCCCTAAGCGCTTACAATAATAATAATGAATAAACCAGCAAGCTCCAAGAACAGCTCGCTGACAGGAGCGTCACTGAAATTAATCCATCATGTTGCAGTTCTCTTAACACTTGTTTTCACCACTGCCGGGCGTGGCCTTGCTCCAGCAGTACCACCTGTAGCTCCAAGGACAGCTCGCTGACAGGAGCGTCACTGAAATTAATCCATATTGTTGTTGCCTGTCGTTTCCGACAATGACGGCCAGATAGCAGAGCGGGGCGGATGCTATTCCGGCGGGCTGGGCGATAATTAGTTTATAGTGGAGAAGCCTTGCCCAGGGTACATCCCCACTCTCTCGGCCAAAGGGATTTGAGGACGAGAGTTGGCGTTGGGGAAGGTCCCTAAAGGCCAACCAATCCCTTTGGCTGCAGCACCAGAGCCGGTGCAAGGAGCCCTCGTTCGAGAGTGCACTAGTCATGTTACTAACCTGGACAGCGTGACGTGGTAAGGCAGAAAGCTGGTGAACACCTTACCGATCACACGCACTGCCCCAACCCCCCCCCAAAAACATTTCCTCCAGCCGAAGTCGGACTTGCTGGGCCTAACTATTTCTTAGCTAGGTGCATAACGGCAGCATGACGCATCTGTACTCATAATTGACAGGAAACTGTCTGAGCGATCGAAGAAGAAGACACGCACTGGCAGCCACAGCATCAGCAACACTTATCACTAAGATAATCAACATCAGCAACACTTATCACTAAGATAATCAACATCAGCAACACTTATCACTAAGATAATCAACATCAGCAACACTTATCACTAAGATAATCAACATCAGCAACACTTATCACTAAGATAATCAACATCAGCAACACTTATCACTAAGATAATCAACATCAGTAACACTTATCACTAAGATAATCAACATCAGCAACACTTATCACTAAGATAATCAACATCAGCAACACTTATCACTAAGATAATCAACATCAGCAACACTTATCACTAAGATAATCAACATCAGTAACACTTATCACTAAGATAATCAACATCAGTAACACTTATCACTAAGATAATCAACATCAGTAACACTTATCACTAAGATAATCAACATCAGCAACACTTATCACTAAGATAATCAACATCAGCAACACTTATCACTAAGATAATCAACATCAGTAACACTTATCACTAAGATAATCAACATCAGCAACACTTATCACTAAGATAATCAACATCAGTAACACTTATCACTAAGATAATCAACATCAGCAACACTTATCACTAAGATAATCAACATCAGCAACACTTATCACTAAGATAATCAACATCAGCAACACTTATCACTAAGATAATCAACATCAGCAACACTTATCACTAAGATAATCAACATCAGCAACACTTATCACTAAGATAATCAACATCAGCAACACTTATCACTAAGATAATCAGCATCAGCAACACTTATCACTAAGATAATCAACATCAGTAACACTTATCACTAAGATAATCAACATCAGTATTACCGTAAAATGCGGACTATAAGCCGCTACTTTTTCCTCAACTTTGGCCCATGCGGCTTATAGACTGATGCGGCTTATCTGTGCAATTTTTTGTCCATTCTACATTTATCAGTATGATTAAATCCGTTTCTAGCCACATTCTACAGCCTATTTTGAGCTTCTTTACACTCAAAATTAGCTTTGGTGATCAAAGGATCTCATGCTTAAAAAGTCTGAAAACATTAAATACATATGTTCTAATATGAGAATTTATATATTTGTGTTGGTTTGTGCACATACAATTTTCTCTGCGGCTTATAAACTGGTGCGGCTTATGTGTGAATAAATACTTAACATTCTGTCAATTTAAGGGATGCGGCTTATATACAGGTGTGTCTTATAGACCAGTCTTTACGGTATTCTAAGATAATACATGGTACTAACCTGGACAGCATGACGTGGTAGGGCAGAAAGCTGGTGAACACCTTACGGATCACACGCACTGGTAGCCACAGCATCAGCAACACCGTACTGCCAAAGATGATCTGAGACAAAACGCAATGGATCGTGAAAACGCCTTCTGAGAACACAGCAATATCAGTTATTAGGATTTGCGAGTGTGATATTGCTTTTATCCTATCTCGAGTGGCTTGCTGTTTATCACACGAGGTCGGAGACCGAGTGGCTTGCTGTTTATCACACAAGGTCGGAGACAACGTGTGATAATGTGTGATAAACAGCAAGCCATGAGAGATAGTATAAAAGCAATATCACACTCGCAAATCCTAATAACGGATATATACCGATATGTTACCTCTTTCAGATGATAATCAAACACGCAACGAAGAAGCGAGACGCCATGCATGCAGATCTAAAATAATACTAACCACTTCACCGTAGCAAGAAAATCCCACTTATCCACAAATAATATAGTTCTCCAACTTAGAAAGTCGTGAGCTATTTTGATCTTGCACATTGATACATTATGAAAGGAAACTGATTATTAATCGAAACAATGTTGCGATGCGAATGAGTTAATGAATAAATCAATTGTCATTGTCATTCTCTCTTCCTCCCCCCCCCCCCCCCTCTCTCTCTCTCCTCTCAGCCTCTCGCTTAAAATTTCATCGGACCAACCCTTGTAGTCGTCTGCTACCATAACTCAAATCTCTTGATATATTTTTCGAATGATGAAGGAACTAACCTATAAACAAAATAAAAACACACAAAACTCCATACCGGGTGAAATAATAATAATAATAGTGGCAATAATAATAATAAATAATAATGAGGAAAATTTATATAGCACACATCCTACTATGTAGGCTACAGGGCGCTTTACACATAACAATATTAAAAAATAGAATAGAAACATGAAGAAACAGAAATCAAATAACATGAGCAGAAAGTGCAGATAACAATCAACAACAATAACAACTATCACTAACACTAGGTGTAGAGTGGCACAGAGGTAGCGTGTTCGCCTTGTGTCAAGTAAACCCGAGTTCGAACCTGGGTACATGGGTTTTTTTCCTCTCACTTTGCACTAGGCCTTACCTGGTCTGAACGTGAAGTCTTTCGGATGAGACGATAAACCGAGGTCCCGTGTGCCCATGCACTAAGCACATGTTAATCCCAGTGGCAACGAAAAAGTTGTCATTTGGTCAAAATTTACCTCATCAGTCACACAAAAATTGCAAGCTATTGGGGTGGGAGCGCCTCTGGCTGCAGCACACTCTCCAGGTGGGAGCAACCCGAATTTCACAGACGCCTCTGCGACTATGATGTACCTAATACCTAATAATACTACCTCTACTCCTGCTACTTATAATAGTAAACAAACGTACAAATCACGATGGCTTGGAATCAAAACATACTATTGAAGTTATTACGAAAACTAATAACTTGTAACGTTGTATAATATATAAAAAAAAAGACTGCTGAAATATAAAAAGCAAAAACCCCTTATTATATTTCTGCAGTCATCGTGTGATACAATTTATTAGTTTTTGCAATAAATCAAAAAATACGTCAACGGACTATCTAAAGATTTGACTCCAAGCCATCGATAAACAAACACACAAAAAACGCTTACCACCGAGGCCACAAATCTCCTGATGTGTCTGTGCACAGGAAGGTGAATCATCTGGAAAAGAAACTGAAACGCTCAGTAACTGGGAGAAGAAAAAGAGATCATTTCACTGTGCGCAAAACATAGACGTAAGTCGAAAGACGTGATCAAGAATGTATGGTGGTCAGCTCTTGGCAAGCATATCATCATGCAATAAAAAAGAAACATTTGTGTATTTTCTTCAGTTTGCCTACCAAATAAATCATGTTTTTTCTTCATAAAAAATAAAAAATAAAAAAGTCGAAAGATGAGGACTGGAAAATGTCATTTCGGGTCAAGTTACGCCATTTGTGTTTCTTCTTAATTTATCGTCACCATCGGTGATTTATCTTTGCAAATTATTGTTTTATAGCCCCAAAAGGAAGAGAGCAATGGCAAGCCAGGTCAAGTGAGCTTGGGTGGAAAAGAAAGAATGATGTTTGTAGTGCGCGCGCGCACCTCGCCTGCCCGGATGTAAGGGGGATAACTCGCACCCCATATCCGGCGCAGGGGGTGATATCACGGGCCCTACTTTCGCTTTACTATATTCTTTGGTATAGTTCCAGGTCATTATGAGTCAATGCACATGTTTTAAGTGTTGGTAATGTATGGTTAAAATAGATTTATTGTTTTATAGCTTTGTTAGGTGATGCATCTTGTCTTGATCAACGGGTAAGTACAACACCACCAAGTTGACCCATTTTGACTTAACGATAGTTTAATATTTCCGAGCGGCGATTTTTTCTACCACAATACAAATAATAAATGTGGAGAGTTTATATTTTCCATTGATAAATAACACTACATAAAAGATGTATAAAATTTTGGAGATTTTGTGTCCATGTTTGCGACAAACCACGTTTTATTTAACAAAATCTACATTTTCAAATAATTTCTCTCCACTTAAAATCTAACCAGTCAACACGCCAGTCACAGCAACCTTGAATCTCTCACACTAATGCAATATTTCCTCTTTCTCTCTCTCTTATCCGCTCACTCGCTTGCTCTCTCTCTCTTTTTCTTTTTCTCACATACACACAGAACCGATGTCTGGGACTATTCAGATTCTTCAAGAATTAAAGATCACCACAGAATGTTTCCCCCTCTCTCTCTCTCTCTCTCTCTGTATCTCTCTTGGAAGTTCAGTTTAACGTCGCGTATCGGCTTTCGCCATGTACGATGGTCTGAACAAACCAACCAGGGTATAAACAAAAATTGATGTTCCTGAATCACTGTCTTAGCCAAAAGGCCGAGAAGCGATCAGAATAAAAATTGGAATCTCCAACCTCTTAAATAGGGTTGAAATCCAGATCGTTCAACTTATAGTAATAGCAACCCTTCTCAGAAGCAGCATGAAGGAGGCAAAGTAGAACACATACTATCCTTCCCATTTCTCTCTCTCTCTCTAGTAGTAGCAGTAGTAGTAGTAGTAGTAGTAGTAGAGGTGGTGTTGTGGTGATGGTGGTAGTAGCAGTAATAGTAGTAGGTAGGAGTGGTAATGGTAACTGACAGAAGAAGCAATTTGTGGTGGAAGTAGTGTTGTTGTTTTTGGGAGGTTCATTTTTATGTTTGTTTATTTGGTCGTTTGGTTTTCTGTTTTGCTTGTTCTTATGTTGATGTTGATGCTCTGCCTACCATGTCACTGTTGTATCACTGCTACTGTATGTTGTTTCTGCTGATGATTGTTCTATGTTTCAATATTCGTTTATAGTATTAGTTATATGTTGCATGCTTAGAATCAAGGACAGAATGGAAGACTAGGCCCAGCCTAAATTCTTATCCTTGTAAAATAAAGTGTCTGAAGTCTGAAGTCTGAAGTCTCTCTCTCTCTTTCCCATACCTCTAGGATAGGGTTGTAATCAGGATCTTTCAGATTTCTCAGAGACCAGAGCATTACTGGCATGAGCAGCTCCCTCAACAGCAGAATGACCCCCCCCCCCCCCCCCCCCCCCATACCCCCTCCCCCTCTCTCTCTCTCTCACTCTCCCGTACCTCTTGGATAGGGTTGAAATCTGGATCGTTGAGGTTCCTCAGAAACCAGAGCACCCCGGGCCTGAGCACCTCCCTGAGCAGCAGGATGAAGGAGGCGAAGTAGAAGACGTAGACCATCCCCACCAGCCAGTGGATGAACATGGAGGTGCCCGGCGCCAGCTGGAAGCTGTTCTTACGGTCCTTCAGTGTGGCGTCAAACATCGACTGAAAACAGACATAAAATGGACGGGCACATTTATAGGCAGATAGATTACATTACCGTATTTTTCGGATCATTGGGCGCTGCTGTGTATATGGCGAATTTTCAAGAAAAATCTGACAAAATTAAAGTAAAAGGCGCCCTCGTTACACACCTCGCAAAAGAAAGTCGAAGCTTGAAGCCCGTACACGTCCTGTAAACACTTACCAACCGCCATTACTGCTGTCATAGACGAGAGTTGGCTCCCTTCTCAAATAATCAAACTTCCGTTTTTGCGACTTCCGGTTGTTGTGTTTGGACTTTTCTTCGTGAAAACTGGTAGAATTATGGCATTTTAAGCTCTACAACGATGCTTTTTACATCTAATGAAAGGTTATGGCATATTTTGGATGGTATCTCAGACGATACTAGGGATTTTGAAGTATTTTAACGCGAGTATTCGTCATATCGGCGACTTTCGATGTTGTGACTCACAGTAGACTGTACTGAGCACGGCAATCGTTGCCTCTCTTCTCACGATTTTGTTCACTAATAGGGCGCCCTCGCTTATTAGGTGCATTGGTCGAAATTGGAGAAAAAAATATCGCCTTATAGTCTGAAAATTACGGTAAGTAGAAAATGTACATTGTACACAAACCATGAATAAACACGAACATTCCCGGCAGAAAATGGACACGTTTTTTTGCGGCCCTTCACAATCATGTTGAATGTCATGTCCAATGCTGACTGAAATGCATGGCCAAACAGATTTCACACAAAAAGTGAACAACCATGTGTGATGTACAATACTGTTCAGCATCTTTGCTCAAAGTACCAACAACAGTTCACACACACACACACACAAATGAAATCTAGCGACATTTTACAATAAACTGTCGCAAGTTTGATGTGCTTAGCGCATCTGCATGTAAGATCCCGAAGCAGGAAAACGTGTTGAATAGGGAAACCTATTTGGTACTTTATAGTCACAGAGGCGTTTCTGTGAAATTCGGGTTGCTCCCACCTGGAGAGCGCATCGCAGCCAGAGGCATGCCACCTATTTTTTAATTTTTTTTATTTCCAAGGGTGGACATTTTGACCAAACGATAACTTTTTCGCTGCCACTGGGTTAAACGTGTGCTAAGTGCATGGGCACACGGGACCTTGGTTTATCGTCTCATCCGAAAGACTTCAGACCGTAAGGCCTAGTTGCAGAGTGAGAGGAAAACATCCCCTGTACCCAGGTTCGAACTCGGGTTTATCGCGCACGAGTCGAACGCGTTACCTCTGTGCCGCTCTGCACCGTGCACACATAACACATGCAGGAGAAAAGGTGGGGTGTACTCGCTGGGTAAGACAGTCAAATGTCACAGAGAATAACGTAGCGTATTTTACGAACCACAAGGCGCACACCCCACACTTCCAGAAGGTGGGGGAACTATTCTTATAGTTTTTTAACTCTTTCAAAGCTAGCCATTCCTCAGCCAAAATTTACCATTAAACTTACCCGAGTAGAGAAAATGTTTTGTCTGCAATACTGGGGATTCCTCTGTGACGTGCATAACGTAGGGCCTGTCCTTACCTCCCAAAATGAAGAACATGAGGTCACTGGATACCAGACCCTCATTTGATGTCTTTCAGTGACATGGGTGTTAAATCATTGTGGTGCCAAGAGGCGACAGTGGCGATGAAAGGGTTTTAACATATGATCAGTCACGTTGTAAGGCAGAGGGGTTCTCAATCTAGTCTTTAAAAAAAGGATGGCCCTATAGTCCGTAATTAAAATAGGGGTGATTTTTGTCCATGGCGTCAAAAGGAAAGACAAGTCCATACCAGGGAGCAGATGTCCAGCCACCAGCCGCAGATGAGGGGGAACACCCCAATCTCCATGACGACCAGCAGCTTGACCTTGACCACCACGTAGCACAGGCCCACCATGCGCCGGAACCTGCACAACAGCCAGCACAACGTTGCTTCGCTAACCCCATCAAGATCACTTCTTGATCACCAAACCCAAACCCTGATGAGTTTTCCCCATTCTACCATTTCTGTCCCCCTTCAAGATGGGGGCAGTGGGTGGATGCCTCGTGCCTCCATACGGGGAGCTGGACGACCCCGACCCCTCCACCAGTCTCTCCCCGTGGGGATACCCTGGGGGGGGGGGGTCTTTCGTAAAAATAGTTCCCCGACCTTCTTGGAAGTTCCGTGTTTGATATGGGGCAGTGGGTGGATGCCTCGTGCTTCCATACATGGAGCTGGACGACCCCGACCCCTCCACGAGTCTCTCCCCGTGGGGATGCCGAGGGGGGGGGGTAAAAATAGTTCCATCTTCTGGAAGTTCTGTGCTTGTAACTTCCTCTATTCTGCCTCTTTTTGACTCTGCCTTTTCCCTTTGCTTTCCATCATCTACAATCTGACTTATTGGCCCATTCTCCTACCTTTTTTTAACCAAAAAAAATCTTCCAAATAATTATTCTCCTTTGAGCTCCTCCGAAATCGGATTGTGTCGGCTGTACGCAGCGGGGAGACCAGTGCAAACTGAAAAGGGGACACATACATACCTTACCCATTATGGCCATAAGAAGAAGAAGAAGACCCACTTCAAGACGCCAGTTCCTGAAAGAACATAATTACAGGCCACCACGCGCCAGCACCTGCATAGCCGCCAAACATCGCTTCATCAAACCCTTCTTCTTCTTCTGCGTTCCCAGGCCATATGGCCATAATGGGTAAGGTATGTGTGTCCGGTTTTCAGTTGTCACTGGTCTCCCCACTGCGTACAGCTGACACATTCCGATTTCGGAGGAGCTCAAAGGAGAAAAATGATTTGGAATAACGTCACTTTACACTTGTGTAGTTTGTTTGCTGCATTGAATGTATTAGTTTGTGACATTTCAAATGCTGATTGAACGGACACTAATAAAGGAATCGGGACAAGAGAAATGTAAGAAGCTCACTCACTTTCGGAGTCTGGCCAAGGCACAGAGGAGATAGATGGTCATGAAGGACACCGCGATGACCAGATAGCCAGACAGTGTGGTCAGCAGACCTTCGAATCGAGAGGCCCCCACCTGTATTACATCAATCATCATCATCATCATGATAGTCATCATCATCATCAGCAGCAGCAGCAGCAGCATCATCGTCATCCTCATTATCATGGCCATCATCATCATAGTTATCATCATGATTCATCATCATCATTATAATCATCATCACCATGGTTATCATCATCATCATGGTCATCATCATGATCGTCATCATCTTCAGGCCCCCACCTGTATAATCATATCAATCAACCTTCAATTCGAGAGGCTCCCACCTGGAAATAAGTGATACAAACCGTTTGAAGAAAAACGAACATGCTGCCTAACGTGAACAATAATCTAAAACTACAATGAACTTACGAACCAGCAGTTGAGTAGTTTCCACAAAATTCTTCATCAATTTCATCAAACACTTCGACTCTAGTACTTTTGCTAATGATTATGAAGATATTTGATTTCACAGAAAAGAAAGACTTGGAAATATGCTTTAACCCTTTCACCGCCAGTCATATTTCAGCCAAAAATGTCCATTAATATTACCTGGGTAGAGAACAAAATCCATCTGCAGTATTGGGGATTCTTCTGTGACATATATATAAAATAAGGTCTATCCTTACTTCCCAAAACTAAGACAACAGGGTCTTTGGATAATAGACCCCAATTTGATGCCTTTTAGTGACATAGGTGTTTAATCACTGTGGTGCTAAAATGCGACTTTGGTGGTGAAAGGGTTAAATCCCTGTGGTGCTAAAATGCGACTTTGGCAGTGAAAGGGTTAAATCCCTGTGGTGCTAAAATGCGACTTTGGCGGTGAAAGGGTTAAATCCCTGTGGTGCTAAAATGCGACTTTGGCAGTGAAAAGGTTAAATCCCTGTGGTGCTAAAATGCGACTTTGGCGGTGAAAGGGTTGAATCCCTGTGGTGCTAAAATGCGACTTTGGCAGTGAAAGGGTTAAATCCCTGTGGTGCTAAAATGCGACTTTGGCGGTGAAAGGGTTGAATCCCTGTGGTGCTAAAATGCGACTTTGGCGGTGAAAGGGTTAAATCCCTGTGGTGCTAAAATACGACTTTGGCGGTGAAAGGGTTGAATCCCTGTGGTGCTAAAATGCGACTTTGGCGGTGAAAGGGTTAAATCCCTGTGGTGCTAAAATACGACTTTGGCGGTGAAAGGGTTGAATCCCTGTGGTGCTAAAATGCGACTTTGGCAGTGAAAGGGTTAAAAAAAGAAAAGAAAATACTGACAAAAATCAAGGCATAAGAAGCCATACACGCTAGACGTAAGCGTCAGGAAAAACAAAGGAGCACTCACCACATCATCCACTCGGAGTCCCACCAGCGTGAAATGCCCGATGTGGTATGGAGAAAACGCTGGGAAAAAAACAAAAAAGAAACAACATTACAACAGCAAAAAACATCCATTTTTATCTCACAAAGACGCCTTGGCATTCCTCAGATTAGAGGAAGTTACAAGCACAGAACTTCCAGAAAGTGGGGGAACTATTTTTATGAAAGACCCCCCTCCTGGTATCCCCACAGGGAATTACATACGACAATATTGAAAAGGTTGTGGTAGTTTTAACGATTGAGGCGTTGACATAATGAAGATTTGAACCTTTTCACTCGACCAGAAAGTTGACTACTCATGCATAGTGAGAAAGGTGGCAGAGTGGTTAAGACGTTCGCATGCCAAATGTAATGCGTGACGGCAGCGTGAGTGATCCGGTTTTCGAATCCCGGCCTCGCCCTTTCTTTCTAGTTTGACAGGAAAATCGAACTGAACGTAGAGTCCTTCGGATGGGGACTTAAAGCTAGTCTGACCCGTGCGCTTTACGCATGTAAAAATCCCACGGCAGTTGAAAGTCGGTAAGAGCAGGAAGAAATCCCGCTGCCTGGCATGACCAAATTGATAGCTAGGTTTCCAAATGTGCCCACACCCCCCTCCTCACCCAATTTTTTTTTTTTTTAATTTGGGTAGGCGCTGCACTTGCGGTGACGTGCTCTCCAGGGGAGAGCAGCCCGAATTTCACAGGAGTAAGTCTCTGTGACTAGAATATACCAAATAGCTTTCACCAAGCGTCTGCTCAGCTTCGCCAGCGCTTGCGCACTGAACCTGGTATTCAGTCGACAAACTCACGCTGAACTGGGACAGGGGCAGACACGCCTTGCCAGCAGTCTACACAACTCCCTTATTCAGTCCGCATGTCGTGAGTTGTTCTCACCAGCACGTTGACTGAACACCAAGACTCCGCATTCAGTGCGCAAGCCACTGACGAAACCGAGCGGACGCTTGGCAAAAGCTATGCGCGAGTAGTAAACTTTCGGGTTGAGTGAGGAGGTTCAAATCTTCTTCATTCTTCTTCTTCGTTCGCTCAGACAATTTCCTGTCATATGAGCGTAGATGCGTCATGCTGCCGTTATGCGCCTAACTTAAACTAAGAAATAGTTGGGTCCAGCATGTCCGACTTCGGCTGAAGAAATCTTTGTAAGAATTTATAGAACAAAGGCAGGAGAATGGACCAGTAAAATAGAAAGATAGCAGATGACAATAAGCAAAAGGAAAAGGCAGAGTCAAAGAGAATGACAGAATTAGAGGAAGTTACAAGCCACAGAACTTCCAGGTGGGGGAACTATTTGTACAAAAGACCCCCCGGTATCCCCTCGGGGGGAAATCTTCTTCATTATTATAATATAGACAAGAGGCAAAGCCTTCAAGGCTCACTCAAACAGGCACATGTGAGACAACAATAAACAAAGATTGAGGGGGGGGGGGGGTCTAAAGTACAAGATTGCCAATAAAATGTTAAAGTACAAATGATTCTATCGTTAATGGATACAACTAACAAAAATTTTAAAAGTGCCCGTGCCGAGAATTGGACCTGGAACCATTGGCATAAGAGACAGCAACGAGCTATCGAAGCTTTCAATGTGGAATACTTTCTTAACTCATGTTGCCTGTCGAAGTTAACACCAGTGAGCCAAAAAGGTTCCTTACCAAACACCAGAATGAAGAGAGTGTTGAGAGACACCACCCAGAACACATGCTCCTGAAAACACACACAAAGACAAAGAATCGAATTGGACATTATTTACGAACAGACCAGGTTACCCCCTACACAAGTCTTGGGTAGTCTGGATAGCTGAAATGAGTAGTTTGGGTGTGAAATGAGTAGTTTTATTCATTAAACCATCAGACATTAGTCACTGAAAATGAGTAGCAATCAAGAATTAAAGATCGTTATTCTCAATTTTGAATAGTAGAGGTCCAAATAGACGATTTTCGGAAAAAACTAGGGGAGAGCACTTCGTGAAAATTATAACTGTTTACCTCCATTACTCGGTCAAATACCACAGCAACAATGGCATCGAAGCTTGAAACCGCAGGATGCGAGTCAGCGACTTGCAAACATTTTTTTTTAGAAAAATGAGGGGCGGCCAGTATCCACAAACTGAGAGAACTTGCAAAATGTGACGCAAAAATATAAATGACATCAATTTTAGAATGACGCACGGTGTTCTAAGTGATGTAAGTCTAATCAAACATGCGAGCCGAGAGCTGGGGATCTACCTGAAGGTAAGAGTAACTCCCCCTGTTTGACCGATTGAATTAGGCAAGATCAATCACTCCCACACACCATGAAATTACTCCCCTTCATTATTTCCGAACAATTCCTATTGAGTAGAATACTACTCAAAAAGAGTAGAGTAACCAGGTTTGTGTAAATAATAGCTGTAGTGAGAAAACCACTTCTGCCTTACTGTTCTCATATCATAATCTTTAACATAAATCATATCATACACATGTCATAACTCTCTCTCTCCCTCTCTAAAATACGAAGTATGTACAAAATAAGTCACACTAATACTGATAATATGTGAAGCACATTCACATAAACATGGGTGCAACTCCCACAAATGAAAAAAACCTGAAAGGCAGGGGTCCAGGGACCCATGACCCCGGCAGGGTACAGGGGCAGGGCCCCTTCAGACAATTCAGAGGGGCAAGTTAAGAGAGAGATAACGAGACAGACAGACAGCTAAAATGATAGACAGAGACAGTTTGAGTTTGATAAGCCTTGTGAAATTATTACATTGCCTTTGTAAACTTCCAAGATAGAATCAATTCCAAACGCTCCAAATCGCTTGTGGTCAATTTTTTGGAGGATAACAAAAAAAAATTAAGTTGTTTCTGGTCAAATTAAAAATACTGAAATCAGTATAAAAACGAAAGAGTATCACCCATGCATGATAAATGCACTGTTCCAAGTACTGAGCAATTCTTAAAACAATAAATAAAAACACACACAAAAACGGAAAAAGAAATAAGTCCACACCACTTACCAAAAAGACTAGAGAACCATCCAGTCCCAGCAACTGAAAAAAGAAGAACAAATAAAACACTATTAAACTAATAAACAGACTAAATCTTCTTCTTCGATCGCTCAGTTTCCTGTCACATGAGCGCAGATGCGTCATGCTGCCGTTAAGCGCCTAAGAAAGAATAAAAAGTTAGGCCCAGCATGTCCAACTTCAGCTGGAAACACAGGGCTCCCAATCGTCCCACAAAACAAGGGGTCCCAGGGACTCCTTCACTTACAGTATAGAGGGTCCCAGTGGCATAGCGAATGCTAAAAATAATTTTTCTAGTACATCCCTGGGACCCCCTGCACATTCTTTTAGAGGGTCCTGTAGAATTTTAGTGCTTCATAGACCCCCAAATGGGGGTCCCTGGGAGCCCTGAAACAATCTTGTAAGAGTCTATGGAACAAAGGCTGGAGAATGGACCAGAAAGGCAGAAAGATAGCAGATGATAGTAAGCAAAGGGAAAAGGCAGAGTCAAAGAGAGTGACACATTTAGAGGAAGTCACAAGCACAGCACTTCCAGAAGGTGGGAAAACTATTTGTACAAAAGACAGACAAGACAAAGAGAATAGCTACTCAAGAGACAGACACTGAGATAATCGTATGCACACAACAACAAAAAATGGGCGGCACGCCTCTGGCTGCGACGCGCTCTCCAGGTGGGAGCAACCTGAATTTCACAGAGACGCCTCTGTGACTATAAAGTACCTAAATCGTTTCTTCTTTCTTCTTCTTCGTCAATCGCTCAGACAGTTTCCGGTCATATTGAGCGCAGATTCTTATGGGTGCAACTCCCCCAAAATGAAAAAAAAACTGAAAGGCAGGGGTCCAGGGACCCATGGCCCTGGCAGGGTACAGGGGCAGAGCCCCGTCGGACGATTCAGGGGGGCAAGTTAAAGAGAGAGGTAACGAGACAGACATACAGTTAAAATGATATAGACAGTTTGAGTCTGATAAGCCTCGTAAAATTATTACATTGCCTTTGTAAACTTCCAAGATGGAACAACCAAGTTCAAAATGCCCCAAATTGCTTGTGGTCTTTCTTTTTTTTTTGTTGAGGAATTAAAAAAAAACTGAAGTTGTTTCTGGTAAAATTAAAAATACTGTAATCAGTGTAAAAATGAAAGGGTAGCACCCATGGATCATGCGTCATGCTGCCGTTATGCGCCTAGCTAGGAAACAGTTAGGCCCAGCATGTCTGTCTTCGGCTGGAGGAGATCTTTGTTAAAGAGATTCTAGAACAAAGGCAGGAGAATGGACCAGTAAGGCAGAAAGATAGCAGATGACAGTAAGCAAAGCGAAAAGGCAGGAGTCAAAGAGAGTGACAGACTAGAGGAAGCTATAAGCACAGACCTTCCAGAAGGTGGGGGAACTATTTGTACCCTACCCCCTCCGGTATCCCCCATGGGGGGGTGGGGGGTGGGGGTGGGGGGGGGGGGGGGGGATTGTTTGACCTACCCTCTCCCATGTCAGTTCTTCTGCCGCTCTGTCCCACTCTATAGGGTTCCAGTTGTTGTCATCTGGGGAAAAAACAAACACAAATAGTACTTTGTTGTAATGGCAACTTTTCAAGTCACAAACACTCCTCGTCTTTGTTTCAATCAAGTCCTTTCATACCAGGCAGCGAAAATCACCCTGACCTTATTTGACTTTTCACTGCCGTGGACTGTTTTACGTGCGTAAAGTGCAAGGGTTGCTGTTGCTGTCGTACCCTGGCTTAACTTTTTAAGCTCCTTATAGCCTGATTCCGCCCATGACATCCATTACTTTCTCCTACCAAGCCGTCTAAAACCGCCCCCGTACACCCACTTCGTTATGCATTTTGGAGTTAAAATTGCAATATCAAAAAATCTAAAATATCACATAACAAAAAAAACATTGCAAGTCAAACATTCTTCATTTATACACAAACCCTGAACATTTGAAGTCAATCCATCAAGTAGTTATTTTTTAATATTTTTTTAAACAAAGTACCCCATTTCAGGCCTAGTTTACCAACATTAATTTGGTGGTTACAGGGAGTAGAGTCGTCATTTTAATCGGGGTTACAAGTGTTAAAGACTCCAGGGATCATCCCAACAGCCGAAGCACTTGCACACTATGCTACAAATGCACCAGCTAGGGATGAGAACATTACGTGTGTGACCGTTTTTGATTACCCCGCCACGTGGGCAGCCACACTCTGATTTCGGAGGATAAGTGCATGGGACTTACTTTAACTCTTCTAGCATCATGTGCAAATACATTCGCCCAGTACATCACACTACACTACCACCAAGTGCAGTGATGTCCTGAGGCCCCGGTCATAGGACATTGACCTATTAAAATAGAAAATGTCCTATTGTGTTCTACCCTGTCAGGACAAATGTCTGATTAAAGTTTTAATACTGGCATTCTTTGTATTATTGATTTCCGCAAGAGCCAGGACATTGTCCTGTTGATTTCTCTCGTCTCAGGACAGTTTGTCCCATCACTTTTCAATCCTCGGTGCATCACTGCCAATGCAAAGACATTCACTGCCAAGCACCTTGCCACGTGTTTGCCTGTTTTCAGAGCTTTATCTCAGTCAGTGACTTTTGCGTTAAACAATGCATGCGCGTTCGAAAAAAATAAGTTACTCCCCTCTTGTTGGTCGAGATGTAACGGACAGCCAAGAACGTCAAAACATACATTGCGCTGGATGAGCTAAACATTCCTTGAGCCAAATAAAGACGATGCTATTTCGAACACTGTTCAAAATAAGGCCTTTTTAAAAACAAATTCATTCATGCATCAAGTTTGTTTGTCTGAGCTTAATCGAAGAAGATCGTTAGAATTTTTAAAATTCTGCAGAGCAAAAAAAACCCCCAAAAAACCACAAAAAAATAGCTAAGGTAAGTCACAGTAAGCCCTGTAGCCTACATAGTAGGATGGGCACTATATAAATGTTCCTCATTATTTATTATTATTAAGTGGGGGATTAGGAAGTGATTGCATTAGAAGTGAAACCCAGACATGCCTACCCCCAAATTTGCTTTTCAGGAACACTCCCACTCAAAATCCATAACAGAGCATGATTTTCAGGAACATAGCTTCCGTCCAGCATCCATCTTCATGGAATTCGCGCACTCCGACGCTTGAAACTGCCAAGCGCGTAGCCAGTCAAATTTTGGCTCGACCTTGGTGAAAGACGATTGGTTGAAAAGCTCTCTCGGAAAACTTCGGGGCTGACTTTCGTAAGCTTTCGGTATTGCTTTCCCGCCTCTCTCTCTCTCTCTCTCTGCAGACGCTAAACCACCAGCCGGCATCGTAATTTTTCGTTGTTGATGTTTTCATTTTTCCCGTAACATGCGCCTGTTTTCCGTATTTTCGGAACACACTGCTAAAATCAATACATTTCCGTAACAAATACGGATAACCCGTGACGGTAAGCATGTCTGGAAGCCGCTCAAAATATATCATCAAAATGGAACACAAATCATGCAAGTCAGCAGCGAGCAGTCCAAACTTAACAGAAAACAAGACTAATACTACTAAGAAAGACTGACACACACTGTCAGAAGAAAACGAACAAACAAAAATTCATAATACACATAATCTTCTTCTTCTTCGATCGCTCAATTTTCATGTCAATTATGAGCGCAGATGCGTCATGCTGCCGTTATGCGCCTACGCAAGAAAATAATGGTCAACCTATGGCGATATTTTTCACGCCAGTGCACTAGGGGCTTATCACGCGATTTTCTTACTTGGGCGTAGTGAGAGAGAGAGTGATGGTAGGACCACTCACTGTGTCTCTCTCTTTCTTTATCCCCAACTAATAATATAGAGAGGATTAGCCCCACACGAGCGTCATGCCCTCTGGCGTGAGAAAAATCGCACTAAGTCTCTCATTAGGCTGAGCATGTCCAACTTCGGCTGGAGGGTTTTTGAAAGTGTGGCGCGCCTCTGGCTGCGAAGCGCTCTCCAAGTGAGAGCAACCCAAATTTCACTATGTGACTATAAAGTACCAAATATAAAAAATACCAAATTTGTCATTTCTACATATTTTTTTCTCCATTCCGTACAAATTTACCTTGCGCAGCGTTGCCGGCGTTGTTGCCACCTTCCATGATGCCGTCGTTGTCCTGATCACCCTCCTCCTCCTCCTCCACCACCCCCTCCCCCCTCCCCCCAGCTCATCCTCCCCCCCCAACCCCGCCCCCGCCCCTGCACCCCCCTCCTCATTGTTGGCCGGGGGGAGGTTGGCCGCTCCGGCCGCGGCATTGTTGGCCGCTCGCTGGCCGTTCCCTCCCCCCTGCCAGACCCCCGATCAGGTTGTTGACCGCTCCGCCGTCCAGCAGATTCTGGGGATCAGACAGAGGAAATGAACGAAGGGTTGAAAAGAAGTAAATAAGCATGTAGGATCTGCTCTCTCTCTCGTCTTCCAGTCTCTCTCTCTCTCTCTTGCCTTTCTGTCTCTGTCTCTCTCTCACCCTAGCTTGGTTGCTGTTGGGGTGCTTGTCAATCTCTAACCAATCCGCCCTCTTCCATCTGCTCTCTCTCTCTCTCTCTCTCTCTCTCTCTCTCTCTCTCTCTCACCCTCCCTCTCTCTGGTAGCTTGCTTGTTCTTGGGGTGCTTGTCAATCTCTAACCAATCCTCCCTCTTCCATGTAAAATCTGCTCGCTCTCTCTCTCTCTCTCTCTCTCTCTCTCTCTCTCTCTCTCTCTCTCTCCCTCCCTCTCTGTCTCACCCTAGCTTGGTTGTTCTTGGAGTGCTTGTCAATCTCTAACCAATCCTCCCTCTTCCATGTAAAATCTGCTCTCTCTCTCTCTCTCTCTCTCTCTCTCTCTCTCTCTCTCTCTCTCTCCATCCCTCCCTCCCTCTCTCTCTCTGTCTCACCCTAGCTTGGTTGTTGTTGGAGTGCTTGTCAATCTCTAACCAATCCTCCCTCTTCCATGTAAGATCTGCTCTCTCTCTCTCTCTCTCTCTCTCTCTCTGTCTCTGAAAACCCCAGGGCTGGGTGGAAAAAAGCATGTAACTTGCTTATCTCATGTTCCCTGGTTAAATAAAATTTCGTTTTCGTTTTCGTTTTCGTTTTCTCTCTCTCTCTCTGTGTCTCTCTCTCTCTCTGTGTCTCTCACCCTGGCTTGGTTGTTGGGGTGGTTGTCGTGCTCCAGCCAGTCGGGGCCCCCTCCGTGTAAGATCTGCTCCCTGAGCCACACCAGACTGATGAACGCACATAGCGTACAGGTCACCACAAAGCAGCCCTGGAAACAGTCTGAGGCTAGGTTCTCTCTGAAACAAGACATAATACATATCATACAATACAGTACAGAATAATATAATGTAATAAACTACAACACAGCACGTCAGAGAGATGAATGCACACAGAGTGCGGGTCACCACAAAACAGCCCTGGAAACAGTCTGAGGCCAGGTTCTCTTTGAAAACAATAAAGACATAACATATACTGTAATTTTCGGGTTAGAAGGCGATATTTTTTTCTCCAATTTCGACCTATGCGCCTAATAAACGAGGGCGCCCTATTAGTGAACAATATCATGAGAAGAGAGGCAATGATTACTGTGCTCACTTCAGTCTACTGTGAGTCTAGACATCGAAAGTGGTCACGCCAATACGACGAATATTCACATTAAAATGCTTCAAAATCCCTATTATCATCTGAGATACCGTCCAACAGATGCCATAGCCCTTCATTGGATGTAAAAAGCATCGTTGTAGAGCTTAAAATGCCATAATTCTATCAGTTTTCGCAAAGAATTGTCCAAACACAACAACAGGAAGCATCACAAACAGAAGTTTGATGATTCGAAACGGGAGCCAACTCGTTTATAACAGCAGTAATGGCGGTCGGTAAGCGTCTACAGAACGCGCATGGGCTTCAAAGTTTGACTTTCTTTTGCAAGATTTTTCTTGAAAATTGCCCTATTCGCCTTATACACCGCAGTGCCTAATGATCCGAAAAATATGGCAATATAGGGTGACACAAAAGAATTGAAACCCACAAAACCGTTCATGAAATGTTTCAATAATAAAGCTATCATTCATTCTGAATGTTCATGTTTATAAAGACAGTTGAATGCATGAAAGACTGCAACAGCTTGGTTTTCCAAGATGCCTCGAAGAGCTCCTGAAAATAACAGTTTCCGTGGTGCACAAGTCAGAGATACCGTTATCTACACCATCCACTATAATATTCTAAATCAAAATCGATATTGCTTAGGAATCTTGCAAGCACACATAATAATAATAATAATAATAATAATATTTTTATTTCATATAGCGCTAAAATCCATACAGTAGTATGCTCGATGCTCGCCTCCCCTCTCTCTCTCTCTCTCTCTCTCTCTCTCTCTCTCTCTCTCTCTCTCTCCCTCTCTCTCTCATAAAGATGTTACTTGAAACTAATAACATTCTGACACAGAACAGCATGACTTCAGATCATTTTTGTTTTGTTTTCAAAGTTATCCTGTTACCTTATCAAGGAAATTGAAAAACTAAAGTGACTTACGTGGACAGCATATCCAGAGGAAGGGTCAGTAGGGAACTGACCGAGCCCGTGAACAAACAGCGGTAGATACGACCTGTCAACACACACATAATATGTACTTGTCAGTGTCAGTACGCATACACACATGGACTTGCAGCAAATAATTTACAGGCACCAGCCCACACACATACACAGAGACAGACAGACAGACAGACAGACAGACAGACACACACACACACACACACACACACACACACACACACACACACACACACACACACACACATACACACACACTCACACAGACACACACACACGCGCGCGTACGCACTCACACACACACACAAAGATACCTACATGCCGTAAGAGGCACTACTCCTAACCCGGTTAAAGCTGAGGGTGTAAAGAAACCAGTTCCTCACATCACACACACAAACACACACATACACACACACACACACACACAGATACCTACAGGCGGTAAGAGGAACAACCCCCAGCCAGGCAAAAGGCACAAGGGTGTAGTGAAACCAGTATCTCACATCAAACACACACACACACACACACACACACACACACACACACACACACACACACACAGATACCTACAGGCGGTAAGAGGAACAACCCCCAGCCAGGCAAAAGCCACAAGGGTGTAGTGAAACCAGTATCTCACACAAACACACACACACACACACACACACACACACACACACACACACACACACACACAGATACCTACAGGCGGTAAGAGGAACAACCCCTAGCCAGGCAAAAGCCACAAGGGTGTAGTGAAACCAGTATCTCACATCAATCACATACACGTCACACCGCACACACACAATCACACACACACAGATACCTACAGGCGGTAAGAGGAACAACCCCTAGCCAGGCAAAAGCCACAAGGGTGTAGTGAAACCAGTATCTCACAGCCCGCGCCATACTCGTCACCAGTCCGCTCACTATGTCACGAATCGGCAGTCGCTTCGGCATGTCCGGAGAATAAACTGTGAAAAAAAAGTTGATGAATAAATAATTAAATAAACAGTGACACAATTAATATGCAAGCATGCATTAAAAAAAAAACAGACCACTGAGCAGTTACTATGCTCACTGTATTTCTAGGACCATAACACAATATTTTTTTGGGCAGAGAGACTCCTGCGCCTTATAATGTGACTACCAGTAGAACCTCCCTTATAAGACCTTCAAAAATCATCCAAAATGATGTCTTACAATACAATGGGAGGGGTCTTATAAGGGACGTACATTTTAATACTTACAAGGAAGACCAAGTAGGTCTTATATTTTGGAGGGAGTCTTATAATGGGAGGTCTTATAATATGGTAGGTTCCACAATGCACTCACTGTGCAAGAAGTGACAATCAATAGTAACAAACATCAAAACTGTTTTTTTTTCATATTTGGTATATTCTAGTCACAGAGACTTACTTATCTGTGAAATTCGGTGCTGCTCAGCTCGCAGTACTCTTTGCGAGCGCGTTGCCGCAAGTGGAAACACACAACACACAACACCCAATTTTCCTTCTTTTTGCGTTTCCTAGGCCATATGGCCAGAATGGGTAAGGGGGTTTTCAGTTTTCAGTTTTAGGGGGAGGGAGGTGGCTCACAGGGTGTGTGGAGGGGGTGTGGGTACACACGTTATGACGCTCTTCTTCTTCTGCTTTCCCAGGCCATATGGCCATATCAATTTACGCATGCCATTTTTAGTTTTCAGGCAGGATGGCTCCAGGTGTGTGTGTGTGTGTAGTGTATTTCTCCCTTCTGCTCCCAGGCTATTTGGCCATGTAACATTTTTCAGGGGTGCGCCTTATACTAGTTATAGTCTCCCCAAAATATGGTATGTTACAATGCACAATGACACTCACTGTGCAAGAAGTGACAATCAATTGACTAAAAAACTAAACAAAACAAAACTGTTGTTGAATTTCATTCATTCATTCTGCCAATAAATTCTAGCTCTCTTGGGGTAAGAAAGAAATAGTACTTACTTGGAGTGAAAGAGTATCTGTGCTTGCACAGCTCGCAGTACTCTTTGCGACTGTACTTGAGCCACTGCACCAAGCTGGAAACACACAACACACAACAGTCAGTCAGCAAAAATGTTCTTCTTCAAGTGAATCGATTTGTTCATCCAGGTAAGGCATACTTCAGAAAAAGCTCATAACCCTTTCAGGTACGCATGTGTCCAGTTTTCAGTTTTCACTGGTCTTCGAGGTTAGCTCCAGGTGTGTGTGTGTGTGTGTGTGTGGCCTAATGTGTGTGTGTCACAGTGTTCCCAATATGTGCAGATGTTTTGGGTCTATGTACAGATACATGTGGGTCTATGACGCTCTTCTTCTTCTTCGTTCCCAGGCCATATGGCCATAACGGGTAAGGTACGCATGTGTCCAGTTTTCAGTTTTCACTGCAACTCCCCTGCACTAAACGATCGCATTCCATGCCTTCAGCCGACACATTCTGATGTCAGCTAACACATAGAAAGAAGGAAAATTTCACATTCCGATCTTTGACCCCCCTCTACAACCAAAGCTGAATGTAAACTAAGCAATGATTGGTTGATTTCAAGAGAGGCAAGGTCAAAGCAAACTGAAAGTAGGTTATGATGTTGCACTGGAAAGCTGGCTACACGCCATAAATCAAAACCTCTTCAAAACTCTTATGAGCTGGATCTGGATCGTCCTCCGCTCATTCGTCCTAAACGGTTGTGCGAGCCATGAGCCGGATCTCGGCTCATTCGCAGACATCCCGAGTGAGTTAATGAGTATTTTTTCTAATTAATAATAACCAAATGGCTGGCGGCCGAAAAGGGTTAAGATTTATAGAAAAGAGAGAGAGGGAGGGATCTGGGACTACTTCGCAGACATCACATGACTACCTTAGGGTCATTGCATTCATTTTTCTAAAGATTTGCATCAACGCCTAATGAATCTGTCCATCTACATTAATAAATAGAGAAATCACGTACACAATGACTAGAGAGAGAGAGAGAGAGAGAGAGAGAGAGAGAGAGAGAGAGAGAGAGAGAGAGAGAGAGAGAGAGAGAGAGAGAGAGAGAGAGAGAGAGAGAGGAGAGAGAGAGGGAGAGAGAGAGAGAGAGAGAGAGAGAGAGAGAGACAGAGAGAGAGAGAGAGAGAGAGAGAGAGAGAGAGAGAGAGAGAGAGAGAGAGAGAGAGAGAGAGACTTGAACTTTATTTTTCATGGATAAAGATTTTAGGCAACGCCTAAGCAAGTCTTCCAATCTGTCCTTGGTACATAAATAAATCGAACAAGAGAGAAATAATATATGAGAGAGAGAGAGAGAGAGAGGAGAGAGAGAGAGAGAGAGAGAGAGAGAGAGAGAGAGAGAGAGAGAGAGAGAGAGAGAGAGAGAGAGAGAGAGAACATAAATAAAAACATAAAATTATTTCTTGTGATGCCTTGAAGGAAAGCAATGAATGAATAATTTATCGTAATTGCTACACTTTGCTAGTGTTATAGTAGATGAAACAATGTAGTGTGTAGTCTGTAATGGTCCTGCTTGTAAACACAAAACAATAACTTTGACTATATAAAATTAAATCAGACACACACACACAAGCAGACAGACATCAATAGACGTTATACGAGCGTGTGGGTACACACACATGCGCATGCGTGCATAAACACAAACACACGCACAACACACACACACACGCACACTCACACACATACACCACACACACACACACACACACCAGGCATGGTAGTGGGGGCAAAGTGAGTTTCGCGGAAGAATATCCAACTGATTCTGCATTACATTTAAAAGATGTCGACTCAAACTAAAATGATGAAATTGGGCGTCAAAATGAAAGAAGAAGAAAAAGAAGCACTAGGATCACAAATCTGGAAACGTGTGGCGTGAGCTAGGCCGCGCACGACTGCTAACGGGAAGTTGCTTGTTCAGTCATTCACATCTGGTTCCGCAAAGCGATTGCATAGGTTTTAACACACGTAATTTTTAGGCACCCGAGCAAATTTTTACCCCGGCTTTTTTTTTGGGGGGGGGGGGTTCAGTTTCATGGATTTTCCGGGATTCAACCATGCCTGATAGTGATACACACACACAACACCAATCTTGATGGATTTTCCGCCTGATTCACGGAGGTCTACCATGCTTGATACACACACACAACCCACCAATCTTGATGGACATATTTGATGCTGCCTGATACACACACAACCCACCAATCTTGATGGACATATTTGATGCTGCCTGATACACACACACAACCCACCAATCTTGATGGACATATTTGATGCTGCCTGATACACACACACAACCCACCAATCTTGATGGACATATTTGATGCTGCCTGATACACACACACAACCCACCAATCTTGATGGACATATTTGATGCTGCCGGTGCACACACAGGGGTAGTACAGCGGTTTGTCTGTTGTCCCCTCACACCGGCACACGCGACAGATATCTGCACAATTGACATACACACTTATCATTATGATAGCATGGTGTCCTAAACAGGCTCTACTGAACTCCACCGAAGTGACTCAGCAGCAGTGCAGTGTCTCCTCGGTTGGCTGCCTCCTGACGGCCTAACACAGATTCACTCCTCTTGGACTGCTGGTCTCGGATTATGCGACATGAACGTGCAGAGGTGTGGCTGCGAATTGGGACTCAGAATGAGCGGCATGGGAGCAACGCCACTGTACGGCCCAGAAGATGGGACAGCAAAACAAATTTGTTTTAAATGATGATGGCTTGACATCATCCTCAAAATGTCATTGTGTAGATCTGGGTCTTGATGGTTACATTAACATATGCCACTGTATTTTAAAAGAAACACAAAAAAACATTTCTCCTGTGTTCTAAAAACCTTGGATGTAAGAAACTCATGCAATGAAAATCAAATCCATGAGATAAATCGTACACATAACGCATGTATAAAAAAAAATTGCATTTTGGGGGTCAGCTCGCAAAAGATTTGAAAAACCAATAACTTAAATCTTGCATAATCAAATTAAAACTGTCTGGTTTACTGTGGTGGCTTAGGGACAGCATTGATTGAATTAAATTTTACTTTCATTTTTTTTCAGATTCTTTGGAAATGATGCGGGCAATCATGAATCATCTGGCTAATTGTGATGTGACACCAGAGGAACATTTTCAAAAGCGCAACACAAGAAGCAAACATAGATAACTGCTTTCAACCAACAAGTTACAAAACAGCTGGTAGACTGGAAATAATTGTTTTTAAAGTCAACTTTTGGGGGCATCAAAGACTTCAGGGGAAATTTCAAATTCAATTGATATATTTGACTAAGAATTGAATGATCTGCCTTTATAAATGATCTGCCTGAGTGTGTTACATCATCATTTATGTATTTAGAAGCATTGATTATAAATTATTGCATTATAGGAAAATTAAACCGTAAAACCTTGACCGCTAAGAATAATAAATCTCAAATTGGAAATTTGATATTTATTATTCCCCATTGACCCTTGGAAGTGACCCGAGACATGAACCTGGAGACGTCCAAAGCCCAAAACGTGGTGGCCCAGTGGGAGCATGAAGATCTGGCGAAGGTGATTACACTACATTCTATTTTTACGCAACAAATCCAACTTTTATTACCAAAGTTCTAAATAACACCATCCTCCAACAAACCCATACCTGGGCATTCTACTATCTGAGGACCTAAAATGGGGACCACACATTTCCAACATTACAAAGAAAGCAAGCTGTACCCTTGGTTTCCTCCGACAAAATCTCTGTCGCTGCCCACCATGGTGTAAAACCAATGCCTATTTTAGTATTTAGCTCTAGTCAGACCTTTAGTCTTTACTAGAATATGGTGCAGTTGTGTGGGACCCTCATCTACAGAAAGACATTAACAGTATAGAACGCATACAATGAAAAGCTGCCCGCTTCATCACTGGCGACTATAACTTATGTCTACAACGCCTGGCAGTGTCAACAAACTTCTCGAAAAAACTGAGCTTCTAAGTTCTATCCCTTCAACAAAGGCACCAACACATCAATCTGACCATGCTCAGAGTGGTTGAGGGGTTAGTACCGGCCTTACCCCCTGAACACTTTATCACTTATCACAAATCGAGCAGGCTGATAGTGATAAGATCCAGACTTCCTTACTCGTCGAACCCAATCAGATCTTCAGTGTAGAAACAACAAAGCAATAAAAGTTCCCTCCTCAAACACTGACCAGTTCAAAAACTCTTTCTTTGTTAGAACACCAACGGAGAGGAACCATCTGAATAACAGCACCGTCCAAGCCAGGCCTTCAAAAGACAGCTATCAGTCAACCAACATCCAGGGTTCATTCTTGGCGTTGGTCATTGACTCATAAACCTTCGATTTTGACCGATAGTTTTAGCAGGCAGGTGGTCATCTGACCGATTGATTTTTCGTCAAAGCAGTCAACAACTTCAAGGAATCTGTCGTCTGCTAAACTTAGTTCTTCCGCGGCCTCGGACCATAATCAGAACTAAAAAGTTGTATCTGGCGAAACGAACGCCGAAACGAAGAAATGGCGGCATTGCACATTCGGTAAAGCTTTTCCGATCTAACTTTTTGAAGTTCCAGCATGACCTAGGCCTATCCTAGTCTTCTAGTGCTAAACAAGATCGTTCTTCTTAACAGATCGTTTCTCGGCCTTTTGACAACAATTCGTGTTTAAAACCAGCCATGCCTCCCAAAAAGAAGCCACGAGTAGGAAAGGGGCAGAAGAATATGTTTGCTAGTTTCGGACTCACTCAGACATCGTCTGCAACTTGTAGTGATCGTTGGAATTAGGTCAAGCCACCCCAACTATTCCATATCAAAACTCCGAACCTGATTTTCGCTTCGTGCCACAGCGGTCAGTCTGTTTGCTTTGCCTGGTTGTCAGTCTTGTTTCTGACCATCCGGGGTTTTCCTTTCTAAAGCAGACACATGTCCGGTCATTCCAAAACGATCTTTGTTTAGGCCTACATCTGAATGCTTGTTCGCGAGAGTGAAGCGCTTCAAGTTTAAGGTCTGATTTCTTCGCTTACCAAATCTGAACGTTTTTTGCAAGTTCAACAGTGGAAAAAACAGCAGCATCAAGCCGTTCTTTTAGAGATATGAATGGCATCATCTCAAAAACATAAGCTACTGCATATATGCAAGTGTGTGTGTACGCTTGTGTGTCTGTCTTTCTGTCCATATCTCGATCTGTTTGTCTCCCCCCCCCCCCTCTCTCTCTCTCTGTAGTCAGCCTATTCCAGGGGTTATGCACATGTGTTTGCCTGTGTGTTCACTGTGCATAAAAACACTATGAATGAGAATGAGATTACATTAAAAAAAGCAGGATCATAGGGTTAAATTGGGAGTAGGAATATTAGTTACCTTTGACTTTATTTTTACATTAAACTATGAAATGGCAAGGTACATTTTACACTCTGTGTGTGTGTGTGTGTGTGTGTGTGCATGTGCGCGTGTGTGTGCGCGTGTGTGTGTATGTGCGCGTGTTTGTGTATGCGTGCATGTGTCTGTCTGTGTGTGTGTGTGTGGGAGAGAGAGAGAGAGAGGGGGGGGGGGGGGGGGGGGGAAGGAGAAAATTAAAACAAAATCTGATCAAAACCTTCAACAATGGGAAAAGCCTAGGCCACATCTGTTTGCTAACCTTCATGAACATGGTATGCACCGCGGTAAATCTGTGACCTGTTGTTTTGGGAAAATGACCTATTGATTTTTCTGCCAACTGGTCAAATGACCTATGATGTCCTGTGGCAAGAATGAACCCTGATTACATCAATAAATCGCCTCTGCGCAATCTCTCCCCGTCGCAGTTAAAGAAGAAATCGATGGGACTGCTAAAAAGCTTGACGACTTGAGTCCCTATAGATTGAGATTCTACTATTACTACTAGTGTAGTACTACTATTACTACTACTAGTACTAGTGTACTTGACTACCCCTACTAAGTATTTAAGCAAATAGGCAAGATGCGGGAGGGATCTTCTTTTTGACTGTGCGTGGGGATGATTAATTTGATGACTTGTGCCAATGAAGGAATCACACAATATATCAATGACAGAGAGACACTGGCAGACAATGACACCTGAGCAAACGAGATTTCAAAGCCAATGCCACACTGACACAGTGAGCAACATTATACATTGAACATAAATATTGGAGAGAAAAAAACGTGAAAATATTTTTTGTTTCATACTCATAGACTATCATTGGGCACATAAACTACATGAGTCCGTTTCGTCTAGATTATTGAGGCGCTAAGCATGCACAAGAAAGGCAGCGGCAGAATTATCGATAAACAAAATCTCTGGATGGTTTACCTGGCTGTCCGTCTTGGTCGTCCATCTTGGTTATTGGCGTCATAAGTATGTCGTTAAATTATCACGTTTCTTAAAACTGATTAAAATAAAGTGAGCCAAATCGTCTTGTTATCTATATATTAATGGCTCATTATGCTTGATATTTTGGTCATTTTCGCTTTTGTACTTTTAACTTTGTTGAGTTTTTGTTTCTGTTTACGACAATGCGCATTTCCGGTTCTCTAACCTAGAAACCAATGACGCTCTAATGTGCTAAATCTAACTAACATTTTCCATCTCTTGCTCACTCTGAAGCTCAGTCAAGATGGACAAGTTAGAGACAGCGAAGAAGTTTCGGATGGACCATCTTCCCCCCACCATTGACCCCTTGGCCCTGCAATTGACCCGAGACATGAACCTGGAGATGTCCAAAGCCCAAAACGTGGTGGCCCAGTGGGAGCATGAAGACCTGGCGAAGGTGATTGGTAGTACACCCCCCCCCCCCCCCACCCCACCCCACCCCGCGTATCTCCACGAGGGGGGGGGGGGGATATGATTCTGTATAAAAAAATTAAAAGTTGTTGGGTTGGTTTTTTAAAAGTTAGATACCAATTCTATCATGGTCATGATGATGCTGCAGTCGAAAAGTCATAGTTTTTGTAGGGGATCAATGTGTTGTGGTGGTGATAATGATGATGATAATCATAAATATAATTCCCCCTTCCTTTAAGTTTAACTCCTTGAGGAGTCATTGGGGCGCCACAGTGAAGTCTTCACCAACTTCCTCCAGCTCTGTCGGTCGTGAGCCAGAGTCTGGGTTTCTGCAAATTATTTTGCTGTCCATTCTGTAATGTTGTCAGGCCATCGTTTCTTTTATTAATTTATAATTAGGTGAACCGAAACTTTTGCTTGAGACAAATTGTTTAAAATTCTTCTTATCTTGATATTGACGATGATGCACTGATGATGATAATGATGATGATGATAATGACGATGATGATGATTATGATGATGATGATGGTAGTGATCATGATGCTGATGATAATGACAATGATGATTTCAGGTGAGAATCAGAGTATTTCGTGGTCACGAGGACGCAGTCAACAAGTGTCAGTTTTTCTGCGAGGACTCCAAAGTGCTAAGCGTATCGGCGGATTGCAGCATCAAGGTGTGGGACCCAAAGCAGGGGACAGAACTGCACAGCATCAACGAGGCTCATAGCATTAACGCTGCCGATGCACACTGCTTCGAGGATGGCTCCAGGTGTGTGTGTGTGTGTGTGTGTGTGTGTGGTGTAAATCCTTACTTACAGATACATGCACGTCTATGACGCTCTTCTTCTTCTGCTTATATGGCCATAATGGGTAAGGTAGATATGTGACTGGTTTTCAGCTTTCACTGGTCTCCCCGCTGCGTACAGCCGACACATTCCGATTTCGGAGGAGCTCAAAGGAGAAAAATTATTTGGAAGATTTTTTTTTTTTTTTTAAGGATGAAGTCTGACGTAAGTCAGAAAGATTGTAGATGATGGAAAGCTAAGGGGAAAGGCAAGAGTCAAAGAGAGTGGCAGATTAGAGGAAGCTACAAGCACAGAACTTCCAGAAGGTGGGGGGAACTATTTTTACAAAAGACCCCCTGGTATCCCCACGGGAAGGGGGCGGGGTCGTATGGAGACACGAGGCATCCACCCACTACCCCGACTGGAAGTGGAAGAGTTAAAGAGAGACTCCTTCAAATACGACTCTCTAAAACTCTAGAGGCATGTTTAGTGCGCTGATTCTGACCGCCTGGTTTTGAAGGTACAATTGAACACAGATGTGTGAGTGTGTGATCGACCGCTCACAGTATTAACGCTGCCGATGCCCACTGATTTTAAGATGGCTCCAGGTGTGTGTGTGTGTGTATCTGTGTGTGTTTGTGTGCATATGTGTGTGTATGTGTGTGTGTGTGTGTGTGTGTGTGTGTGTGTGTATGTGTGTGTATGCATGTGTGTGATCTCTTGCGTTTGGCAACCTCCCCAAAAAAACATGGACAACAACCCTCCATTGGGCACCACCCCCCTGTAAACTATATTGCATTATTTTTTTTTAATGCATTAATTCATTCGTCAATGCTTGCTGGTTTGTGTGTGTGCAGGTTTGTGAGCTGTGGGTGGGACAAGTACCTGCACTACTGGGACATGGAGACTGGACAACGCATTGTGAGTAATGTCGTTTTCTGTTCTTCTGGCTAAGGCCGTGCACACACATAAGCGGATATTCCATGCGGAAACCCGTGCGCAATCCATAAATAAGTGAAACAAAGAAGGGAAAAGATTTGCGCACGTGTCGGAATTTTCCCATTATGCGTACACTTTTATCCTTGTTTCTTCCACTTATGAGGGTTTTGGTGGGACAACTTACTGCGTCTACTGTGAACCCGGAGACTTATACTTTTTACGCCCATCAAAGTCAAGTAAAAAAAAAAGAAGAAAAAGGCATGCATGGAATTAAGTAAATGCATTATGTAAGTGATTACTGTAGTGGCGTATAATGTCAAATTCCCATTAGTTTTTAGAATTGAACTTCGATCACAACTTTTGCTGAACACTTTTTTTAATGGTGTGTGTGTGTGTGAGAGAGAGAGAGCATTGCTTAAAGTACTGGACTGATCCTGATGCCTATTTTCCAGTGGACGTCCAGTAATCCAGACATCCTGACCTGCTGTAAGATTTCCCACACTTGTCTACTGCTCTGTGAGTGCGTGTGTGCGTGTGTGTGTGTGTGTGAAATCAATGTGCTTCCGTTATTTGAGCATGAATACCTGAAGTGATTGTGATGCCTATTTTTCAGTGGACAGCCAGCCACCCAGACATCCTGACATGCTGTAAGACCTCCCTCAGTGGCAGACTGTGTGTGTGTGTGTGTGTGTGTCAGGAGATAAACACCTGAAGTGATTGTGATGCCTATTTTCCAGAGGACGGCCAGCCACCCAGACATCCTGACGTGCTGTAAGATCTCCCACAGCGGCAGACTGTGTGTGTGTGTGTGTGTGTGTGTGTGTGTGTGTGTGTGTGTGTGAGGAGCATAAACACCTGAAGTGATTGTGATGCCTATTTTCCAGTGGACATCCAGCCACCCAGACATCCTGAACATGCTGTAAGATCTCCCACAGCGGCAGACTGCTGTGTGTGTGTGTGTGTGTGTGTGTGTGTCTGTTGTGCCCAGTCTCAAGTCGTCAAAATGATCTTTATTGAGGATAAAGGAGTAAGCTTGATCTTTTTTTTCATCCTGTCAGAATGAAAAGTAATACGAAAGCAACTCGACAAAATAAACATGCAAAACATCTCATTCCAAACTACTAAACATTAGCCTAATAATCTAACGCATTGAAATAACTCTATTGAGAGAGAGAGAGTCAGAGAGAGAGAGAGAGAGAGCGTCATGCTGAGAGAGAGAGAGAGAGAGAGATAAATGGGGATATTGAAGTGAATGTGGTTGTGTCTTCCCCATTTCATTTCCTCCCCATCACCCATATTAACAATTCCTGGACACAATGGAACAAAGCAAAGAACAATCAAAGTATAAAGAATTGTAAAGTATCAATTAAAAGGACATATCCCGACGGAATAGGTGCTAGATTTCTAAAGTTAGAGACTAATTCATAGGGTTTCTAACATATGAAATTCCAGAAGTGCTTTCATAAATGTCTGTCTTGATGTACACGATTTTAAATTAAAAGACCTTGTTATCCGCCGTACAGCCGGAGTACAATAAACTAGATTTATAAAGATTATTACGGGGTCTGGGAAAAGAAAGTTTGTGTGTATGTCTGCTTTCGTTGCTAACAAAATGTTGGGTGATTTTCTTAGGGGCTATTCCATTCAAACGTGTACATGCATACACCACAGTGATATAACACCTATGTCACTAAATGGCAGGATGTTTAAAGATTTGTAATCACATTTAGTGAGTGAACTGGACTTCAACTGTAGAATTTTATTGCTCAGTTGTGTAAACGATTTAAGGATTCAGATTTGTTTCGCTGCTATTTTGATGCATAATTTATAAGGGATAAGATATGTGCAGAAGAAAGCTTTTTCGTGCGTGCACGATTCAAAAATCTTTTTATTCTTGCAAGTTGATATATTCTTTTGGAAATGCGTTTGCTGATTAGATATATGGCTGGCTGTGAAAGGGTTAATGTATGGCATTTTCATAAACGCTATAGTGATTGTGATGCCTATTTTCCATTGGACATCCTCCCAGACATCCTGACGTGCTGTAAGATCTCCCACAGCGGCAGACTGCTGTCCATGTGTGTTATTATGTATTATGGACAAATAAACACCTCATGATCGTGATGCCTATTATCCTGTGGACGTCCAGCCACCCAGACATCCTGACGTGCTGTAAGATCTCCCACAGCGGCAGACTGCTGTGTGTGGGATCCGATCTGTTCGCCCAGCTCTTCGTCTATGACCTGGCTTCGGGGGAAGTGGTCCATCAGATCAAAAGTGAGCCCAGGACATTAACCCTTTCACCACCAGCCATTTTTCATCCCTGAAATACCAGACATGGGGGTTCAAATTGATCCAAAATCATTACTTGTTTTGAAGTTTAGGGGTTATTTTGTTTTGATTTTATCATATATTACTTAAAAAGCATACAAATTTGTCGAATTAAAGATTTGATATGCCGTTTTAATGGAAACCATCCAAGATGGCCGCAAACAACAAATGTTTGAAAGAATAAAACTCAAAAAGTATTGCAAATATTTTGATTCGGTTTTTTTATATTGATTATAGGCAATGTTTTCTAACATTTACAGGGCTATTTTCAAATTGAAACAATTTAGAATTTTTAACGAATATTTTAATATATGTCCCTTATTTTCTTCAGAAAATCTGGTTCACATGAAACTTTTAGATGGGATAAATAGAAAAGTTTACAAGATACAGAGAAATCGTGTTGTAAATTTGAAGATATGTATATAAACAAACACCATGCCAAATTTGAATGCTCTATCTAGATTATTAAAGATGGAGTGATCTTTTGAAATACACATTTTGGTGCAAAAACAGAAAACTGAGAAATCGAGGAAATAAACATAAAAAAAATAATTTATGGTTTCCATGGAAACGGCATATCAAATCACATAATTTGACACATTTTTATGCTTTTTAAGTAATATATGATAAAATCAAAACAAATAAAACTCTTATGTCTACGTTTATGCTGTGTACACATGCATAGAAACAGCTGTATCCGGATTTGGGGCTAAAAAAAAAAAAATTTAATAAATCTGGAAGTAACAAATAAAAAGAGAGAGAGACAGTGAGTGGTCCTACCATCACTCTCTCTCTCTCACTACGCCCAAGTAAGAAAATCGCGTGATAAGCCCCTAGTGCATTGACTGCCCTCTGGCGTGAAAAATATCGCCATAGGTTGACCATTGCTTCAGCTGCTGGGATGATCCCTGGAGTCTTTAAGCCAGGGAACAACAACAACAACAGAAATATGAAGGGGTGTGCACATTATATGCAAAAATCCATCCGCTTATCTTGTCCTTTCTTTTGCTTTAATTGCGGATGGGGTTCTGTGCGGAAGTTTTCGTAAATGTGTACAAGCCCTAAACTCGAACAAGATCAGTTGGTACGTGTATGCTGTTGTTGTTGTCGTTGTTGTACCCTGGCTACAAAAACCACCAGGGATCATCGCAACAGCCGAAGCACTTGAACAGTATGGTACAAATGCACCAGCTAGGGATGAGAACATTACATATGTGACCGTTTTTGATTACCCCGCCACATGCGCAGCCACACTCTGACTTTGGCGGATTTTGGACTGATGATGTTATGCTAGGAGCTTGCCATGGCTAAAGACAATCCCTGCATAACTATGCAGAGCATAGCAACATTTTTTTGATGTAGCCTTGGTGTTCTAGCCTATGTCAATTGGTCTGACACAGCCTTAAGCCAAGGTGAGGCCCATTATTATGAACTCCTACCATCAATTAAGGCATTGTTACAGGACTTTAAAACTGAACATTTGAGGACAGAAATATTTTATTCCCAGGTCCATTAAGCTTTTAAATTCATGGTTTATTCTGTGAAATGGTTTCTTTTTTTACAAAATGAATTTCAGCATGTCCGTCCATTGGAAGTGAACGTGTGTGAGTGTTGTTATACTGCTGTTCTTAATCATACTCCATGAAGTAATAACTGATTTATGATGTATATGTTCTTACAATCTTTAACTTAACCTGTTGTTAATCAGTATCCTATATTTTCATTTACTTCTCTTTTGCATTTTAATCATACTCTGTTAATGAATTATTATGGGATCTAAGAATATAAGATGTATATGTTCTTGCAACTTTAAACTTGAGCTGTTCTGATCAAAACCCAGTAGTTTTAACCAAATAAAGTACTCTGTTATGAATTATAAAACTATTTTAAGATTTATGTATTCTTAACTGGTATATGGCTCCCGCTCACCTGCGTGCGCATCTCGACCCTTCCAACGGAAGTGTCGCCATCTTAGTCAGATTTGTGTGTAAACAGCATCGATCTGGCATTTTTCAAACAAAGTTACTGACTAAGATGGCGGTCTCTCCCATACTATGGAGCGCTCCTTGTGGCCGGATATGACGACACATGGGTACAAGCCATAGATGCGTTACTTTGTGTGTGCAATACGGATGGCATATTCGTTTCTCAGCTAGGTGATTCTTGTTTATAAATTAGTTAATTTAGTGTGTGCAATATGGTTGGAGTGTTTGTTTCAGCAATGTGATTTTTGTATTTTTCAACCCTTAATTAATTTCAATATCTTATGTGTTTTAATGTTGTGATTTTATTTTTGCAGCCAATGTAAATTTCTCAGTATTGAGATAATAAAGTTTACTTGAAGTTGAACTTGATGATCGTGTTTTCAGACTATCACAAAAAGCAGCTGACGTCTTGCTGTTTCTCTCCTGATGACACTAGAGTTATAACAACGTCCACAGACCGCACAGCCAAAATCTACGACCTCAAGACGGAGACCTGCACAGTCAAACTGGAGTGAGTAGCGTGTGTGTGTGTGTGTGTGTGTGTGTGTACACGATGACCAAATTCTACTTCCTCAGTCAAACTGGAGTGAGTAGTGTGTGTGTGTATATGTGCGTATGCGTATGTGTGTGTGTACACGGCCAAATTATGCTACCTCAAGACAGTGTACAATCAAACTAGAGTGAGTAGTGTGTGTGTGTGGAGGTGTGTGTGTACACTGACAAATTATACTACCTCAAGGCAGAGCTCTGTACAATCAAACTGGAGTGAGTAGTGTGTGTGTGTGCGTGTGTGTGTGTGTGTGTGTGTGTGTGTGTGTGCATGGCCAAATTCTACTACCTCAAGGCAGAGCTCTGTACAATCAAACTGGAGTGAGTAGTGTGTGTGTGTGTGTGTGTGTGTGTGTGTGTGTGTGTGTGTGTGTGTGTGTGTGTGTGTGTGTGTGTGTGTGTGTGTGTGTGTGTGTGTGCATGCATGTGTGTGTGTGAGAGAGAGAGAAAGCAAGAGCATATAATTATAAAACGGTACCATGCTCATACACTATCTGTCCCCCATTGGGACAAAAAGTAAACCAGCACAATCTTATTTTATTCTTTTCACAGCACAGAGCTACCTTCAAAAAGTATACACAGTTAGTGGTGTTTGTGGTTTCTTTGATCAAATATAATTATGAGAGAGCGAGAGAGAGAGAATATGTGAGTGTGTTCAAGTGAGAGAGAGAGAGAGAGAGAGAGAGAGAGAGAGAGAGAGAGAGAGAGAGAGATATGTTATCTCAGCACAAATAATAATAATAATAATGAGGACAAATTTATATAGCGCCCATCCTACTATGTAGGCTACAGAGCGCTTTACACACAATTGAAATGAAATAAAAACATGAAACAAAAATCCAATAACATGAGCAAACAAAACAATAGGCCCACCGGTCAGACTTCGGACAGTATCTCTAGCTGCTCCATCACGGCAGATGAGCGTAAACATGACATTCAATTTTTTCCAGAAGCCACAACAGCTACGCTATATATTATTGACCTGCCCTTTTGCGGCAAAATGAAATTTAAAATATTAACTGTTTATGCAATGATTGAGAAACCGTTATAATAAGCAAAGTGAAAAGAAACTCTTTGGAGAGCCGGACAGCAGAAGGTCTTCAGAGAAGAAGCCCCCCCTCAATCAAGTGTTTCGGCCTTGAACTCCTTACACTCTAAGGTGGCCGGGCCACACCCAGGTCATGACTCTGGGTGACCCTCTGCTCACTGTCCCCCCCCCCCCCCCCCCCATTTCTGAAACTTATGTTGTTTTGGGGTTTTTTGCATTTCAGAGGCCACGATAACGGTATCTCTAGCTGCTCCATCACGGCAGATGAGCGTAAGTTTGCTACGGCATCATGGGACAAAACCATCCACATCTGGGACATATCTACGGGCATGTACAGGTACAGTTGTCCCTTTTTTTTCTTTTTAATTTGTCAAGATCATCTTTCTTCTTACTCATCAATAACTCAGACAGTTACGCCTTGGCATGAGGCTGTGTCAGACCAGTATAAGCTAGAACACCAAGGCTACATCAAAATGTTGTTATGTTCTGCACAGTTGTGCGGGGATTGTCCTAAGCCATGACAAGCTCCCAGCATAACATCATCAGTCTAAAATCCTCCGAAGTCAGAGTGTGGCAGCCCACGTGGCGAGGTAATCAAAAACGGTCACACACGTAATGTTCTCATCCCTGGCTGGTGCATTTGTACCATAGTGTTCAAGTGTTCCCACTGTTGGGGATGATTCCTGGAGTCTTTAAGCCAGGGTAAGACAACAACAACCCAGACAGTTTCCTGTCAATTATGAGCGCCGATGTGTGAAATGCCGTTAGGAAACAGTTAGGCCCAGCATATCTGTCTTCAGCTGGAGAAAATCTTTGCAAAAGTTTCTAGAACAAAGGCAGGAGAATGGACCAGAAAGGCAGAAAGATAGTAAATGACAGTAAGCAAAGGGAAAAGGCAGAGTCAAAGAGAGTGACAGATTATAGGAAGTTACAAGCACAGAACTTCCAGAAGTTTGGGGAACTATTTGTGCGAAAGACCACCCCCCCACCCCCCCCCACCCCCCCGGTATCCCCATGGAGGACAATCATCTTTCAAAGTCTTTTGCGTCTTACAGATGCTGGTTAGCCTGATTGGGTTATCACAATGACATAAATACGGCTTGTTTTTTTCGAACTTCGATTAAAAAGCAACAAGAACAAGCTCTACTGACATAATAAAACACAGATATGAACGAAGGTAAAAAAGAATGTTGTCTAATGAAAAGGTTTTCTCTCTTCTTCTTCTTCCGATTGGGGATGTTTATCCTGTCCCACGCCCAAAGTCTTCATGTTTATCCTGCCCCACGCCCAAAGTCTTCATGTTTATCCTGCCCCACGCCCAAAGTCTTCATGTTTATCCTGCCCCACGCCCAAAGTCTTCATGTTTATCCTGCCCCACGCCCAAAGTCTTCATGTTTATCCTGCCCCACGCCCAAAGTCTTCATGTTTATCCTGCCCCACGCCAAAGTCTTCATGTTTATCCTGCCCCACGCCCAAAGTCTTCATGTTTATCCTGCCCCACGCCCAAAGTCTTCGCTTAGACTGCAATTGGCGCACAGGATGCATGCTTTGTGAGTTCGTGTCATCCATTCCACCGGCACACACGGCCTACTCATACCGAATAGTGGAATGGGCTTTAACGTGCGTGCAAGATCTTGTGCGTGCATTCGCACACAGGACCTCGGTTTTAGGTCTCATCCAAAGGACCAGGAAATAGGAGTAAAGCATTTTTCCCAAGGACACAACACCGTGACCAGCCAGGTTCGAACCCACCGCACCCGCAAACCCTTTGGATTACGAGCGGCAACTCTAACCAACCGGCCAAGGCCTCGGCTCTCTAGGATCCGAGAGATTTCAAAGAGCAGGAAGATTATTAGAAACGGGTATAGTTTATTGAAAATACTGGTATGCATCATCATCAGATACAATACCTGGTACATTTTTGTATGTGTGTGTCCATCTCAGATCTAAAGGGCCCACATTACTGAAAGGCAGCCATGATGGATTAGTGACGGCGTGTAACTTCTCTGATGATGGTATGTTTTTTGGGTGGGGTTTTTTTCCGTCTGTTAAGGGACGAAATTACTCTGAATTAAACAAAATGCTTAACTCACTCTGAATGAATGAAAAATGGTGTTTTACGTCCTCTCGGTCTGGAACAGACACATATGGGACATTTGTAGATACAAAGATGGTGGGAACAATACTGGAGGCAATGCCTGGAGGCAGTGCCCCACCAGTAAAGTCCTGATTTTTTTAGCAATACAGATAGGTGTAGCAGTAAGCACACCTCGGTTAAACTTCATCGGCTATAGTACCGCCACAAGTGATCATGGCGTAATTCACTATATGCTGGCCGAATGTTTCCCTTCACAACCGCTCAACACTAGCCAGGTTTACATTCGTTTTATCAAAATTATTGTTAACAGAATGCTTAATGGTACAGTTTTGAAAATTTGTGGCATTATTTATAATAATAAAAGTTAACGTCTGTTAAAGTTCCAAAGTAAATTTTTCATTACTGGCCAATTAATGACGTTTTTCAAAAAATCATGACAAAGAAGACAAAGAGGGGGGTAGTGACTCGCTTTCATTCATTGTCGTTCTTAAAATAGACTAGAAGTCATTTCATTGGTTGAAAACTATTAAGGGACTGTAGAGGAATACTTTTATACCACTTTGAACCGCGCATGACTGTTGACCTATGAACTATGATTTTTTTAAGTTCACCTGCGATATCCCGTTACCTTAGTAACGAAGCGTTGTGCGCATGTCCTGCGATCTCGTTGCAGGTTAGCACGGATTAAGACATTTTCAAATACAGCAACATTCAATTCTTGTGCATGTTCATATAATTTTCATTGACAAATGAAAAGCAACAAGTGTTTTCTTGAAGACTGTCTTGTTGATAAACATACTTTCTGTTTCGCATCATTGTGTTCAGGGCTGGCCAAATTAAACAAATTTCACTACCCCCCCGGGCGAGTAACTTAAAAATTTTACTTGCCCGAACAAAATTTGTTCGGGCGAGTAAAATGTTTTCGGAAAAAACAACAAAAATGCCTGAACACACACACGCACGTGCACGCACACGCACACACACACACACACACACACACACACACACACACACAGTGACACACACACACACACACACGCACGCACGCACGCACGCACGCACAGTAACACACACACACACACACACACACACACACACACACACACATTGACGCACAAGGGAGAGGGAAGGAGAGAGAGAGAAGAACAGAAGTGAAAGAAGAGGAAGAGAAAGAGAAAACAAATATTGGGAATTGCCAAATATGATATGATAAGATTAACCCTTTCGCCGCCAGCCATTTTTTAGTCAAAAAACACCATTAAACTTATCTGGGTAGAGAAAAATTTGTTTTTGCAATATTGTGAATTCCTCTGTGACATGTATAACATTAGGGCTATCCTTACCTCCCAAAATGAAGAAAATAGGGTCTTCGGTTAACAGGCCCTGATTTGATGCTTTTTAGTGACATGGGTGTTAAACCATTGTGGTGCATAAATGCGACATTGGCGATGAAAGGGTTAAAATAATAGCCCCGTCGACAAGTAAGACCATGTCAGGACTGTCACCACGTTAAATCTTACCACGTGAAGAGTGGGAAAGAAAGAAAGGAGAGAAGTGAAGAGAAAGACTCGAGAGAAATGATTTGAGGAGAGAGGTAGGGGAGAGAGGGAGGGGGGGGGGGGGGGGGGGGGGGAGATGGAGGAGACTGAGCAGGCTGCCTTTCCTTTCTTTTCAGTACCAGTGCTGGCATGTTGTTATCTTAGCAGACAGCTGAGCTTGCTTTGATAGCTGGTTACATGGAAGTGAGCAACAATGTGGGGAGACTCAGTGGTGGAAAAAACAGGGCCGTGCAGTACTAAAATGTACTTTTCTTCTTCTTCTTAGATCGCTCAGACAGTTTCCTGTTAATTATGAGCGCAGATGCGTCATGCTGCCGTTATGCGCCTAACTAAGAAATAATTAGGCCCAGCAAGTCCGACTTTGGCTGGAGGAAATGTTTTTGAAAGTGTTTCATGAAAAAAGGCAAGAGAATGGACCGGTAAGGCAGAAAGATAGTATAGATGACAGTAAGCAAAGGGAAAAGGCAGAGTCAAAGAGTGACAGATTAGAGGAAGTTACAAGCACAGAACTTCCAGAAGGTGGGGGAACTATTTATACAAAAGACCCCTCGGTATCCTCACGGGGGGAAATGTGACTTTTGAAATCTACTCGCCCACAGATGTTTCAACTAGCCAATGGCTACCAGGCTAGTAGTTTGGGCCAGCCCTGACATTTCTTAAATGATGAAATGTTCTTAAAGTTCTATACTTTAACCCTTTCATGGCCACTTTCGCCTCTTGGCACCACAATGATTTGACACCCATGTCACTGAAAGGCATCAAATGAGGGTTTGCTAACCAATGACCTTATGTTCTTTATTTCGGGAGGCATAAGGATAGGCCCAATTTTATGCATGTCACAGAGGAATCCCCAATATTGCAGATGAAATCTTTTGATGATACTTAGGATTTTACGTCCTCTCGGCCCACAAGGGCACATATGAGACATTTTTACTTAGGTTTGATTGAATTTTGATGAAATCTTTTGGATGGAAGTTCAGTTTAACGTCGCGTATCGGCTTTCGCCATGTACGACGGGCTGAACAAACCAACCAGGGTATAAACAAAACTTTATATTCCTGAATCACTGTCTTAGCCAAAAGGCAGAGAAGCGATCAGAATATTTAAAATCTTTTCTCTACCCAGGTAAGTTTAATGGAAAGTTTTGGCTATAAAAATGGCTGGTGTTGAAAGGATTTTAAGAACGTTTCATCAACAAACTTGCGTGTGTATGTTTTATAAAAAAAAATCAAAATGTTTTCCTTTCATTCAGGCGTTTTATTGTCTTTAATTCTTTAAGCCATGACAGTCTAAAAAAACCAAAAAGTGCGAAATCGCAGTAGTTTGTGGCACGCGGTCTATTTTTACCACTCCAGTCATGAGTCACCTCCCCTGGCTTTTCAATAATTTTAATCTGTAAACCAGAATGTTATCTCTGCACCATTTCGTAACTTTTTATATCTTTTGGAAAACATTTCAAACTATGTATCCTACTTATACTCATCAAAAGAAGCACCGCATACTCGTCGTGTCTGTTGTAGTGTCTGTATTACGTATGTTTATTATTTTGTACGCTTTTAAAATACATCATTTTAAAGAGCGGCCTCTATTTGAAGTGTAGCCTCGATTTGAAGTGCGACAATTTTGGACCGACTGACCGACAGACAGACAGACAGACCGATTCAAACCGACAAAGTGAGTTATAGGTTTGTGGCTTGAGCCACAAACAAAAAGTATCTGGGAGTTTCAGAAAGTATAGAAAATTGAAGTTTTTGAGAGAGACAGAAATATAAAATGCAATTTATGTTTTGATGACAGTGTATGGTAGTTGTAGTCGTTATGTCGAGTCTTTACACAGACATGTTTTTGTTCTGTTTGATTTTTGTATTGTTACGGCTGATAACTTTGTGGGGCGGCATTTTCAGGGTGGTTGTCATGGTTTCAGGCTTACAGTTGGTGACTGGGTCAGCTGACATGAGCATCGTAGTGTGGGATGTGGAAAACAGCGGTCAGAAAATGAAACTACAGGTCAGTGCGTATGTGTGTGTGTGTGCGCGCACGCGTAATACATATATGGTGTTTATCCAAGCATATCAGCATTATTCTAGATTCAAATACCGTATATTTTGGATCATTAGGCGTTGCTGTGTATAAGGCAAATAGGGCAATGTTCAAGAAAAATCTGAACAAATTAAAGTAAAAGGCGCCCTCGTTTATAAGGCAAAAGAAAGTCAAAGTTTGAAGCCCGTATATGTCCTGTAAATGCTTACCAACCGCCATTACTGCTGTCATAAACGAGAGTTGGCTCCCTTCTCAAATAATCGAACTTCCGTTTTTGCGACTTCCGGTTGTTGTGTTTGGACTTTTCTTTGCGAAAAATGGTAGAATTATGGCATTTTAAGCTCTACAACGATGCTTTTTGCATCCAATGAAGGGTTATGGCATCTACGGTATCTCGGATGATAATAGGGATTTTGAAGCATTTTAATGTGAGTATTCGTCGTATCAGCGACTCGTTACCACTTTTGATGTTGTGACTCACAGTAGACTGTACTGAGCACAGCAATCGTTGCCTCTCTTCTCACGATTTTGTTCACTAATAGGGCGCCCTCGTTTATTAGGCGCATAGGTCGAAATTGGAGAAAAAAATATCGCCTTATAGTCAGAAAATTACGGTACTCAAGAAGAGGTAGTTTTAACCGCCATGTCAATAAGAATTTTAATCATTTACACTCTAGCAAAACTTAAGGCTCTCCTCAGAGCTTGGTCATGCGCCGTGGGTGCAGCCTTGAGCTGTACTCACGATGGCGTGCACTGAACCGCCAGTGGCCTCTCAGCAGATGCCGCCGATGAAGGGAGCGAGATGCCCCCGAAAGTTCCGATGTGAGCCTTTAAGTTTTGCTAGAGTGTAATTGTTTAAAATTCTTCGACGTAAGTTTGTCTTCTGACCAAAAAAATCCCTTTTCGTTTTAGTTCTGAAATGACTTAGCCCTCTCTAGGACACAGACGCCAAATGTGCCCGAATTTTGTCAACTCATGCAGCCCGTATGCGCCGATTGCGCCCGCTGAACGCCAGGTCTAGTACGTTCACTTTCACTTTTTCCTACCCACAATGCAATATACTAAGTTCTTCCTTTACCTCAGTCTCGCTGGTCCGTTTTTGGTTCTTACAGCAAGGGAAAGCACCCACTAGTCTTTTTGAACGGATTTTTCGAAGTGACCCCCAATTTTTTTCTTCTTTCCACGTGACGTGACGCAGTATTGACTCGGTGCGATGCTCGGAGTGCCATTACGGATATTTTATTCCAATTCATGGTTTGTTGTGACTGTGACTGTGTGACAGTGTGTTAGCTTTGGAATAATAATATCATCATTGCTATTCAATATGCATCTTTCAGAAATGAAATGTGAGTTAGACTTTATTCTGGGTGATTTTTTTAATGAAAAGATTTGGTGTGACGTTCGGAGTTAATTCCCATCTCTCGGGAACTGGGATCGATTCCTGGTTCGAATGGTTGGGACTCATTGGGTTAAACAAGGGGCTGTGTGTTTTACTGTCTACGAAGAAAAAAAGTGTTCCAGTTTTAACAGGCTCAATCAACTGCTAAGCATGTTTCTGGAATTTTCTTTAAAAAAACCCACATTTGTTACAGACACAAGCTTATTGCACAATGAATTTCTGAGAACACTAAGACATTTCAGTGCCTTTGAATACAGTGGAACATCCATATTAACCCTTTCACCGCCAATGTCGCATTTTAGCACCACAATGGTTTAACGCCCATGTCACTAAAAGGCATCAAATCAGGACCTGTTGTCCAAAGACCCTATTTTCTGAATTCTGGGAGGTAAGGATAGGCCTAGTGTTATGCATGTCACAGAGGAATTCCCAATATTGCAGATATTTAATTTTCTCTACCCAGTTAAGTTTAATGGTATTTTGGGGCTGAAAAATGTCTGGCGGCGAAAGGGTTAAAACACTGAAAAATCATCCCAAATAAGGTCTTAAGCGTCACCCCCTTCCCACCCTCTCCCCTTCTTCTTCGTCTTTTGTGTGTGTGTGTGTGTGTGTGTGTGTGTGTGTGTGTGTGTGTCAGTGTGTGTGTGTGTGTGTGTGTGTGTGTGTGTGTCAGTGTGTGTGTGTGTCAGTGTGTGTGTGTGTGAATGGGAATGTTTGTAGTTTTATTTCTTTGTAAAGCGCCATGAATAGAATTTTCTAGATATGTACGCTATATAAGTGCCAATTATTATTATTATAGTGATAATAACTTTATTAAAACAAAAATTGTTTTCTAAACTTTATTAAAATAAAACTTCCTCCTTCTTCTAACTAAAAATAAATAGTAATGTCCCTGCTTAGACATTGTTATGGCTGGGAAAGTGTTCCTTTCAAGATCGTTGGCTAGATGACATTATTCTTAGAAATACAGGTCCTTACAAGGTCCTTACTTGGGGATAGCTGAAAGCCCTGAGTGAGCTGTAACATGGAGGTAATTTAATACTGACAAAGTAGAGCAATGTCTCAGAGAAGTATCATCATTTTCAGACTATAAGGCAATATATTTCTCTTAAATATTTACCTATGCGCATATGCGCCTAATAAACGAGGGCGCCCTATTTGTGAACAAATCATGAGAAGATAGAGGCAATGATTGCCGTGCTGTCTACAGTCTAGACATCGAAAATGGTCACGAGTCACCAATATGACGGATGCTTACGTTAAATTGCTTAAAAATCCCTATTATCGTCCGAGATACCGTCCAACAGATGCTATAGCCCTTCATTGGATGTAAAAAGTATCGTTGTAATTCTACAATTTGTTGCGACGAAAAATGAAAACACAACAACAGGAAGTCGCGCAAATGAAACTTTGATGATTTGAAAGGGGAGCCAACTCCCGTTTATGTCAACAGTAATGGCGGTCGGCAAGCATTTACCGGACGCGTACGGACCTCGAAGTTTGACTTTTTTTTGCGAGGTGCCTTATTAACAAGGGCGCCTTTTTCTTTATTTTTTTAAAAGATTTTTCTTGAAAATTGCCCTAAGGCTCCGAAAAATACGGTAGGTCTTAAGTGGGAGGGAGTCTTAATAGGGAAGGTCTTAATAGGGAGGATCCACTGTAGTAGCACTCTGGGTATGCACCTGTTCAAAAATCTTTCTTCCGTTTTATTCAGTGTGTCTTCTTTTGAAGTGACAGTCTGTCCACAAAGTAAGGTCATAACGCGCTGAGAAGGTCAAATGTTCAGACCAATGAAATAAAACTGTTCGGGAAAGTGACCAATCAGAGATGATATCCAGGTCAGAGAGCCAGTGAAATTACCAGCATCAGAAGCCTTCTACTACAGTGGAACCTCCCTTATTGGCCACTGCAAAGAACACCTTTTGCCAGAGTGAATGCCCTTGGTGGGTGGGGGAAGATGCTCGAGTACTGACCAAACAAGGGAATACAGACAAACCCCTATTTTACGACCCTCTGTTAAGCGACCACCTCTCATTTGAGACCGGATTTGTTGGCACGGATGCATTTTACTATGTAAACGACCTCTCTTAAACGACTTCCTCTAAAACGCGACTTACGACCGCCATTTTGTTGGTTTTTACGACCGTTGTTGTCGTCTGCATAGACTTCGAGCAAAGGGAAACAACCACGGTCAAGGGCCTGAAAGCGGAGTCGCTTCCCTTGTTGTAGAAAAGATAGCGGAAAGCGTAGGAAAAGCACGAAAACCACTGACTTTGAAAAAGAGAACCACTGACTTTGGACGAGAGTGGAGGTGATTAACAGAAGTCGGCGAAGTGAAACTGTAATACATCGATTGCACAATCCTATGGAGTTGGAAAGACCCAAATCCAGTTTTAATATGTCATTGTATGTGTGCATGAAGAAGAGAGTATGAACTGTGCTGAACTTTTTCTTTCTACGGCTGCCAGTGAAAACCTCCGTCATGCGACCCCTCCAATTTACGACCGATTTTTCCGGACATTTTGGAAGTCTTAAAACAGAGGTTTGTCTGTAACTCTATTTGAGGCCACTGAATGACTGCCTTTTGCAAGAGTGAGTGCCCTTTTGGATACTGACCAACAAGGGATTGACTTGCCGAAAAGGGCATTAATAACCCTAGTTGCAGTGGCCAACAAGACTCCCTCCCACATAAGACCTACTTCTCTGAGACATTGCACTTCTTTCTAAGTATTAAAATTACCTCCCTTATAAGACCTCATTTTGGATGATTTTTTAAGGTCTTATAAAGGAGTTGCCACTGTACCCTGAAGGCTTGTCTGTAGATGTTGGCAGGTCCTATGCTTGGGAATTCTGTGCGAGTATTGACATTTTAGGATTCTGTGAGATAGAGATTGGGATGTTCGTGATGCAATATTTTGCATTATTGTTTGTTTTCTTGGCAACTGGCTGTGTGCAGGGCCATGCGGGCTGGGTGACCGATGTTCACTTCAGTCAGGACCAGTGCTGGCTGCTGTCCTGTGCTAATGTAAGTCATTAAACCAATTTAGTTTTGTTCGTTTCTGGTTTAAACGGGTTTTTTCCGAAAGAATCACAAACAACAATGACGTAACTGCTCCCCATGGGGATACCGGGGGGGTCTTCCATAAAAATAGTTCCCCCACCTTCTGGAAGTTCTGTGCTTGTAACTTCCCCTAATCTGTCACTCTCTTTGACTCTGCCTTTTCCTTTGCTTTCTATCATCTACCATCTTTCTGACTTATTGGCCCCATTCTCCTGCCTTTTTTCAAAAAAATCTTCCAAATCATTTTTTTCCTTTGAGCTCCTCAGAAATCGAAATGTATCGGCTGTACGCAGCGAGGAGACTAGTGAAAACTGAAATCCGGACACATATGTACCTTACCCATTATGGCCTGGGAACGCAGAAGAAGAACGACATAACTGAAGCAACAAGCCAAGCTTGTGGCGCACTCAGTTCAAAATAGTTACACAGCATAATGTTGGTGGAATTAAACCAGTTTACAATAAGTACACGTGTCTGTGTGTGCGTGCCTGCAAGCATTGTGTGTGTGTATGTGTTTGAATACTCGAGTGTGGCTGCGCACGTGGCGGGGTAATAAAAACCGGCTCATACGTACCTTATTTTACGGACTACAAGGCGCACCTGATTATAAGGCGCACCCCGAACATTTTCCAGAAAATTTGGATTTCGTTATTCAGGGGTCTCAGCTGGAAAAAAGTATCACCTTCAGGCATAAAGTGGATGAAGATCAAAAAGGAGGAGAAATTTTCGTCTGAGAAATCCTTCCACCCGGATTTTCACCTGATGTCGGAAGTTTTGTTGAGCGGGGGGGACGATCCCAAATTATTTTTTTTCCAGCACAAACATTTTTCAACCATCGAAGAATGAAATTCTTTTCAGCCGAGAAAAATCCTTCAACCCGGATTTTCACATAACGTCCAATGTTTTGTTGACCGGGGGAGGGGAGGGAGGCGCGTGCACAACATTCCCAAAAAATGTTTTCAAACCACCTTTTCACCTACCTCACGTCACAAATTTTATTCAGCGAGGAGGGGGTCCGAAAATTTGGTCGGCACAAATAGCCTTCCACACACATTTTCAGCTAACATCGCTACTTTTGTTGAGCGGGAGCTACTCATTTGGCCTTCCTTCGCACAAGTGAAGCGAGTGAGCTAAAGCGACTTCCGGTTAACCAGTTTGAGAATCGCCAAATAGAGAATACGGCAAGATCGGTCCTTTACGCGGATTTTTTTTTTCTCTACGGAAGTTTTGAAAAATTTCCGCGGATTTTCCGTGAAACGCGGAATTCTTTCATGGCTGCACCTTATAGTCCGTAAAATACAGTAATGTTCTCATCCCTAGCTGATGCATTTCGTACCATAGTGTTCAAATGCTACTGCTATTGGGATTATCCCTGGAGTCTTTTAGCCAGGGTACGACAACAACACTTCATCTACAGCTTTAATTTAATGGTGTTCATTATCTCAGCCATTCATTTGATGTTTTTAACACATTTTACTTCATCTATTTTCAGGACAGCACAATACGTATGTGGAACATAGAGGACAGTGACCACATCCCCATCGTGATGGAGAACAAACGGGCCCAGGGACTCAAAGTCACCAAGGTGGGTCTTTAAATTTATGTCATTATTTATTTGTGTTCACGAGGAACGTAAAGGGGAGCGACCACATCCCTATAGTGATGGAGAAAAAAACAGGCACAAAGTCACCAAGGTGGGTCTTTAAATGTATTTTATTATTTATTCAAAAAAACAGGCACAGTCACCAAGGTGGGTCTTTAAATGTATTTTATTATTTATTCGTGTTCATGAGGAACGTAAAGGGGAGCGACCACATCCCTATAGTGATGGACCAAAAAACAGGCACAAAGTCACCAAGGTGGGTCTTTAAATGTATTTATTTCATAATTTATTTATGCATTTCTGTGGAACATTAGAGGACAGTGACAAAATCCCCATTGTGATGGAGAGTAAACGGGCCCAGGGACTCAAAGTCACCAAGGTGGGTCTTTAAATGTGTTTATTAATTTGATTATTTATTTATGTATTCAAGTGGAATGCCAAGGGCAGTAATCAGATCCCCATTGTGATGGACAACAAACGGGGCCCAGGGACTGAAAGTGACCAAGGTGAGTCTTCTTCTTCTTCTTTCATCTAGTTGACAAAGTCACTTATGACCATTAGAACATGGGTGCTACTCCCCCAAAATGAAAAAAACCCTGAAAGACAGGGGTCCAGGGACCCATGGCCCCGGCAGGGTACAGGAACAGAGCCCCGTTGGACGATTCAGGGGGGCACGTTAAGAGAGAGAGATAACGAGATAGACAGTTAAAATGATAGACAGACAGTTTGAGTCTGATAAGCCTTGTAAAATTATTACATTGCCTTTATAAAAATTCCAAGATAGAATCAAGTTCAAAATGCCCCAAATCACTTGTGGTCCATTTTTGAATTACAAAAAAGTCTAAGCCTTGTAAAATTATTACATTGCCTTTGTAAAAATTCCCAGATAGAACCAAGTTCAAAATGCCCCAAATCGCTTGTGGTCAATTTTTTGTTTAGTTTTTTGATGAATTAAAAAAAAATGAAGTTCAATTTCTGGTAAAATTAAAAATACTGAAATCAATGTAAAAATGAAAGAGTAGCACCCATGTTATTACATCTCAAAAAGGCAGAGAGAGAGAGAGAGAGGGAGAGAGAGAGGGGAGGGGGGGCTTTGGTGGGTAGACAGCCAGACAACCGGCCAGACTGGGACCGTTCAGCGGAACTCAGCCATGATGCCGGCCCAACCACTGCCTACCCTAGGGTCTGAAGCTTTTAGTGCTCTGCCAACAGCCTCCTGAAGAAGGCCTTGGCAGAAGGGGCCTGAACAGTTTCTGGAAGCAGGGCGTTCCACTCTCTGATGGCGCGGGGGAAGGAGGAGGAGCTGCGCTGCTGGGTGCGGCAGGGGATGCCTTTTTCTTTGTTTTTGCATGCGATTTTTAAGTGACTGTTGAGGAAGGGAATTTGACGAAATGACAATTTTTTCGTCCGTTGCCACTGGGTTTAACATGTGCTAAGTGCATGGGCACACAGGACCTCGGCTTATAATCGTCTCATCCGAAAGACTCCATGTATGGCCTAGTGTAGAGTGAGAGGAAAAAAAACCCTGTACCCGGTTCGAACTCGGGTATATTGTAGACGAGGTGAACGCGTTACCTCTGTGCCACTCTACACCCAACGTCAGGGCTCCCAGGGACCATTTGGGAGTCTATGAAGCACAAAAATTCTAAAGGACCCTCGGGTCCCAGGGATGCACTAGAAACATTCTTTTTAGCATTCGCAATGCCACTGGGACCCTCTATCCCGCCTCTAGGACCCTCTATACTGTAAGGGAGTCCCTGGGACCCCTTGTTTTGTGGGATGATTGAAAGCCCTGAACGTGAATGTTTTCTGGTGTTGCAGTGCTCCAGTTGTGGCAAGCCCTTCTCCATGGCGGAGATGGACAACTTCAAGGACCTCACCATCTGCGTGTTCTGTCGGCTGCAGAGCCCCGAGAAAACGTGGCTCTCCTTCAAAGACGAAGCCGAAGTATAGCTATGTACTAGGTCGCAATAAGCATTTATTGTACATTATGTGTGCCTTCTGTCGGCTGCAGGGCCCCGAGAAAACGTGGCTCTCCTTCAAAGACGAAGCCGAAGTATAACTATGTACTAGGTCGCAATAAGCATTTATTGTACATTATGTGTGCCTTCTGTCGGCTGCAGGGCCCCGAGAAAATGTGGCTTTCCTTCAAAGACGAAGCCGAAGTATAACTATGTACTAGGTCGCAATAAGTATTTATTGTATATTATGTGTCTTCTATCGGCTGCAGGGCCCCGGGAAAACGGAACTCTCGTTCAAAGATGCACCGGAGGTGTAATAGTGATAGTGTTAATATTGGTGATATTTTTAATTGCTATGTGTATTATTTAAATCCTTTGTTTACCACATTTTTCGGATCATTAGGCGCTGGTGTGTACAAGGTGAATAGGGCAATTTTCAAGAAAAATCAGAAAAAAATTAAAGCAAAAGGCGCCCTCGTTTATAAGGTGATCGCAAAAGAAAGTCAAACTTTGAAGCCCGTACGCGTCCTGTAAACGTTTACCGACCGCCATTACTGCTGTCATAAATGAGAGTTGGCTCCCCTTTTTAACACAAGTATTTGTCGTATCGGCGTAAAGTTGTGTTTGAGTTCGAGTTTTGAGTTGACTCGTGACCACTTTCGATGTCTGACTCACAGTAGACTGAACTGAACACGGCAATCGTTGCCTCTCTTCTCACGATTTTGTTCACTAATAGGGTGCCCTCGTTTATTAGGCGCATAGGTCAAAATTGGAGAACAAAATATCGCCTTATAACCCGAAAATTACACTACTTTTATGCCAATTGATGGATTTAATCAAAGGTGTGTATGTAGGAGATTTTTGCTTAATACTATTCTCAATGCCAGTATGTTACTTGGTTTTGATATTATTGTCATATCCTAATATTATATGCTTTTATGGGAAAAAACCTTCATGAGTGAAAGTAGTTCAGGCCTGCTCCTGGAATCAGGGTTGGAAAAGCTAATAGAAAGTCTTCAGGATTGGCCGTCTTGTCATCCGGAACCAGTCTGATAAAATCAAGCATTTCTGCCAACATTGATGGCAGATTGAAACAAGATGATAGACATGCAATTCTAACACAACATTTCAGGAATGGGAAATTTCAGAGACCATTGAAATGTGTCATTTCAGGATTGAGAGATCGTTTTCACCCATGAAACTTTGCTTTAAATTATTTTGTAGGGAAGCCTTTTCCCCCTAAAAAAAAAAAGGGGGGGGGGGGGGAAGCTATTAAGTGTATAATGTTTACTTATAATTATAGCAAATTGATGGTTTAAAACTATGTGGGTGTATGGATGGATGATAGAGAAGAGCTATGTGTGTGTGTGTGCTTGCTTCCCTGTGTTTATCCTTGTATCTATGTATAGAAAAAATGTGTCGTTTGTCATATAATTTTAGAAAAACATGACTTATTATTGCATTTTTTTCAAACTTAACCATGCATGCCGATCAACAAAATTCTTATATTTTTAGGCAACAAAGAACTGTGATGTATAATACATACTGTCTGTCTTCCGTAGATCGCAAAGCTCGCAGAAAACATGGCTCTCCTTCCAACCAGTGGTGAACATATAGGAGTGTGACAAATACGTCCTCCACAATTCAGACTAGACGGTGGACAAAACTCGTGGTTTGTGAAGTTTTTTGCCTGGCATGCTGCTGATACAAAGGGGTGGGGGGAGGGGGAGGGGGGGGGGGGGGCTGGTGTGGGAGGGTATGGGTAACTGTGAAATCACACTGAACAAACTGTTGTTGTTGATGATTTGGCTGTTGAAAATAAACCGATATGTGCTTAATGTGAATGCCCTATGTGTGTATGTGCAAATGTGCGTATGCGAGCATTCCTGCATAAGGAACAATCAGCTGGCATAAATTCGCTTTTGATTTCTGACTTAATTCCTTCAAAGCAATTTTGCACAAGATTTTGTTATCTCCCCACCAGAAGTCTGCCCTGTCTGTGCTTTCTAGTAAAAACATACTGAACAATAATAATAACAATAGACATTTATATAGCGCACATTCTAGGCGAACTACTCATGGTGCTTTACAAAACCAAAATCACTCCACATGCAAGATTATATCGGACATAGCAAACATACTCAGACGCGCTCACATTCCCACCATCACTCCCACGTACTCAGATATACAAACATGCACACGCACATATACAAAAACGCACCCCCCAAACACACTCGCGCGACGCACACAATCCACACGCTTGTACAATGCACACCGACAACAACAAAAATACTAATCCAGAAATACTGTTTCAATATTTTTTATTTGTCAAAAAGCAATAAAACAATCTATCTCAATCTGTACAAACACCAAACATCAAGAAACACACCAAATGAACCATTCAGACGGACAACTTTCAATAAAAACCCAATGCTAACTGTACACACATTTACCATGTAAAATAAAATAAACACATAACGCTTGACATAATGAACTTATGTACAGTTGTCTTGATGGAACTTCCCTTGTTTTCCCCATATGAATTTAATATTCTTATAATTTCCCATTTCTATTTTTGTTCCCAAGCCCAATGATTTCTACCCTCAAAGTTACCTATCAAACAATTTTCTTAAAGTAAAAATGCTCGGAGACAGGAGAGTTCTGTACTCAACTTTTTGAGCATTTCAAACTAAGCAATGTGAACTCTTAGTACTCAACCAGAAAGGGACGAACTTTGAACCTGTTGCATTGCATTCGGTCCATCAAGAGCACTGAATAATATCTCTGGAACCTTTAAATGAACCGCACAACGCATTCCACCATAAAATAATAAAACGATAAGCCTGTGTTCCGACTGAACCAGTGTCCTCCTAAGTCGGAGTGTGGCTGCCCACGTGGCGGGGTAATCAAAAACAGTCACACACGTGATGTTCTCATCCCTAGCTGGTGCATTTGTACCATAGTGTAGCTTCAGCTGTTGGAATGATCCCTGGAGTCTTTTAGCCAGGGTACGACAACAAACAAACTGAACCAGTTGGCTGATAACTGATGCATGGAACACAAGCGTCTTGTACACACTAAACGGATTCCGTAATTCGACAAACTGTCTTTGGGTCGGCTTGCTGACACTGTTGCTTAACTCTCGTAGCGGCATGTATTTTTGGACGTTCTCGGTTGTCCGTTGCATCTCAACCGACAAGAGGGGAGCGACTATTTTTTCGAGTGCGCTTGTGTTACTTTTAGGGAAGAAACAGTAAAATAAGCTCCCCCCGTGGGGATACCGGGGGGGTGTTGTATAAATAGTTCCCCCACCTTATGGAAGTTCTGTGCTTGTAACTTCCTCTAATCTGTCACTCTCTTTGACTCTGCCTTTTCCTTTCTGTCATCTACTATCTTTCTGCCTTACCAGTCCATTCTCCTGCCCTTTTTTTTAAAGAATCACTTTTAAAAAAAGATGTCCTCCAGTCGAAATCGGACTTGCTGGGCCTAACTATTTCTTAGTTAGGCGCATAACGGCAGCATGACACATCTGCGCTCATAACTGACCTGAAACTGAGCGATCGAAGAAGAAGAAGTAACATAAGCTCTACAAAATAGACGAACACACGGTAGGGCAGTTGACAGTGAACGTCTTTGCGTTTGGTGGGAGTGTAGAGATGTTCTGGGCGAACATATTCGACACATGGCGCTAGAAGAGTGAAAGAACAGCAAAAGTCTCGGAGATTCCATCTAGCGCAATCGAATCCTGCGGCCCCTTCGATGACAGACATCTGAGCGCAAAGCCTCTGCCTTTCTTCTTTGTGGGCCACACACTGGCTTCATTTCAGCGGCGCCCCTGTTGCCACGTGCACACTGGGTCATGTCTCCGCTGTGACTTGCTGCCTTCAACGGGGGGGGGGGGGGGGGGGCTGTACGCTCTAACCCCTCTGTCTCCAAGTTTAGAAAGCGTAGCGCGTGCGGATGTCTTCCAGCTTTTTGGACACCTACAAACACAAAACAAATCACACTATGCATGGGTGCAACTCCCCAAAATTTAAAAAAATGAAAGGCAGGGGTCCAGGGACCCATGGCCCTGGCAGGGTACAGGGGCAGAGCCCTGTCGGACGATTCAAGGGGACAAGTTAAGAGAGAGAGATAACGAGACAAGACAGACAGACAGTTAAAATGACAGACTGAGACAGGTGGAGTTTGATAAGCCTTGTAAAACCACTGCATTCCCTTTGTAAACTTCCAAGATAGAACAAGTTCAAAACGCCCCCAAATCGCTTGTTTTTTGAATGAATTAAAAAAACTGAAGTTCAGTTTCTGGTCAAATAAAAAATACTGAAATCAGTGTAAAAATTAAAGAGTAGCGTCGCTGCTACTACTACCAATAATAAATGAAACTTCCATAGCGCTGTTTGATGGCAAAGCCATCCTCACAGCACTTTACAAAAGATAACGTAAAACAGCAAGTAGAGTACAATGAAAATGACACACACACACTGAATCTTCTCCGCATCACATTTCAGTACGTAAACTGTTACATGTACCATATCTTGTCGGACTATAAGACATGCCTCAGTATAAGGCCTACCTCCCAAATTTTACACAAAAATCAAGATTTTTTTAATTATACTTATTAATATTTTGGTTGGTATAATTGCATTTGAATATTGTTGTTTCGGTTCTGTTGTATTTCCGTTATGTTGTTGACATAGGCTAGAACACCAAGGCTACATCAAAATGTTATGCTATGCATAGTTATGCGGGTATTGTCTTTAACAAGCTCCTAGCATAACATCATCAGTCTCCAAAATACCCCATAGTCGGAGCGTGGCTGCCCACGTGGCGTGGTAATCAAAAAATGGTCACACACGTAATGTTCTCATCCCTAGCTGGTGCATTTGTACCATAGTGTTCAAGTGCTTCGGTTGTTGGGATGATCCCTGGAATCTTTTAGCCAAAGTACGTCAACTACAAGATTGAGAAATTACAGCCAGGTGTGCATAACAAATGCCACAATAAGCTCAACGCTATTGAACATATTGAACCATCGCAGAAGTCATAATTATGACGTTCTAATGCGCATCCCATTCAGTTAACTCTTCTGGACCTTCTTGGTGGTCCGTTGCATCTCAACCGACAAGAGCGGAGTAACTATTTCTTCGAGTGCGCGTGTGTTGCTTTAACCGAAGAAACATTGACATAAGCTCTAAAGACAGACAAACACATGGCAGGGTGCTTGGCAGTGAATGTCTTTGCATTTGGTGGGAGTGTAGAGTGATGGTACTAGAAGTTAATTAACCCTTTCGCCGCCAGCCATTTTTTCGAGAAAAGAAATCCCATTAAACTTACCTGAGTAGAGAGAGAAAAAAACTTTAATACTGGGGATTCCTCTGTGACATATTTAAAGCAAGGCCTATCCTTACCTCCCAAATTAAGAAAACAGGGTCTTCACATAACAGACCCTGATTTGATGCTTTTTAGTGTCATGGGTGTTAAATCATTGTGGTGCCAAATTGGCAGTGAAGGGGTTAACGTGTGTCCCATCCTTTCTTTCAAAGAAGAGACAAACCAACCCAAAGCCTGCTATTGTGTGGATCAGCATGTGGATCAAACTTTTAATCAGTATATATCAGGTGAAACACGGATAAAACATCATGTCCACAATAAAGCAGGAACCAAAATTAAACTAACAAAACACTGCAAAGCCTTCCACCTGCACAGACGACGCAAACACAATATGATAGCCCCCCCCCATGGGGATAAGGTGTGCGCTTCATACAAATAGTTCCCCCACCTTCTGGAAGTTCTGTGCTTGTAACGTCCTCTAATCTCTCTCTCTTTGACTCTGCCTTTTCCCTTTGCTTACTGTCATCTACTATCTTTCTCCCTCACTGGTTCATTCTCCTGTCTATGTTCTAGAAACTCTTACAAAGATTTTCTCCAGCCGAAGACGGACATGCTGGGCCTAACTATTTCTTACATTTTTGTTGTTAATCTGTCCCATCTTCTGGGCCGTACAGTGGCGTTGCTCCCACGCCGCTCATTCCGAGTCCCTAACTATTTCTTAGTTAGGCGCATAACGGCAGCATGAGGCATCTACTGATCTAGGCTCATAATTGACAAGAAACTGTCTGAGCGATCGACGAAGAAGAAAATGCTGGGTGGCGTACAATGTATGAAAATTATGCGATTTCTAACACTGTTAAAAAAACAAAAAAAGACCTCCAAATGTTGTTTACCTCGCTAGGTGTGCGTTCCAATTCCTCAGCCACTGACCGCTGCTTGCCGCTGTCCATGGAGTTGAACATCTCACACAGGTCTCCGTCAATCACGTTCTGTGGAAAAAGAAGAGAAAAACTAGAGTGTTAGGACTGTTTGCCGCTGTCCATGGAGTTGAACATCTCACACAGGTCTCCGTCAATCACGTTCTGTGGAAAAAAAGAAGAGAAGAACTAGAGAGTTAGGACTGCTTGGCACTGTCCATGAACATCTCACACAGGTCTCCATCAATCACGTTCTGTGGAAAAAGAAGAGAAAATTCAGGATAAGAAATACACAAAAATTACACCACCATCACATAGTAACCAGTCGGACAGTTTCTGGTGGCAAGGAGTTCCAGTCGCAAATGGTTTTGGGAAAGTTGTTGCGGTAGTCGGGTTCTTGCAGATATACGTTGGAATTGCATGTGTTGATACTGTCTTCTACTGTTGGGAGGTAAGGCTTTGAGGGCTTTGCACCTTACACAGGCCAGTCCATTCACAATTTTATAGAACATGGTGAGTCCGGATGCTATGCGACGCTCAGCCAGTGAGGACCATTGTTGAAGACACTGGATATGTTTCTGTGCCTGTTAAGGACATATCTGGCTGCTCTGCACTGCACCTTCTCAAGGTCCGAGGTCAGCCTGCCAGTGTGTGGGTCCCAGACTGAGCTTGCATATTCTGTGATGGGTCTGACCATGGCCTAATTTCCCTTGTATTTGTATCATTCAAGTCACAGAAACTTATCTCAGTGAAATTCGGGCTGCTCTCCCCTCGGAGAGCGTGTCAGCGCAAGCACAGCACCTACCCAACTTTTTAAAAAAAATTTTGGGGGGGGTGGGGGGGGGAGGAGAGGCAGACTTGGGAAACCTAGCTATCAATTTGGCCATACCAGGCAGCGGGATTTCTCCCTGCTCTTACCGACTTTCAACTGCCGTGGGATTTTTACGAAGGACTCGACGTTCAGTTCGATTTTTCTGTCGAATTAGAAAGGGTGAGGCCGGGATTTGAACCCGGGTCACTAACGTTGCAGCCAAGCATTACTCTGCCACCTTTCTCTCTCTTGTGACAACAGTACCACAATACATACTATATTGTGTTATTATATTCACCTTGAGGGGGAAGTAGTATGAGCCAGGTGGTCTCGCCCACACAATGAGGGGTACTCCTGCCTCATGTACCGCTACATTTCCCTCGTAATAACAGTACCCCAATACGTACAATCAGTGTTGCATCTAGGATTTCAAAAAAGGGAGCCCTGGGGCTCCCTCAGGTGAAACAAAGGAGCCCCAAGGGACCCCTGGGATAAAAAGAAGGGACCCAAGAGCTTTTTGAGATTTAAACAAAACCCAGCAGTATGATTATGAATGCATTTTAGCACTTTATGACTTTTTGCAGGATAGACAGAATGAAGAATAACACAGCTACCACAGAAAGTAAAGGAAAGAGCACATTCTCAGACAGCAACATTTAAACACAGACTGAGAGACAGAGCCTGTCACAGTGTGTGTGTGTGTGAGAAAGAGAGAGAGAGAGAGAGAGAGAGAGAGAGAGAGAGAGAGAGAGAGAGAGAGAGAGAGAGAGAGAGAGAGAGAGAGAGAGAGAGAGAGAGAGAGAGAGAGAGCGAGCGAGCGCGCATTGTGCTCAGGCCGAAGTCATCACTTTACAATTGCCGCACTCAAGATTCTTCGAGTTCGACTTGTGACTTTCGCCAATTCAGTGATTGCGTAAAAACTCTCATCGTCGATGTTATCGCCCTCGCACTCTTCCTTGAAACACAAGTAAGCCTTTGGAAAGACTGTTTTTCGCGTCTTTCCAGTTAGTTGGGCAAGGCAATTTCAAGAAGTTCCAATCTCGGATCTGGTTGACATCGGCATCGCGAGTTCCGTTTCACTTCCTGACCCATTGCGTGTATTCTTAGTTGTACAAACATCCTTCGTTGATAGGCCACGAAACAAAACAAGTTTGCTTTGTTTTCTTTGCTCTACAACAGAACGAGAATCGCTGGCTGTGGCATTGAGCTCGATAGCACCAAAACAAAAACGGCGGACTGAAAAATTGTGCTGAGTGAAAATTTGTGTGATTGGACAAAGCCAGGGTCATCGGCCAATCAGAAACGTTGACAGAAAGGATGCTCGGTTCGACTCAATATCGAGAAGGCTATAGACACAGCAGCCGCGACTACGCACTCGTTAAGTAAAAGTGCGTTCGTTTCTATTTTTTTGCGTGAGTTGGGCCGCACTGTTCGCGATTTTATGCGTCCTAGGGGGAATAAATGCGGGAATCCCGCAAGACTGCGCTCTAGAATCAACACTGTACAATACTGCATTATTCACCTTGAGGGGGAAGTAGTACGAGCGGTATGCCAGGTGGTCTCGCCCATACAATGAGGGGTACTCCTGCCTCATGTACCGCTACATTTCCCTCGTGATAACAGTACCATGATACGTACAATACTGCATTATTCACCTTGAGGGGGAAGTAGTATGAGCGGTAGGCCAGGTGGTCTCTCCCACACAATGAGGGGTACTCCTGCCTCATGTACCGCTACATTTCCCTCGTGACAACAGTACCATGATACGTACAATACTGCATTATTCACCTTGAGGGGGAAGTAGTATGAGCGGTAGGCCAGGTGGTCTCTCCCACACAATGAGGGGTACTCCTGCCTCATGTACCGCTACATTTCCCTCGTAATAACAGTACCATGATACGTACAATACTGCATTATTCACCTTGAGGGGGAAGTAGTACGAGCGGTAGGCCAGGTGGTCTCGCCCACACAATGAGGGGTACTCCTGCCTCATGTACCGCTACATTTCCCTCGTGACAACAGTACCCTGATACGTACAATACTCCATTATTCACCTTGAGGGGGAAGTAGTACGAGCGGTAGGCCAGGTGGTCTCTCCCACACAATGAGGGGTACTCCTGCCTCATGTACCGCTACATTTCCCTCGTAACAACAGTACCATGATACGTACAATACTGCAGTATTCACCTTGAGGGGGAAGTAGTACGAGCGGTAGGCCAGGTGGTCTCGCCCACACAATGAGGGGTACTCCTGCCTCATGTACATCTCCAGGTGCTGGAAAAAGTCATGGTCCTGGAACAGGCACACAGCACACAAATTAGTTCAATAACTCCCCCCCCCCCCTCCTGAAGACGGAGTGTGGCTGCCCGCATGGCGGGGTAATAAAAAATGGTCACACACACACGTAATGTTCTCATCCGTAGCTGATGTACTTGTACCATAGTGTTCAAGTGCTTCCGTTGTTGGGATGATCCCTGGAGTCTTTTAGCCAAGGTAAACCTACAACTGGAGTGGAGACCAAAGGATAACAAAGGAAGGGGGTCTACAATGTGAAGAAGGTCAACGAGGGGAAGAGAAGAAAGAGGTGTGTGTGTGTAAGTGTGTGTGGAGGGGGGTATGTAAGACAGATTTGCTATACTGAATTCAGTATTTTTACTGAAGTACTTCCACCCCTGAAGCTGGTAAGCATATCACTACTTTGTACACAACTGCATGACTTAGTTTCCAATACAGACAAACCCCTATTTTACGACCCTCTGTTAAGCGACCACCTCTCATTTGAGACCGGATTTGTTGGCACAGATGCATTTTACTATGTAAACGACCTCTCTTAAACGACTTCCTCTAAAACGCGACTTACGACCGCCATTTTGTTGGTTTTTACGACCGTTGTTGTCGTCTGCATAGACTTCGAGCAAAGGGAAACAACCACGGTCAAGGGCCTGAAAGCGGAGTCGCTTCCCTTGTTGTAGAAAAGATGGCGGAAAGCGTAGGAAAAGCACGAAAACCACTGACTTTGAAAAAGAAAACCAGACTTTGGATGAGAGTGGAGGTGATTAACAGAAGTCGGCAAAGTGAAACTGTAATACATCGATTGCACAATCCTATGGAGTTGGAAAGACCCACATCCAGTTTTAATACGTCATTGTATGTGTGCATGAAGAAGAGTGTATGAACTGTGCTGAACTTTTTCTTTCTACGGCTGCCAGTGAAAACCTCCGTCATACGACCCCTCCAATTTACGACCGATTTTTCCGGACATTTTGGAAGTCTTAAAATAGAGGTTTGTCTGTACTGCACTTTGGAGTTTGGATTGCAGTTAAGGGCTACTTACTCTCATAGATCTATCTCTGACTGATGACGTCTTGAAGCCATTTTTTTCACCCAAACTCTCTACATTCCTGTGGCTAGGTTTAATGAAAGACCAACACATAATTATAATGGATAATGATGACAGTGTCGACTGACCTCGTGGGAGGTGAAGGGCACCAGCATGCCGATGCCCCCTGACAGGGTGGTGTAGACCAGGGCCTCTGACCCCCCGGGAATCAGTGTGGCTTTCTGCAGCGAGGACACCAGTTCTCCCACGTGGAAGTTGGCCACTATCTCCACCTGTCATCATCATCATCATCATCATCATCGTCATCATAATAATAAGAATAAGAATTTCTTTGCGCTTACTCTTAAAAAGCCCTAAGCGCTTACAAAATAATAAGATACATAATAACAATAAAAAAAAGTATAAATAATTGAGAAAAAATAAATCACTAGCAAGAACACCACACGCGCACACACAAACACCACACACATTTATACACCCACACACACAGGAGGAAAGTCAGTAGAAATGGAAGGACACAAATTAGGATGGAAATAAAGTGGTTTTGAGAGAAGACTTGAAAGAAGGCAGAGAGTTTGAGCTGCGCAGAGAAAAAGAGGCAGTTTGTTCCAAGAGGTAGGAGCCTGGAAAGATCATCATCATCATCATCAAAATGATCATCATCAATCAGAGGAAAGCCAACAACAAGAGAACAACTTTCCATCAATATGACCATCACGCCACCAAAGACAGCGAGTGGAAAAAACGCTGAAAAGTCATACACTCATGACGACCATCAGTCAAAGAACAAAGTGGTCAAATGTACAGGGAGTCTGGCACAAAATCTAACGCCACTTAAAGCAGCAGCTCTTGGAGGCTTTTCGAGCCTTTACTCCAATGGCTTGTATTACTGGTTGACATTAGCCTGTAGAAAGGGCCAATAGTAAATGAGAGCTGTACTATAAATTATATTCTACAGTATTTTGGAATGTCATGGTACAGCTTGTCTTTCGTGGAAGATTACGACTCTCTAACTGGGGGGCATTTGCACTGGCTCTGGTGCTGCAGCCAAAGGGATTGGTTGGCCTTTGGGGACCTTCCCCAATGCCAACTCTCATCCTCAAATCCCTTTGGGCGAGAGGGCACGCCTTCTCCACGCCCTCTCAATTGTAGCCCAGCCCGCCAGAATAGCATCTACCCCCTCTGCTATCTGGCAGTCAGTGTCGGAAATGACAGGCAGGCAACAACTTACGGCTTTCGCACGGCAAAGGCAAAGGCCATGGCAAAGCTTGAAAGTAGCAGCATGGATGAGATCTATTCTTCTGGCATCACCATACACAGTGGACAGCTTTCCCCAAGAATGCCAAAAAAAACACCAAGACTCTCACTCCACTGACCTTCTGCGACGCTCCGCTCAGCACCCCTCTGTCCCACAATGCCTTGTTCCCCGTGGGATCCTCGTCCACGTCGTCACACACCTCTGGGGGGAGACGGATCTGGAAGAAAACCAAACCTATTACATCAGTAACATAATAAAACACACACAAACAGAAGATGAATCTTTTAACAAAAAGACAAAAGAAATTTACTTTGAAGAAAATATAACAGTAAAAAAGAAAAAGAAAAAAAGAACATAACAAAAAAGAATAAGATGTGATCGATCGCGGGGGTGGGGCGCATAAATACTAAATATCAAAACCTAGCCAAACATACTACTAAAAAGGTTGAATAGTTAGAGGTGGCTTTAAAGGGGACTCAGATGCTCTAATTGGATGCAAAAATACTCTAAAAACGCCACAGCGCATAGAATATCGATAAGCACAGACTGCAAACTCTATCGCTATTGCCTACAGGTGTCAGATTCTTCAAATTAACTCATCTAGCGCCATGCATTTTTTGACGTTCTTGGTTGTCCGTTGCAACTCAACCAACAAGAGGGGAGCAACTACTTTTTTGGGGGGGAGTGCGCATTCATTGCCTTAACGGCAAAAACAGTGACAAAAGCTTCAAAAACAAATACGTGGCAGGGTGCTTGACAGTGAATGTCTTTGCATTTGGTGGGAGTGTAGAGTGATGTACTGGGCGAATATATTCGCCCATGGTGCTAGAAGAGATAAATTGAGCACTCGCTCATTTGCTTTAAAACAAATCGCAAATCTACCAGCCTGGAAATCAGCCAGCCATTGTGTCTGGCCCCCAACATCATTTCTTTGAGAAACACATCCTTGATATGATGTCACCCACAGATGCTGGATTGAAACAAGCAGAGACTTCTTTGGATGACGTCATAGCCTTATAATTGTGTCAAACGAGATTTCACAAAGTAGACGACATCCTAGTGAACTCCACAGTGCATTTTGGCTAATTACGACTTATCAGCTCAGTTTATTCTGAAGAATGTGACACAACAGGTAGGTAATAGTGATAGAGTTCACAGTCTGTGCTTATCGATATTCCAAAAACTATGCTGTGGTGTTTTTCAGAGCATTCTTGCATCCAGACAGAGCATCCGATTCACCTTTAACAGAAAACGCAACAAAGTGAAACTCACCACACAGATGTTTCCAAACTTGTCAGCTCCAGCCACAGTGTTGAAGTCCAGCTGGGTGGAGCAGGTGATCCAGCGCGGGGTGGTATCGTAAATTATAGAAGGTATCAAAACTCACCACACAGACGTTTCCAAACTTGTCAGCTCCAGCCACAGTGTTGAAGTCCAGCAGGGTGGAGCAGGTGATCCAGCGCGGGGTGGTATCGTAAATTATAGAAGGTATCAAAACTCACCACACAGATGTTTCCAAACTTGTCAGCTCCAGCCACAGTGTTGAAGTCCAGCTGGGTGGAGCAGGTGATCCAGCGCGGGGTGGTATCGTAAATTATAGAAGGTATCAAAACTCACCACACAGACGTTTCCAAACTTGTCCGCCCCAGCCACAGTGTTGAAGTCCAGCAGGGTGGAGCAGGTGATCCAGCGCGGGGTGGTGTCGTCGGCGAACACGATCAGCTGGTTCTCCTGCCGTCTGTAGCGCACGAAGTGGAAGCTGTCCTGGATGTCGCCCACCACCACGCGGTGCCCCAGGGTGTGGATGGTCGTCACAAAGTTGGGAATGTGCTGGAGGGAAAAACGAACAATGAATGAATTATTCTTCACCACCACGCGGTGCCCCAGGGTATGGATGGTCGTCACAAAGTTGGGAATGTGTTAGGGAAGAAACCGAACAATGAATGAATTATTCTTCACCACCAGAAAAGCATCAAGCCCTTTATCCACACTCAAAAAGGCTATCGCTTCAAAAGAAGAAGCCATGTATTTGAACCCTTGAAATTATACTTTACTAATTAAAATATAGGAAAGAAAAGAAAACAGAGCAGAGAGAGAGAAAGAGTTCACAAGTTGCTACAGAGGTGGGGGTAGATGGTCCCAAAACAAACTGGCCTTTGATCAATGAAAGGAGAGGGATGCGGTGATAGAAAAGTAGTCACTGCATCACCCACTCACAATGACCCTATAATAACCCTTTCTTTTACTCCACTTTTTTCCTCTGAAGTCGGAGTGTGGCTGCCCATGTGGCGGGGTAATCAAAAACGGTCACACACGTAATGTTCTCATCCCTAGCTGGTGGACTTGTACCATAGTGTTCCAAGTGCTTCGGCTGTTGGGATGATCCCTGGAGTTTTTAAGCCAGGGTAAGACAACAAACAAACTCACTCCCTTTTTTGAGTCAAGTTTCCCTCCTCTCTCATCCAGTGTCCATGCTGCTGTATTTACCACTTTCAGAGGAATAGGAATGGGGAGTGGCAGGGGGTGGAAAGGGGTGAAGGTGAAAACATCACTGTTAAAAGAAGTCATGTCTTCAGTGGGAGAGTTCAACCAGAGGTCAAGAGGTCAAGAGGTCACTGACCACCTGCCAGCCTGGCCCTTTGCCCACTGGAATGTTCCATCTTTGAAAGATCGTCTGCTACACTTCATGACATCGGTAGCTTTGCAGACTGCTGGGTTTAGTAGTTTTTGTTTGTCAGAAAAATACTTCATTACCGTCCCCCGTTTCTTTCTCAAACCTTTTCCTAATACAACAGGACTTAACAGCACCCTTCACAAATTAAAAGCACCTCATGATGAAGTAAAAGGACTGACTTGCTGAATCAACCGACGAAATAAGGCTTTACGCCCTCTTCGGCCTTTCGGCCATGTGGGGCACTTAAAAGGCCTTTTGACCAAAAATCAATTCACAAGGACTTAAAAGACCCCTATGAACCATGGGAAAGATGTCGTACCCTGGCTTAAAGACTCCAGGGATCATCACAACAGCCGAAGCACTTGAACACTACGGCACAAATGCACCAGCTAGAGGTGAGAACAATCCGTCTCTGACCGTCTTGGATTATCCCGCCAACGTGGGCAGCCCCACTCTGACTTCGGAGGAGGGAAAGATATAATTCTAGACATATTTTCTCAGATTGTGTCTTAACAAGTTTCTTTTAAATTAGGTATTAGGTACTTTATAGTCACAGAGGCATCTCTGTGAAATTCGGGTTGCTCCCACCTGGAGAGCGCGTCGCAACCAGAGGTGCGCCACCCATTTTGGGTATGCGATTTTTGTGTGGGGGATGATAAGGAAGGAAAGAGGGGCAAACTTTTACCAAATGACAACTTTTTCGTTTCTTAAATAAGAAAATCGACAATTTCTCCGCTTTACTCCGGCAGTGAAGCGGTTAACAAATAGAGAAGTTTCCACTGCATGTCACGAGCCAAACCTCTTTCGCCACACACACACACCCTACCTTGTTCTCGCACTTGCGCAGCAGTTTCTTCTTGCCCAAGTCGTAGACCCTGAGGAAGCGCCCGACTCCGATGAGCACGCGCCCCTGGAAGCCGGCGATGGCCCCTGGGACGTCCTCCACGGGCGTGGTGTGCATGTGCTCCAACTTGGAGCCGCCCTCCACCACCTTGTAGGTCTGCAGCAGGCCTCCGCTCAGCGACCGCGGGGCCAGCACCAGATCGCGGGACACGCCCACGATGACGTACTGGTCGTCAGGCTTGCCCGCAAACTTCACCAGGGCGATGCTGAAAATAGAAAACATTATGTATGTGAATAAGGAACATTATGCATGTAAATGAGGCAGGTCACAGGTCATGCCCCACGATGATGTATTGGTCGTCTGGCTTGCTGGCAAACTTCACTGGGGTGATGCTGAAAACATATAGAACACACTATGTATGTAAATGAGGCAGGTCACAGGTTATGCCAATGATGATGTACTGGTCTGGCTTACAGATATCTGTACAGGTCTACAGATATCTACATAACAAAGACAACGAAACATTGTTCATCTATGAGCAGCTTCGATCTGTTCCAGGGCGACTTTCTGCAATGTCTGCCAGCTGATAGGGTCCAGAACTCACGATGAAAAATCCCAATACCTGCTCCTGTTTTTAGATTCAATCAAATACAGCCCAAGGATCTGTTTAACAGCCACTGACAATCACACAGCATTCACCTGTGTGCAGCTTCGTTCTGTTCCAGGGCGACTTTCTGCAATGTCTGCCATTTGATAGGGCCCAGAACTCACGATGACAGATCCCAATACCGATAGGTTTAATCAAATACAGCACAAGGATCTGCATAGCAGACCTGTTTACACATATTTTGCAAATTTGTAATTTCTGAATAAAAAATTTAGTAATTTTGAGAAAAAAAACTAATCCAACGCGCAGCTGATTCTTTTCTTCACAAAACCTGATTAAGAAAACTACTTGTAATTACACAATTATATGCAAGCAATAGTGCACTGGGAGACCTTTAAAAAACATTTTTTAAACCATGTACAGTACTCCCTCCCTCATACAACCTTCTAGTTCTATTCAGCGACCACCTCCACTTTCCGACCTGATTTTTAATGACCGATCAGTTTTACTATATGAGTGTCTTCTCATCAGTGACCACCTCCAATACCCGACTAATGACCTCTTGCCTTCCGATTTTTACGACCATGTCACAAAAATCGAACCCACAAAGATCGTGGAAAACAGAAAACGAAGACAGCCGGTCAGATTTGTCGCTGAACCTTCGCTCAACGAGCACAGTTGTGCAGTTTCCATCATTCTGCGTGGTTAGTTATCTCCCCTAGTGAAAAGTAGCTCAATGCGCATGCGTATAGCAGACAGCTTCCTCTCCACGGTCACAATGTCGGGGAAGAAAAGGAAAATTCTTAGGCCTACTTTTGAAGAAAGAATCAAAGTTATTAAAAGAAGTGACAAAAGGGAAAGCTGCCGATCCATTGCACAATCCTTGGGTGTTGGAAAAACCCAAATCCAAACAATAATTCTCGAGCGAGAATCGCTGACAGCTCGATGGGAAGCTCGCGAAGCAGCTGAACGAATGTACGGCCAAAGCAAAAATATGCCAGTACTCGGACCTGAACGACCTAGTTTGGGAGTGGTTTTGTGATGCGAGGAGAACTTGGTTTATTGGTATTTCAAATTGATGCACTTGGAATATAATGCAGTTACTGTGTCAGTAAAATCTTGCTTTAAAATATACAGGGTAGTTTGTTGTTTATGTGTAAACGTATGTGTTATGTGTTTATGTTTGCAATGACCTCTCCTCACCCACCTCCCAATCAGACCACCTCCCTTTTAAGACCACTTTGTTGGTGCATTTTACATGGTCGTTCAAGGGAGGGTGTACTGTATTTGCTTTTTCTTTGGTGTCTTTCCATCAGACTTTTGATCATTTAACCTAGAACTCTCCGGTCGCTTTGACGCCATCTTGAAACAGAATGAAAAGAAATTGATGCGCGTTTTATGCTGGGAGCCGGAATGACTTTTCACCGCATTGTTACAAAAGCATCGTTTGTCGACGCAACTGTAGTGGTGTGTTTTCCCCCATCATTTTTTGTCTTTTTTTTTTTGTCACCGTAATTATCGTAATTTAAAGGTAAAATAGGTCTGGTATAGCATTCACCTGTGTGCAGCTTCGTTCTGCTCCAGGGCTATTTTCTGCATTGTCTGGCCGTTGATGGGGTTCAGCACCCTGATGACCGACGCCCACTGGCCGGCCCCCGCCTTAGGCGCGCCGTACACACTCTCCGGACGATCCTCGTTCAGGAACTGGGCCGCCATTTCCGCTGCCAGCTCCTGTTCGTCTTCCTGGGCCGCCTCGATCATTTCCTGTCGAACGAGCATTCACATGTGAGCAAAGATCGTTCTGGAATGACAGGACATGTGTCTGCTTTAGAAAGGAAACCCCCGGACGGTCAGAAACAAGACTGGCAACCAGGAAGATCAGAGCAAACAGACTGACCGCTGTGGTACGAAGCGAAAATCGGGTTGGAGTTTTGACGGGAAAAAGTTGGGGTGGTTTGACCTCAGGCAAGGCCACTTTTTACAACAGTCACGCCTGTACCGTTGCCCTAAACTGGTTGATGAAGCCTGCCCTAACCTCGCTTTTTTCTCTGGCGTCCGATCAGGATCCGAGTCGGAATCATCCGCTTGCGATTGTTTTTTTTTCGGCATGTCTTAGATTGCGCTCGTGCCTAGAAAAATGGCGACTAGGAGAAATAAATCGGAAGCGGAGCCACCGGAAGTATTCAAGGGACATCACTCAAAGTAATACCTTTGATAGAAGACGACAGAGTACAGAGCACAGGCTCAAACGCTATGTCTTATTTAGATTTCTTCTGTTTTCCGGACTCGTTCAACGGAATTTTTGGTTGCTGACCGTAATAGCGTGATCGGAGGTCTCAAAACGCAATAATTACAGACAAATCCGTAGGGAAAACAGGTCTGCTATACTGGACTCTTTTAGTAATAAATAAGAAGAGAAGAGACTGAGTAAAACTGTCTGGGTTACTGGGGTGTCTGTGATACTGAGGTGTCCGTGTATATTTTGGGAGAGGGAGAGAGAGAGAGAAAGAGAGAGAGAGAGAGAGAGAGAGAGAGAGAGAGAGAGAGAGAGAGAGAGAGAGAGAGAGAGAGAGAGAGAGAGAGAGAGAGAGAGAGAGAGAGACAGAGAGAGAGAGAGAGAGAGAGAGAGAGAGAGAGAGCAAAAGGGTCCCCTCACCTCGGCCATTTGCTGTTTTCTCTGCTGCTTGGTTTCGTCGGTGTAGGCGTTGTGGTCGGTTTCTATGATGATCAGGTTGGAGGATTCTGGGTGAATGACGAACCGACGAGGGGTGTACTGCAGCGGCCATGACACCTGGTTGAACACCGCGCCTAGCTTCTCCAACGCCAAGATCCTGCAATTTGCATAATTTATCACCTCATTCAGCGATGTACCGAGGATCGAAAAGTGACGGGACAAACTGTCCTGAGACAAGAGAAATCAACAGAACAATGTCCTGGCTCTTGCAGAAATCAATAAGACAAAGCGTGCCAGTGTTAAAAATGTAACCAGACATTTGTCCCGACAGGGGAGAACACAATAGGACATTTTCATTTTCAATAGGTCAATGGCCTATGACCGGGGCCTGGGGAACATCACTGCTCATTAGCGTTCACGAGATTTGATCGAACACAATCATTATCATCATCAATGTTACCATCATCAGGCATGATAATGGAGGAAAAAATTTGTTCTCTGAAAATAACTGGTGGTGTCAATGGCTAAAGAGCCCTTTATGGTGATCAGGTGGCAATAGCTCCTGAGGACTAATATTTAAAACTGCTACAAACTGCGAAAAAGTTCTCACCACCGATGTGACCATCATCATCATTACAGGCACCATCATCTTCCTCATCATCACCATGAGTGACCATCTGTACAATTTACGAATGCAACATGGAGTGATGGTGGTGCGGTCAGATCTGGTGCCTAGTTTTCCTCAAACCTTGGAGTGGTTAGGACAGCCAGAGGTCATCATCCCGCACCACAGTCCCTCTCTGCTGTTAGCATTGGTCCCATTTGAGGGGGGAAAAGGGAAAAAAAATAATAAAAAAATAAAAAATGTGCCGCCTCCAAAAAAAAGAAGAAAAAAAAGAGACAACAAAAAAAGAAATGAAAAGAAAGGCGGGGGACAGTGGAGGGTCAAAAAAAAAGAAGGAAGGAATAATAAAAAAAAGCATTGGTCTCCGCTTACATTCCCTACTACGTTGCTTGTCACTGAAATAATCAGCATATCTTTTAGTTTAACCCCTCAACCGAAATTAACCCTTTCAACGCCAGCTATTTTTCAGCCCAAACTTTCCATTACACTTACCTGGGTAGAGAACAGATTATGTCTGCAATATTGGGGATTCCTCTGTGACATGCATTTAACCCTTTCAACGCCAGCTATTTTTCAGCCCAAACTTTTTCCATTACACTTACCTGGGTAGAGAACAGATTATGTCTGCAATATTGGGGATTCCTCTGTGACATGCATTTAACCCTTTCAACGCCAGCTATTTTTCAGCCCAAACTTTCCATTACACTTACCTGGGTAGAGAACAGATTATGTCTGCAATATTGGGGATTCCTCTGTGACATGCATTTAAACCTTTCGCCGCCAGCCGTTTTTCAGCCCCAAAATACCATTAAACTTAACTGGGTAGAGACCAAAAATTGTCAGCAATTTTGGGAATTCCTCTGTGACATGCATAACATTAGGCCTATCCTTACCTCCCAAAATTAAGAAAATAGGGTCTTCAGATAACAGGCCCTGATTTGATGCCTTTTAGTGACATGGGCGTCAAACCATTGTGGTGCATAAATGCGACATTGGTGGTGAAAAGGTTAAAATAGGACATATCCTTACTTCCCAAAATTAATAACATAAGGTCACTGGATATCAGACCCTCATTTGATGCCTTTCAGTGACATGGGTGTTAAATCATTGTGGTGCCAAGAGGCGACAGTGGCCATGAAAGGGTTAAGGTCACTGGATATCAGACCCTCATTTGATGCCTTTCAGTGACATGGGTGTTAAATCATTGTGGTGCCAAGAGGCGACAGTGGCCATGAAAGGGTTAAGGTCACTGGATATCAGACCCTCATTTGATGCCTTTCAGTGACATGGGTGTTAAATCATTGTGGTGCCAAGAGGCGACAGTGGCCATGAAAGGGTTAAGGTCACTGGATAGCAGACCCTCATTTGATGCCTTTCAGTGACATGGGTGTTAAATCATTGTGGTGCCAAGAGGCGACAGTGGCGATTTTAGGGTTAAAGAAAAAATATACTTGAAAAATTATCGAATGGAAAAAAGGGAACTGTTAGGGTATTAGGTATTAGGTACTTTATAGTCACAGAGGCGTCTCTGCAAAATTCGGGTTCCTCCCACCTGGAGAGCGCGTCGCAGCCAGAGGCGCGCCACCCACATTTGTTTTTGCTTGCATGCAATTTTTGTGACTGATGAGGAAGGAAAAGGGTGGGTGGGGTAAGTTTTGACCAAATGACTTTTTCGTTGCCACTGGGTTTAACGTGTACTAAGTGCATGGGCACATGGGACCTCGGTTTATCGTCTCATCCGAAAGACTCCATGTTCAGACCAAACTCTACTTTACTTTCCACCCCTCCTATGTCTGGTTCAACTCTACCTCAGAGTGTTGGTGGAGACGGCCACGATGCCCTCAGGACACTGCTCAGAGGCAAAGCCAGAGGCGTACTCCAGGCTCTACTTTACTTTCCACCCCTCCTATAACATATTCCACTCTACCTCAGAGTGTTGGTGGAGACAGCCACGATGCCCTCAGGACACTGCTCAGAGGCAAAGCCAGAGGCGTACTCCAGGCTCTACTTTACTTTCCACCCCTCCTATAACATATTCCACTCTACCTCAGAGTGTTGGTGGAGATAGCCACTATGCCCTCAGGACACTGCTCAGAGGCAAAGCCAGAGGCGTACTCCAGGGTCTACTTTACTTTCCATGTCTGATTCAACTCTACCTCAGAGTGTTGGTGGAGATGGCCACGATGCCCTCAGGACACTGCTCAGAGGCAAAGCCAGAGGCATACTCCAGGCTCTCGTAGGACAGGGGAGTCAGGTGGAAGCGGGACTGGTACGTGTAGCTCAGCCAGGTGCGGCTGGACATGGCCAACACCTGCACAAGAGACAGGTGAGCAATTTAAGATACAAACATAAAAGATAGGATTGATGGGCAAACCAGGCGCATCACCAGCACCTTCCCAGTACTTAGAGAACACAGTCCTACAACACAGTATCAACATAAACAAGGGCGTCGTCGAGCGGCAGACATGTCCGTCACCAGCAATGCCACGCACTTGCGACACCCCGTAGCATAATTTTGTGTGTGTAGGCCAACGCAACTCTCTCTCTCTTTCTCTCTCTATTTATCTCCACACAAAATTTTAAGCGATTCTGTCACCCAATTCGGAAGCAGGGTCCAGCGTTCTCCTTGAACTTGACCTTGACCAGTACATAATATTCGGAAGCACCATAAGCCAAACCTTCACACCAAGTTTCAACATCCTATGTCAACCAGTGCCTGAGATATGGCTAAAAATAGATTTTCTGTTTTCACGGTCATTCATCAAGGTCATGACCGCGACCTGAAAAATTCATGTTTGAATCTCTTCCTATTAAGGTGGCACGCCACCACACAAAATTATAAGCGATTCTGTCAACCCATTCGAAAGATATCCTTGGGACAGACAGGAGAAAAAATGACCCTCCGATTTTCAGGCTCCAGCGATCTTTTTTACCTTGACCTTGACCCTTATGCCATCATCAGAACGGGCATAAGCCAAACCACCTTCATACCAAGTTTCAACATCCTATGTCGATCGGTGCCCGAGATATGGCTAAAAATAGATTTTGTTTTCAAGGTCATACGTCAAGACCGCGAAATGGTTTGCGCGGATCTCTTCCTATTAAGGTGGCACACCTCCACACAAAATTTGAAGCGATTCTGCCAACCCGTTCGGAAGATATCCTTGGGACAGACAAAAAAAAAACAACCAAGAGAGCTCTACACAGACTGAAAACTTTTCTTTTTTTATTTTATTGGGGGGGGGTGTTGTTTTTTGGATTTGTCGTTGATATTTGGTGTGTGTGTGCTGTCTCAGGACTGACATCTTGGAACAAACTTCCTCTTTCCCTCTGTCAGCGACCGACCCTCTCTGCTTTCAAATCTAACCTCAAAACCCGCCTGTTCCCGAGTCACTCTCTTTCTCTTCTTCTTTAGGTCTGTTTCTGTTGTATTCCATTTATGTTATCCGTCTGTGTTCGCTTTGTATTGCATTTTTGTTTGAATGCGTTATGAATGCTAACGTGTGTGTGCGCGCTTCGATTTGATTTCTATCAAGATTCAGCACCGTATAAATACTGTATGATTTTGTTGTTG
>CM065699.1:47865375-47898340 GCA_017654935.2 Phymorhynchus buccinoides | reverse complement strand
TCAGGACTGTACTGGGGGGCACTGCCTCCAGGCATTGCCTCCAGTATTGTTCCCACAATATTTGTATTTAAAAATGTCCCATATGTGGTCTGTTTCCAGACCGAGAGGACGTAAACCACCATTTTTCATTCATTCAGAGTGAGTTACGCATTTTGTTAATTCAGAGTAATTTCGTCGTCCCTTACAGACGGAAAAAAACCCCACCCCCAAAAACATACAATCATCAAGAGAAGTTACACGCCGTCACTAATCCATCATCATGGCTGCCTTTCAGTAAGTGTGGGCCCTTTAGATCTGAGATGGACACACACATACAAAAATGTACCAGGTATTGTATCTGATGATGATGCATACCAGTATTTTCAATAAACTATACCCGTTTCTAATAATCTTCCTGCTCTTTGAAATCTCTCGGATCCTAGAGAGCCGAGGCCTTGGCCGGTTGGTTAGAGTTGCCGCTCGTAATCCAAAGGGTTTGCGGGTGCGGTGGTTCGAACCCAGCTGGTCACGGTGTTGTGTCCTTGGGAAAGATACTTTACTCCTATTTCCTGGTCCTTCGGATGAGACCTAAAACCGAGGTCCTGTGTGCGAATGCACGCACAAGATCTTGCACGCACGTTAAAGCCCATTCCACTATTCGGTATGAGTAGGCCGTGTGTGCCGGTGGAATGGATGACACGAACTCACAAAGCATGCATCCTGTGGGGCGCCAATTGCAGTCTAAATGAAGACTTTGGGCGTGGGGGAATTTAGGATAAACATGAAGACTTTGGGCGTGGGGCAGGATAAACAATGAAGACTTTGGGCGTGGGGCAGGATAAACATGAAGACTTTGGGCGTGGGGCAGGATAAACATGAAGACTTTGGGCGTGGGGCAGGATAAACATGAAGACTTTGGGCGTGGGGCAGGATAAACATGAAGACTTTGGGCGTGGGGCAGGATAAACATGAAGACTTTGGGCGTGGGGCAGGATAAACATGAAGACTTTGGGTGTGGGGGCAGGATAAACATCCCCAATCGGAAGAAGAAGAAGAGAGAAAACCTTTTCATTAGACAACATTCTTTTTTACCTTCGTTCATATCTGTGTTTTATTATGTCAGTAGAGCTTTGTTCTTGTTGCTTTTTAATCGAAGTTCGAAAAAAACAAGCCGTATTTATGTCATTGTGATAACCCAATCAGGCTAACCAGCATCTGTAAGACGCAAAAGACTTTGAAAGATGATTGTCCCCATGGGGATAACGGGGGGTGGGGTGGGGGGTGGGGGGGTGTCTTTCGCATAAATAGTTCCCCAAACTTCTGGAAGTTCTGTGCTTGTAACTTCCTATAATCTGTCACTCTCTTTGACTCTGCCTTTTCCCTTTGCTTACTGTCATATACTATCTTTCTGCCTTCTTCTGGTCCATTCTCCTGCCTTTGTTCTAGAAACTCTTTGCAAAGATTTTCTCCAGCTGAAGACAGATATGCTGGGCCTAACTATTTCACACATCGGCGCTCATAATTGACAGGAAACTGTCTGGGTTGTTGTTGTCTTACCCTGGCTTAAAGACTCCAGGAATCATCCCCAACAGTGGAACACTTGAACACTATGGTACAAATGCACCAGCCAGGGATGAGAACATTACGTGTGTGACCGTTTTTGATTACCCCGCCACGTGGGCAGCCACACTCTGACTTCGGAGGATTTTAGACTGATGATGTTATGCTAGGAGCTTGTCATGGCTGGAGGACAATCCCCGCACAACTATGCAGAACATAACAACATTTTGATGTAGCCTTGGTGTTCTAGCTTATGTCAACTGGTCTGACACAGCCTCATGCCAAGGCGTAACTGTCGCATGAGTTATTGATGAGTAAGAAGAAAGATGATCTTGACAAATTAAAAAGAAAAAAAAGGGACAACTGTACCTGTACATGCCCGTAGATATGTCCCAGATGTGGATGGTTTTGTCCCATGATGCCGTAGCAAACTTACGCTCATCTGCCGTGATGGAGCAGCTAGAGATACCGTTATCGTGGCCTCTGAAATGCAAAAAACCCCAAAACAACATAAGTTTCAGAAATGGGGGGGGGGGGGACAGCAGAGGGGTGTGACAGGCAGAGGGGTCACCCAGAGTCATGACCTGGGTGTGGCCCGGCCCCCTTAGAGTGTAAGGAGTTCAGGGCCGAAACACTTGATTGAGGGGGGGCTTCTTCTCTGAAGACCCTCTGTTGTCCGGCTCTCCAAAGAGTTTCTTTTCACTTTGCTTATTATAACGGTTTCTCAATCATTGCATAAACAGTTAATATTTTAAATTTCATTTTGCCGCAAAAGGGCAGGTCAATAATATATAGCGTAGCTGTTGTGGCTTCTGGAAAAAATTGAATGTCATGTTTACGCTCATCTGCCGTGATGGAGCAGCTAGAGATACTGTCCGAAGTCTGACCGGTGGGCCTATTGTTTTATTTGCTCATGTTATTGGATTTTTGCTTCATGTTTTTATTCCATTTCAATTGTGTGTAAAGCGCTCTGTAGCCTACATAGTAGGATGGGCGCTATATAAATGTCCTCATTATTATTATTATTATTTGTGCTGAGATAACATATCTCTCTCTCTCTCTCTCTCTCTCTCTCTCTCTCTCTCTCTCTCTCTCATTGAACACACTCACATATTCTCTCTCTCTCGCTCTCTCATAATTATATTTGATCAAAGAAACCACAAACACCACTAACTGTGTATACTTTTTGAAGGTAGCTCTGTGCTGTGAAAAGAAAAAAATAAAAGTAAAAGATTGTGCTGGTTTACTTTTTGTCCCAATGGGGGACAGATAGTGTATGAGCATGGTACCGTTTTATAATTATATGCTCTTGCTTTCTCTCTCTCTCACACACACACAGCACAACACACACACCACACACACACACACACACACACACACACACACACACACACACACACACACAAACACCACACACACACACACACACACACACTACTCACTCCAGTTTGATTGTACAGAGCTCTGCCTTGAGGTAGTAGAATTTGGCCATGCACACACACACACACACACGCACACGCACACACACACACTACTCCACTCCAGTTTGATTGTACAGAGCTCTGCCTTGAGGTAGTATAATTTGTCAGTGTACACACACACCTCCACACACACACACTACTCACTCTAGTTTGATTGTACACTGTCTTGAGGTAGCATAATTTGGCCGTGTACACACACACATACGCATACGCACATATACACACACACACTACTCACTCCAGTTTGACTGAGGAAGTAGAATTTGGTCATCGTGTACACACACACACACACACACACACACACGCTACTCACTCCAGTTTGACAGTGCAGGTCTCCGTCTTGAGGTCGTAGAATTTGGCTGTGCGGTCTGTGGACGTTGTTATAACTCTAGTGTCATCAGGAGAGAAACAGCAAGACGTCAGCTGCTTTTTGTGATAGTCTGAAAACACGATCATCAAGTTCAACTTCAAGTAAACTTTATTATCTCAATACTGAGAAATTTACATTGGATGCAAACACAAAATTACAACATTAAAACACATAAGATATTGAAATTAATTAAGGGTTGAAAAATACAAAAATCACATTGCTGAAACAAACACTCCAACCATATTGCACACACTAAATTAACTAATTTATAAACAAGAATCACCTAGCTGAGAAACGAATATGCCATCCGTATTGCACACACAAAGTAACGCATCTATGGCTTGTACCCATGTGTCGTCATATCCGGCCACAAGGAGCGCCCATATTATGGGAGACCGCCATCTTAGTCAGTAACTTTGTTTGAAAAATGCCAGATCGATGCTGTTTACACACAAATCTGACTAAGATGGCGACACTTCCGTTGGAAGGGTCGAGATGCGCACGCAGGTGAGCGGGAGCCATATACCAGTTAAGAATACATAAATCTTAAAATAGTTTTATAATTCATAACAGAGTACTTTATTTGGTTAAAACTACTGGGTTTTGATCAGAACAGCTCAAGTTTAAAGTTGCAAGAACATATACATCTTATATTCTTAGATCCCATAATAATTCATTAACAGAGTATGATTAAAATGCAAAAGAGAAGTAAATGAAAATATAGGATACTGATTAACAACAGGTTAAGTTAAAGATTGTAAGAACATATACATCATAAATCAGTTATTACTTCATGGAGTATGATTAAGAACAGCAGTATAACAACACTCACACACGTTCACTTCCAATGGACGGACATGCTGAAATTCATTTTGTAAAAAAAGAAACCATTTCACAGAATAAACCATGAATTTAAAAGCTTAATGGACCTGGGAATAAAAGATTTCTGTCCTCAAATGTTCAGTTTTAAAGTCCTGTAACAATGCCTTAATTGATGGTAGGAGTTCATAATAATGGGCCTCACCTTGGCTTAAGGCTGTGTCAGACCAATTGACACAGGCTAGAACACCAAGGCTACATAAAAAATGTTGCTATGCTCTGCATAGTTATGCAGGGATTGTCTTTAGCCATGGCAAGCTCCTAGCAAAACACCATCAGTCCAAAATCCGCCAAAGTCAGAGTGTGGCTGCGCATGTGGCGGGGTAATCAAAAACGGTCATACATATGTAATGTTCTCATCCCTAGCTGGTGCATTTGTACCATACTGTTCAAGTGCTTCGGCTGTTGCGATGATCCCTGGTGGTTTTTTTTAGCCAGGGTACAACAACGACAACAACAACAGCATACACGTACCAACTGATCTTGTTCGAGTTTAGGGCTTGTACACATTTACGAAAACTTCCGCACAGAACCCCATCCGCAATTAAAGCAAAAGAAAGGACAAGATAAGCGGATGGATTTTTGCATGTAATGTGCACACCCCTTCATATTTCTGTTGTTGTTGTTGTTCCCTGGCTTAAAGACTCCAGGGATCATCCCAGCAGCTGAAGCAATGGTCAACCTATGGCGATATTTTCACGCCAGAGGGCAGTCAATGCACTAGGGAGCTTATCACGCGATTTTCTTACTTGGGCGTAGTGAGAGAGAGAGAGTGATGGTAGGACCACTCACTGTCTCTCTCTCTTTCTTATTTGTTACTTCCAGATTTATTAAATTTTTTTTTTTTTTTTTTTTAAATCCGGATACAGCTGTTTCTATGCATGTGTACACAGCATAAACGTAGACATAAGAGTTTTATTTGTTTTGATTTTATCATATATTACTTAAAAAGCATAAAAATGTGTCAAATTATGTGATTTGATATGCCGTTTCCATGGAAACCATAAATTATTTTTTTTATGTTTATTTCCTCGATTTCTCAGTTTTCTGTTTTTGCACCAAAATGTGTATTTCAAAAGATCACTCCATCTTTAATAATCGAGATAGAGCATTCAAATTTGGCATGGTGTTTGTTTATATACATATCTTCAAATTTACAACACGATTTCTCTGTATCTTGTAAACTTTTCTATTTATCCCATCTAAAAGTTTCATGTGAACCAGATTTTCTGAAGAAAATAAGGGACATATATTAAAATATTCATTAAAAATTCTAAATTGTTTCAATTTGAAAATAGCCCTGTAAATGTTTAGAAAACATTGCCTATAATCAATATAAAAAAACAGAATCAAAATATTTGCAATACTTTTTGAGTTTTATTCTTTCAAACATTTGTTGTTTGGCGGCCATCTTGGATGGTTTCCATAAAAACGGCATATCAAATCACAAAATTCGACAAATTTGTATGCTTTTTAAGTAATATATGATAAAATCAAAACAAAATAACCCCTCAAAACAAGTAATGATTTTGGATCAATTTGAACCCCCATGTCTGGTATTTCAGGGATGAAAAATGGCTGGTGGTGAAAGGGTTAATGTCCTGGGCTCACTTTTGATCTGATGGACCACTTCCCCCGAAGCCAGGTCATAGACGAAGAGCTGGGCGAACAGATCGGATCCCACACACAGCAGTCTGCCGCTGTGGGAGATCTTACAGCACGTCAGGATGTCTGGGTGGCTGGACGTCCACTGGAAAATAGGCATCACGATCACTTCAGGTGTTTTATGCTCCTCACACAACACACACACTACACACACACACACACAGCAGTCTGCCGCTGTGGGAGATCTTACAGCACGTCAGGATGTCTGGGTGGCTGGATGTCCACTGGAAAATAGGCATCACAATCACTTCAGGTGTTTATGCTCCTGACACACACACACACACACACACACATATATCATATATCTAATCTTGGCAAACGCATTTCAAAAAGAATATATCAACTTGCAAGAATAAAAAGATTTTTGAATCGTGACGCACGAAAAAGCTTTTTTTCATGCACACATCTTATCCCTTATAAATTATGCATCAACTCTTTGGGACAATAGCAGCGAAACAAATCTGAAACAATTAAATCGTTTACACAAACGAGCCATAAAATTAATACAGTTGAAGTCCAGTTCACTCACTAAATGTGATTACAAATCTTTAAACATCCTGCCATTTAAGGAAAGACTATTATATAACAAATGTGTATGCATGTACAGCGTTGTGAATGGAATAGCCCCTAAGAAAATCACCCAACATTTTGTTAGCAACGAAAGTAGACATACACACAAACTTTCTTTTCCCAGACCCCGTAATAATCTTTATAAATCTAGTTTATTGTACTCCGGCTGTACGGCGTGGAACAATTTCTCTTTTAATTTAAAATCGTGTACATCAAGACAGACATTTATGAAAGCACTTAAATTTCATATGTTAGAAACCCTATGAATTAGTCTCTAACTTTAGAAATTTAGCACCTATTCCGTCGGATTATGTCCTTTTAATTGATACTTTACAATGTTTATACTTTGATTGTTCTTTGCTTTGTTCCATTGTGTCCAGGACATTTGTTAATATGGGTGATGGGGAGGAAATGAAATGGGGAAGGGACAACCACATTCACTTCAATATCCCATTCATTTATCTCTCTCTCTCTCTCTCTCTCTCTCTCTCTCTCTCTCTCTCTCTCTCTCTCTCTCTCTCTCTCTCAATTAGAGTTATTTCAATGCGTTTATATTATTAGGCTAATGTTTAGTAGTTTGGAATGTTTTGTTTGCATGTTGAGTTATTTTTCGAGTTGCTTTCGTATTACTTTTCATTCTGAGGACAGGATGAAAAAAAGCTATCAAGCTTACTCCTTTATCCTCAATAAAGATCATTTTGACTTGACTTTGACTTGACTTGACACACACCACACAACACACCACACACACACACACACACAGCAGTCTGCCGCTGTGGGAGATCTTACAGCATGTTAGGATGTCTGGATGACTGTCCGTCCACTGGAAAATAGGCATCACAATCACTTCAGGTGTTTATGCTCCCTCACACACACACACACACACACACACACACACACACACACACAGCAGTCTGCCGCTGTGGGAGATCTTACAGCACGTCAGGATGTCTGGGTGGCTGGCCGTCCTCTGGAAAATAGGCATCACAATCACTTCAGGTGTTTATGCTCCTGACACACACACACACACACACACAGCAGTCTGCCACTGAGGGAGGTCTTACAGCATGTCAGGATGTCTGGGTGGCTGGCTGTCCACTGAAAAATAGGCATCACAATCACTTCAGGTATTCATGCTCAAATAACGGAAGCACCATTGATTTCACACACACACACACACGCACACACGCACTCACAGAGCAGTAGACAAGTGTGGGAAATCTTACAGCAGGTCAGGATGTCTGGATTACTGGACGTCCACTGGAAAATAGGCATCAGGATCAGTCCAGTACTTTAAGCAATGCTCTCTCTCTCTCACACACACACACACCATTAAAAAAAATGTTCAGCAAAAGTTGTGATCGAAGTTCAATTCTAAAAACTAATGGGAATTTGACATTATACGCCACTACAGTAATCACTTACATAATGCATTTACTTAATTCCATGCATGCCTTTTTCTTCTTTTTTTTTTACTTGACTTTGATGGGCGTAAAAAGTATAAGGGCGGGTTCACATTAGACGCGTAATATAAGTTCCATACGGAAAACCCTAAATAAATAAGTGGAAGAAAGAAGAATAAAAGTTTACGCATAATGTATAGGGAAATTCGGACACGTGCGCAAATCTTTTCCCTTCTTTGTTTTGCTTATTTATGGATTGCGCACGGGTTTCCGCATGGAATATCCGCTTATGTGTGTGCACGGCCTTAGCCAGAAGAACAGAAAACGACATTACTCACAATGCGTTGTCCAGTCTCCATGTCCCAGTAGTGCAGGTACTTGTCCCACCCACAGCTCACAAACCTGCACACACAGCAAGCATTGACGAATGAATTAATGCATTAAAAAAAAATAATGCAATATAGTTTACAGGGGGGTGGTGCCCAATGGAGGGTTGTTGTCCATGTTTTTTTGGGGAGGTTGCCCCCAAAAAAACATGGACAACAACCCTCCATTGGGCACCACCCCCCTGTAAACTATATTGCATTATTTTTTTTTAATGCATTAATTCATTCGTCAATGCTTGCTGTGTGTGCAGGTTTGTGAGCTGTGGGTGGGACAAGTACCTGCACTACTGGGACATGGAGACTGGACAACGCATTGTGAGTAATGTCGTTTTCTGTCGTTCTGGCTAAGGCCGTGTACACATATAAGCGGATATTCCATGCGGAAACCCGCATGCGCGCAATCCATAAATAAGTGAAACAAAGAAGGGAAAAGATTTGCGCACGTGTCGGAATTTCCCACATATGCGTACACTTTTATCCTTCTTTCTTCCACTTAACTTATTTAGGGTTTTCCGTACGGAAATTACGCGTCTAATGTGAACCCGCCCTTATACTTTTTACCCCAATCAAAGTCAAGTAAAAAAAAAAGAAGAAAAAGGCATGCATGGAATTAAGTAAATGCATTATGTAAGTGATTACTGTAGTGGCGTATAATGTCAAATTCCCATTAGTTTTTAGAATTGAACTTCGATCACAACTTTTGCTGAACATTTTTTTTAATGGTGTGTGTGTGTGTGAGAGAGAGAGAGCATTGCTTAAAGTACTGGACTGATCCTGATGCCTATTTTCCAGTGGACGTCCAGTAATCCAGACATCCTGACCTGCTGTAAGATTTCCCACACTTGTCTACTGCTCTGTGAGTGCGTGTGTGCGTGTGTGTGTGTGTGTGAAATCAATGGGCTTCCGTTATTTGAGCATGAATACCTGAAGTGATTGTGATGCCTATTTTCAGTGGACAGCCAGCCACCCAGACATCCTGACATGCTGTAAGACCTCCCTCAGTGTCAGACTGCTGTGTGTGTGTGTGTGTGTGTCAGGAGCATAAACACCTGAAGTGATTGTGATGCCTATTTTCCAGAGGACGGCCAGCCACCCAGACATCCTGACGTGCTGTAAGATCTCCCACAGCGGCAGACTGCTGTGTGTGTGTGTGTGTGTGTGGGTGTGTGTGTGTGTGTGTGTGAGGAGCATAAACACCTGAAGTGATTGTGATGCCTATTTTCCAGTGGACGGACAGTCATCCAGACATCCTAACATGCTGTAAGATCTCCCACAGCGGGCAAGACTGCTGTGTGTGTGTGTGTGTGTGTGTGTGTGTGTGTGTGTGTTGTTGTGTCAAGTCAAGTCAAGTCAGTCAAAATGATCTTTATTGAGGATAAAGGAGTAAGCTTGATAGCTTTTTTTCATCCTGTCCTCAGAATGAAAAGTAAATGAAAAAGTAATACGAAAGCAACTCGAAAAATAACTCAACATGCAAAACAAAAACATTCCAAACTAAAATTAACTAAACATTAGCCTAATAATATAACGCATTGAAATAAACTCTATTGAGAGAGAGAGAGAAAGAGAGAGAGGAGAAGAGAGAGAGAGAGAGAGAGAGAGAGAGAGAGAGAGAGATAAATATGAATGAGGATATTGAAGTGAATGTGGTTGTCCTTCCCCATTTCATTTCCTCCCCATCAACCATATTAACAAATGTCCTGGACACAATGGAACAAAGCAAAGAACAATCAAAGTATAAAAATTGTAAAGTATCAATTAAAAGGACATATCCCGACGGAATAGGTGCTACATTTCTAAAGTTAGAGACTAATTCATAGGGTTTCTAACATATGAAATTTAAGTGCTTTCATAAATGTCTGTCTTGATGTACACGATTTTAAATTAAAAGATAAATTGTTCCACGCCGTACAGCCTGAGTACAATAAACTAGATTTATAAAGATTATTACGGGGTCTGGGAAAAGAAAGTTTGTGTGTATGTCTACTTTCGTTGCTAACAAAATGTTGGGTGATTTTCTTAGGAGCTATTCCATTCACAACGCTGTACATGCATACACATTTGTTATATAATAGTCTTTCCTTAAATGGCAGGATGTTTAAAGATTTGTAATCACATTTAGTGAGTGAACTGGACTTCAACTGTATTAATTTTATGGCTCGTTTGTGTAAACGATTTAATTGTTTCAGATTTGTTTCGCTGCTATTGTCCCAAAGAGTTGATGCATAATTTATAAGGGATAAGATATGTGCATGAAAAAAGCTTTTTCGTGCGTCACGATTCAAAAATCTTTTTATTCTTGCAAGTTGATATATTCTTTTTGAAATGCGTTTGCCAAGATTAGATATATGATATATGTGTGTGTGTGTGTGTGTGTCCCACCTGTGTCAGGAGCATAAACACCTGAAGTGATTGTGATGCCTATTTTCCAGTGGACATCCAGCCACCCAGACATCCTGACGTGCTGTAAGATCTCCCACAGCGGCAGACTGCTGTGTGTGTGTGTGTGTATGTGTGTGTGTGTGTGAGGAGCATAAACACCTGAAGTGATCGTGATGCCTATTTTCCAGTGGACGTCCAGCCACCCAGACATCCTGACGTGCTGTAAGATCTCCCACAGCAGCAGACTGCTGTGTGTGGGATACCGTGGGATCTGTTCGCCCAGCTCTTCGTCTATGACCTGCTTCGGGGGAAGTGGTCCATCAGATCAAAGTGAGCCCAGCTGACATTAACCCTTTCACCACCAGCCATTTTTCATCCCTGAAATACCAGACATGGGGGTTCAAATTGATCCAAAATCATTACTTGTTTTGAGGGGTTATTTTGTTTTGATTTTATCATATATTACTTAAAAAGCATACAAATTTGTCGAATTTTGTGATTTGATATGCCGTTTTTATGGAAACCATCCAAGATGGCCGCCAAACAACAAATGTTTGAAAGAATAAAACTCAAAAAGTATTGCAAATATTTTGATTCTGTTTTTTTATATTGATTATAGGCAATGTTTTCTAAACATTTACAGGGCTATTTTCAAATTGAAACAATTTAGAATTTTTAATGAATATTTTAATATATGTCCCTTATTTTCTTCAGAAAATCTGGTTCACATGAAACTTTTAGATGGGATAAATAGAAAAGTTTACAAGATACAGGGAAATCGTGTTGTAAATTTGAAGATATGTATATAAACAAACACCATGCCAAATTTGAATGCTCTATCTTGATTATTAAAGATGGAGTGATCTTTTGAAATACACATTTTGGTGCAAAAACAGAAAACTGAGAAATCGAGGAAATAAACATAAAAAAAATAATTTATGGTTTCCATGGAAACGGCATATCAAATCACATAATTTGACACATTTTTATGCTTTTTAAGTAATATATGATAAAATCAAAACAAATAAAACTCTTATGTCTACGTTTATGCTGTGTACACATGCATAGAAACAGCTGTATCCGGATTTAAAAAAAAAAAAAAAAAAAAATTTAATAAATCTGGAAGTAACAAATAAGAAAGAGAGAGAGACAGTGTGTTGGGTCCTACCCATCACTCTCTCTCTCTCACTACGCCCAAGTAAGAAAATCGCGTGATAAGCCCCTAGTGCATTGACTGCCCTCTGGCGTGAAAAATATCGCCATAGGTTGACCATTGCTTTCAGCTGCTGGGATGAATCCCTGGAGTCTTTAAGCCAGGGAACAACAACAACAACAGAAATATGAAGGGGTGTGCACATTACATGCAAAAATCCATCCGCTTATTTCTTTTGTACTTTCTTTTTTTTTTTCTTTACTTAATTGCGGATGGGGTTCTGTGCGGAAGTTTTCGTAAATGTGTACAAGCCCTAAACTCGAACAAGATCAGTTGGTACGTGTATGCTGTTGTTGTTGTCGTTGTTGTACCCTGGCTACAAAAACCACCAGGGATCATCGCAACAGCCGAAGCACTTGAACAGTATGGTACAAATGCACCAGCTAGGGATGAGAACATTACATGTGTATGACCGTTTTTGATTACCCCGACACATGCGGCAGCCACACTCTGACTTTGGCGGATTTTGGACTGATGATGTTATGCTAGGAGCTTGCCATGGCTAAAGACAATCCCTGCATAACTATGCAGAGCATAACAACATTTTGATGTAGCCTTGGTGTTCTAGCTTATGTCAATAGGTCTGACACAGCCTTAAGCCAAGGTGAGGCCCATTATTATGAACTCCTACCATCAATTAAGGCATTGTTACAGGACTTTAAAACTGAACATTTGAGGACAGAAATATTTTATTCCCAGGTCCATTAAGCTTTTAAATTCATGGTTTATTCTGTGAAATGGTTTCTTTTTTTACAAAATGAATTTCAGCATGTCCGTCCATTGGAAGTGAACGTGTGTGAGTGTTGTTATACTGCTGTTCTTAATCATACTCCATGAAGTAATAACTGATTTATGATGTATATGTTCTTACAATCTTTAACTTAACCTGTTGTTAATCAGTATCCTATATTTTCATTTACTTCTCTTTTGCATTTTAATCATACTCTGTTAATGAATTATTATGGGATCTAAGAATATAAGATGTATATGTTCTTGCAACTTTAAACTTGAGCTGTTCTGATCAAAACCCAGTAGTTTTAACCAAATAAAGTACTCTGTTATGAATTATAAAACTATTTTAAGATTTATGTATTCTTAACTGGTATATGGCTCCCGCTCACCTGCGTGCGCATCTCGACCCTTCCAACGGAAGTGTCGCCATCTTAGTCAGATTTGTGTGTAACCAGCATCGATGGGGCATTTTTCAAACAAAGTTACTGACTAAGATGGCGGTCTCCCATACTATGGAGCGCTCCTTGTGGCCGGATATGACGACACATGGGTACAAGCCATAGATGCGTTACTTTGTGTGTGCAATACGGATGGCATATTCGTTTCTCAGCTAGGTGATTCTTGTTTATAAATTAGTTAATTTAGTGTGTGCAATATGGTTGGAGTGTTTGTTTCAGCAATGTGATTTTTGTATTTTTCAACCCTTAATTAATTTCAATATCTTATGTGTTTTAATGTTGTGATTTTATTTTTGCAGCCAATGTAAATTTCTCAGTATTGAGATAATAAAGTTTACTTGAAGTTGAACTTGATGATCGTGTTTTCAGACTATCACAAAAAGCAGCTGACGTCTTGCTGTTTCTCTCCTGATGACACTAGAGTTATAACAACGTCCACAGACCGCACAGCCAAATTCTACGACCTCAAGACGGAGACCTGCACTGTCAAACTGGAGTGAGTAGCGTGTGTGTGTGTGTGTGTGTGTGTGTACACGATGACCAAATTCTACTTCCTCAGTCAAACTGGAGTGAGTAGTGTGTGTGTGTATATGTGCGTATGCGTATGTGTGTGTGTACACGGCCAAATTATGCTACCTCAAGACAGTGTACAATCAAACTAGAGTGAGTAGTGTGTGTGTGTGGAGGTGTGTGTGTACACTGACAAATTATACTACCTCAAGGCAGAGCTCTGTACAATCAAACTGGAGTGAGTAGTGTGTGTGTGTGCGTGTGCGTGTGTGTGTGTGTGTGTGTGCATGGCCAAATTCTACTACCTCAAGGCAGAGCTCTGTACAATCAAACTGGAGTGAGTAGTGGTGTGTGTGTGTGTGTGTGGTGTGTGTGTGTGTGTGTGTGTGCTGTGTGTGTGTGTGTGTGTGTGTGTGTGTGTGTGTGTGCATGCATGTGTGTGTGTGAGAGAGAGAGAAAGCAGAGAGACATATAATTATAAAACGGTACCATGCTCATACACTATCTGTCCCCCATTGGACAAAAAGTAAACCAGCACAATCTTTACTTTTATTTTATTCTTTTCACAGCACAGAGCTACCTTCAAAAAGTATACACAGTTAGTGGTGTTTGTGGTTTCTTTGATCAAATATAATTATGAGAGAGCGAGAGAGAGAGAATATGTGAGTGTGTTCAAGTGAGAGAGAGAGAGAGAGAGAGAGAGAGAGAGAATTGAGAGAGAGAGAGAGAGAGATATGTTATCTCAGCACAAATAATAATAATAATAATGAGGAAAATTTATATAGCGCCCATCCTACTATGTAGGCTACAGAGCGCTTTACACACAATTGAAATGAAATAAAAACATGAAACAAAAATCCAATAGCATGAGCAAACAAAACAATAGGCCCACCGGTCAGACTTCGGACAGTATCTCTAGCTGCTCCATCACGGCAGATGAGCGTAAACATGACATTCAATTTTTTCCAGAAGCCACAACAGCTACGCTATATATTATTGACCTGCCCTTTTGCGGCAAAATGAAATTTAAAATATTAACTGTTTATGCAATGATTGAGAAACCGTTATAATAAGCAAAGTGAAAAGAAACTCTTTGGAGAGCCGGACAGCAGAAGGTCTTCAGAGAAGAAGCCCCCCCTCAATCAAGTGTTTCGGCCTTGAACTCCTTACACTCTAAGGGGGCCGGGCCACACCCAGGTCATGACTCTGGGTGACCCTCTGCTGTCACCCCCCCCCCATTTCTGAAACTTATGTTGTTTTGGGGTTTTTTGCATTTCAGAGGCCACGATAACGGTATCTCTAGCTGCTCCATCACGGCAGATGAGCGTAAGTTTGCTACGGCATCATGGGACAAAACCATCCACATCTGGGACATATCTACGGGCATGTACAGGTACAGTTGTCCCTTTTTTTTCTTTTTAATTTGTCAAGATCATCTTTCTTCTTACTCATCAATAACTCAGACAGTTACGCCTTGGCATGAGGCTGTGTCAGACCAGGATAAGCTAGAACACCAAGGCTACATCAAAATGTTGTTATGTTCTGCACAGTTGTGCGGGGATTGTCCTAAGCCATGGCAAGCTCCCAGCATAACATCATCAGTCTAAAATCCTCCGAAGTCGGAGTGTGGCTGCCCACGTGGCGGGGTAATCAAAAACGGTCACACACGTAATGTTCTCATCCCTGGCTGATGCATTTGTACCATAGTGTTCAAGTGCTTCCCGGCTGTTGGGATGATCCCTGGAGTCTTTAAGCCAGGGTAAGACAACAACAACCCAGACAGTTTCCTGTCAATACATGAGCGCCGATGTGCCGTGAAATAGTTAGGCCCAGCATATCTGTCTTCAGCTGGAGAAAATCTTTGTTGCAAAAGTTTCTAGAACAAAGGCAGGAGAATGGACCAGTAAGGCAGAAAGATAGTAAATGACAGTAAGCAAAGGGAAAAGGCAGAGTCAAAGAGAGTGACAGATTATAGGAAGTTACAAGCACAGAACTTCCAGAAAGTTTGGGGAAACTATTTGTGCGAAAGACCCACCCCCCCACCCCCCACCCCCCCGGTTATCCCCATGGAGAGGACAATCATCTTTCAAAGTCTTTGCGTCTTACAGATGCTGGTTAGCCTGATTGGGTTATCACAATGACATAAATACGGCTTGTTTTTTTCGAACTTCGATTAAAAAGCAACAAGAACAAGCTCTACTGACATAATAAAACACAGATATGAACGAAGGTAAAAAAGAATGTTGTCTAATGAAAAGGTTTTCTCTCTTCTTCTTCTTCCGATTGGGGATGTTTATCCTGCCCCACGCCCAAAGTCTTCATGTTTATCCTGCCCCACGCCCAAAGTCTTCATGTTTATCCTGCCCCACGCCCAAAGTCTTCATGTTTATCCTGCCCCACGCCCAAAGTCTTCATGTTTATCCTGCCCCACGCCCAAAGTCTTCATGTTTATCCTGCCCCACGCCCAAAGTCTTCATGTTTATCCTGCCCCACGCCCAAAGTCTTCATGTTTATCCTGCCCCACGCCCAAAGTCTTCATGTTTATCCTGCCCCACGCCCAAAGTCTTCGTTTAGACTAGACTGCAATTGGCGCACAGGATGCATGCTTTGCACAGTTCGTGTCATCCATTCCACCGGCACACACGGCCTACTCGTACCGAATAGTGGAATGGGCTTTAACGTGCGCGCAAGATCTTGTGCGTGCATTCGCACACAGGACCTCGGTTTTAGGTCTCATCCAAAGGACCAGGAAATAGGAGTAAAGCATTTTTCCCAAGGACACAACACCGTGACCAGCTTGGGTTCGAAACCACCGCACCCGCAAACCCTTTGGATTACGAGCGGCAACTCTAACCAACCGGCCAAGGCCTCGGCTCTCTAGGATCCGAGAGATTTCAAAGAGCAGGAAGATTATTAGAAACGGGTATAGTTTATTGAAAATACTGGTATGCATCATCATCAGATACAATACCTGGTACATTTTTGTATGTGTGTGTCCATCTCAGATCTAAAGGGCCCACATTACTGAAAGGCAGCCATGATGGATTAGTGACGGCGTGTAACTTCTCTGATGATGGTATGTTTTTTGGGTGGGTTTTTTTCCGTCTGTTAAGGGACGAAATTACTCTGAATTAAACAAAATGCTTAACTCACTCTGAATGAATGAAAAATGGTGTTTTACGTCCTCTCGGTCTGGAACAGACACATATGGGACATTTGTAGATACAAAGATGGTGGGAACAATACTGGAGGCAATGCCTGGAGGCAGTGCCCCACCAGTAAAGTCCTGATTTTTTTTTTAGCAATACAGATAGGTGTAGCAGTAAGCACACCTCGGTTAAACTTCATCGGCTATAGTACCGCCACAAGTGATCATGGCGTAATTCACTATATGCTGGCCGAATGTTTCCCTTCACAACCGCTCAACACTAGCCAGGTTTACATTCGTTTTATCAAAATTATTGTTAACAGAATGCTTAATGGTACAGTTATGAAAATTTGTGGCATTATTTATAATAATAAAAGTTAACGTCTGTTAAAGTTCCAAAGTAACATTTTTCATTACTGGCCAATTAATGACGTTTTTCAAAAAATCATGACAAAGAAGACAAAGAGGGGGGTAGTGACTCGCTTTCATTCATTGTCGTTCTTAAAATAGACTAGAAGTCATTTAATTGGTTGAAAACTATTAAGGGACTGTAGAGGAATACTTTTATACCACTTTGAACCGCGCATGACTGTTGACTTATGAATTATGATTTTTTTGAGTTCACCTGCGATATCCCGTTACCTTAGTAACGAAGCGTTGTGCGCATGTCCTGCGATCTCGTTGCAGGTTAGCACGGATTAAGACATTTTCAAATACAGCAACATTCAATTCTTGTGCATGTTCATATAATTTTCATTGACAAATGAAAAGCAACAAGTGTTTTCTTGAAGACTGTCTTGTTGATAAACATACTTTCTGTTTCGCATCATTGTGTTCAGGGCTGGCCAAATTAAACAAATTTCACTACCCCCCCGGGCGAGTAACTTAAAAATTTTACTTGCCCGAACAAAATTTGTTCGGGCGAGTAAAATGTTTTCGGAAAAAACAACAAAAATGCCTGAACACACACACGCACGTGCACGCACACGCACACACACACACACACACACACACACACACACACACAGTGACACACACACACACACACGCACGCACGCACGCACAAACACACGCACAGTAACACACACACACACACACACACACACACACACACACACACATTGACGCACAAGGGAGAGGGAAGGAGAGAGAGAGAAGAACAGAAGTGAAAGAAGAGGAAGAGAAAGAGAAAACAAATATTGGGAATTGCCAAATATGATATGATAAGATTAACCCTTTCGCCGCCAGCCATTTTTCAGTCAAAAAACACCATTAAACTTATCTGGGTAGAGAAAAAAAAATGTTTTTGCAATATTGTGAATTCCTCTGTGACATGTATAACATTAGGCCTATCGATCCTTACCTCCCAAAATTAAGAAAATAGGGTCTTCGGTTAACAGGCCCTGATTTGATGCTTTTTAGTGACATGGGTGTTAAACCATTGTGGTGCATAAATGCGACATTGGCGATGAAAGGGTTAAAATAATAGCCCCGTCGACAAGTAAGACCATGTCAGGACTGTCACCACGTTAAATCTTACCACGTGAAGAGTGGGAAAGAAAGAAAGGAGAGAAGTTGAAGAGAAAGACTCGAGAGAAATTATTTGAGGAGAGAGGTAGGGGAGAGAGGGAAGGGGGTGGGGGGGGGGGGGGGAAGGAGGAGACTGAGCAGGCTGCCTTTCCTTTCTTTTCAGTATCAGTGCTGGCATGTTGTTATCTTAGCAAACAGCTGAGCTTGCTTTGATAGCTGGTTACATGGAAGTGAGCAACAATGTGGGGAGACTCAGTGGTGGAATAAACAGGGCCGTGCAGTACTAAAATGTACTTTTCTTCTTCTTCTTAGATCGCTCAGACAGTTTCCTGTCAATTATGAGCGCAGATGCGTCATGCTGCCGCTTATGCGCCTAACTAAGAAATAATTAGGCCCAGCAAGTCCGACTTTGGCTGGAGGAAATGTTTTTGAAAGTGTTTCATGAAAAAAGGCAGGAGAATGGACCGGTAAGGCAGAAAGATAGTATAGATGACAGTAAGCAAAGGGAAAAGGCAGAGTCAAAGAGAGTGACAGATTAGAGGAAGTTACAAGCACAGAACTTCCAGAAGGTGGGGGAACTATTTATACAAAAAGACCCCTCGGTTATCCTCACGGGGGGAAATGTGACTTTTGAAATCTACTCGCCCACAGATGTTTCAACTAGCCAATGGCTACCAGGCTAGTAGTTTTGGCCAGCCCTGACATTCCTTAAATGATGAAATGTTCTTAAAGTTCTATACTTTAACCCTTTCATGGCCACTTTCGCCTCTTGGCACCACAATGATTTGACACCCATGTCACTGAAAGGCATCAAATGAGGGTCTGCTATCCAATGACCTTATGTTCTTTATTTTGGGAGGCATAAGGATAGGCCCAATTTTATGCATGTCACAGAGGAATCCCCAATATTGCAGATGAAATCTTTTGATGATACTTAGGATTTTACGTCCTCTCGGCCCACAAGGGCACATATGAGACATTTTTACTTAGGTTTGATTGAATTTTGATGAAATCTTTTGGATGGAAGTTCAGTTTAACGTCGCGTATCGGCTTTCGCCATGTACGACGGGCTGAACAAACAACCAGGGTATAAACAAAAATTTATATTCCTGAATCACTGTCTTAGCCAAAAGGCAGAGAAGCGATCAGAATATTTAAAAATCTTTTCTCTACCCAGGTAAGTTTAATGGAAAGTTTTGGCTATAAAAATGGCTGGTGTTGAAAGGATTTTAAGAACGTTTCATCAACAAACTTGCGTGTGTATGTTTTATAAAAAAAAATCAAAATGTTTTCCTTTCATTCAGGCGTTTTATTGTCTTTAATTCTTTAAGCCATGACAGTCTAAAAAAACCAAAAAGTGCGAAATCGCAGTAGTTTGTGGCACGCGGTCTATTTTTACCACTCCAATCATGAGTTACCTCCCCTGGCTTTTCAATAATTTTAATCTGTAAACCAGAATGTTATCTCTGCACCATTTCGTAACTTTTTATATCTTTTGGAAAACATTTAAAACTATGTATCCTACTTATACTCATCAAAAGAAGCACCGCATACTCGTCGTGTCTGTTGTAGTGTCTGTATTACGTATGTTTATTATTTTGTACGCTTTTAAAATACATCATTGTAAAGAGCGGCCTCTATTTGAAGTTTAGCCTCGATTTGAAGTGCGACAATTTTGGACCGACTGACCGACAGACAGACAGACCGACCGACCGACAAAGTGAGTTATAGGTTTGTGGCTTGAGCCACAAACAAAAAGTATCTGGGAGTTTCAGAAAGTATAGAAAATTGAAGTTTTTGAGAGACAGAAAAAAAAAATGCAATTTATGTTTTGATGACAGTGTATGGTAGTTGTAGTCGTTATGTCGAGTCTTTACACAGACATGTTTTTGTTCTGTTTGATTTTTGTATTGTTACGGCTGATAACTTTGTGGGGCGGCATTTTCAGGGTGGTTGTCATGGTTTCAGGCTTACAGTTGGTGACTGGGTCAGCTGACATGAGCATCGTAGTGTGGGATGTGGAAAACAGCGGTCAGAAAATGAAACTACAGGTCAGTGCGTGTGTGTGTGTGTGTGGCGCGCACGCGTTAATACATATATGGTGTTTATCCAAGCATATCAGCATTATTCTAGATTCAAATACCGTATATTTTGGATCATTAGGCGTTGCTGTGTATAAGGCAAATAGGGCAATGTTCAAGAAAAATCTGAAAAAAATTAAAGTAAAAGGCGCCCTCGTTTATAAGGCAAAAGAAAGTCAAAGTTTGAAGCCCGTATACGTCCTGTAAACGCTTACCAACCGCCATTACTGCTGTCATAAACGAGAGTTGGCTCCCTTCTCAAATAATCGAACTTCCGTTTTTTGCGACTTCCGGTTGTTGTGTTTGGACTTTTCTTCGCGAAAACTGGTAGAATTATGGCATTTTAAGCTCTACAACGATGCTTTTTGCATCCAATGAAGGGTTATGGCATCTACGGTATCTCGGATGATAATAGGGATTTTGAAGAATTTTAATGTCAGTATTCGTCGTATCAGCGACTCGTTACCACTTTTGATGTTGTGACTCGCAGTAGACTTTACTGAGCACGGCAATCATTGCCTCTCTTCTCACGATTTTGTTCACTAATAGGGCGCCCTCGTTTATTAGGCGCATAGGTCGAAATTGGAGAAAAAAATATCGCCTTATAGTCGGAAAATTACGGTACTCAAGAAGAGGTAGTTTTAACCGCCATGTCAATAAGAATTTTAATCATTTACACTCTAGCAAAACTTAAGGCTCTCCTCAGAGCTTGGTCATGCGCCGTGGGTGCAGCCTTGAGCTGTACACACGATGGCGTGCACTGAACCGCCAGTGGCCTCTCTGCAGATGCCGCCGACGAAGGGAGCGAGATGCCCCCGAAAGTTCCGATGTGAGCCTTTAAGTTTTGCTAGAGTGTAATTGTTTAAAATTCTTCGACGCAAGTTTGTCTTCTGACCAAAAAATTCCTTTTCGTTTTAGTTCTGAAATGACCTAACCCTCTCTAGGACACAGACGCCAAATGTGACCGAATTTTGTCAACTCATGCAGCCCGTATGCGCCCGCTGAACGCCAGGTCTAGTACGTTCACTTTCACTTTCTCCCTACCCACAATGCAATATACTAAGTTAGTTCTTCCTTTACCTCAGTCTCGCTGGTCCGTTTTTGGTTCTTACAGCAAGGGAAAGCACCCACTAGTCTTTTTGAACGGATTTTTCGAAGTGACCCCAAATTTTTTTCTTCTTTCCACGTGACGTGACGCAGTATTGACTCGGCGCGATGCTCGGAGTGCCATTACGGATTTTTTTATTCCAATTCATGGTTTGTTGTGTGACAGTGTTAGCTTTGGAATAATAATATCATCATTGCTATTCAATATGCATCTTTCAGAAATGAAATGTGAGTTAGACTTTATTCTGGGTGATTTTTTTAATGAAAAGATTTGGTGTGACGTTCTGAGTTAATTCCCATCTCTCGGGAACTGGGATCGATTCCCGGTTCGAATGGTTGGGAGTCATTGGGTTAAACAAGGGCGCTGTGCGTTTTACTGTCTACGAAGAAAAAAAGTGTTCCAGTTTTAACAGGCTCAATCAACTGCTAAGCATGTTTCTGGAATTTTCTTTAAAAAAACCCACATTTGTTACAGACACAAGTTTATTGCACAATGAATTTCTGAGAACACTAAGACATTTCAGTGCCTTTGAATACAGTGGAACCTCCCTATTATCCCTTTCACCACCAATGTCGCATGCATGCACCACAATGGTTTAACGCCCATGTCACCAAAAGGCATCAAATCAGGACCTGTTGTCCAAATACCCTATTTTCTTTATTTTGGGAGGTAAGGACAGGCCTAGTGTTATGCATGTCACAGAGGAATTCCCAATATTGCAGATAATTAATTTTCTCTACCCAGTTAAGTTTAATGGTATTTTTCGGGGCTGAAAAATGTTTGGCGGCGAAAGGGTTAAAAAAAAAAAAAAAAAGGGAAAAACACACTGAAAAATCATCCCAAATAAGGTCTTAAGCGTCACCCCCTTCCCACCCTCTCCCTTCTTCTTCGTCTTTTGTGTGTGTGTGTGTGTGTGTGTGTGTGTGTGTGAGTGTGTGTGTGTGTGTGTGTGTGTGTGTGTGTGTGTGTGTGTGTGTCAGTGTGTGTGTGTGTCAGTGTGTGTGTGTGAATGGGAATGTTTGTAGTTTTATTTCTTTGTAAAGCGCCATGAATAGAATTTTCTAGATATGTACGCTATATAAGTGCCAATTATTATTATTATAGTGATAATAACTTTATTAAAACAAAAATTGTTTTCTAAACTTTATTAAAATAAAACTTCCTCCTTCTTCTAACTAAAAATAAATAGTAATGTCCCGTATGGCTTAGGCCGGGAGGACGTAAAAGAAATTCTTGGAATATTATAGTGAGCTGTAACAGGAAAGAGGTCATTTAATACTGACAAAGTAGAGCAATGTCTCATCATTTTCAGACTATAAGGCAATATTTTTCTCTTAAATATTTACCTATGCGCATATGCGCCTACCTCATAAACGAGGGCGCCCTATTTGTGAACAAAACCATGAGGAGATAGAGGCAATGATTGCCGTGCTGTCTACAGTCTAGACATCGAAAATGGTCACGAGTCACCAAATTGCTTAAAATTGCTTAAAAATCCCTATTATCGTCCGCGATACCGTCCAACAGATGCTATAGCCCTTCATTGGATGTAAAAAGTATCGTTGTAGAGCTTAAAATGCCATCATTCTACAATTTGTTGCGACAAAAAATGAAAACACGACAACAGGAAGTCGCACAAATGAAACTTTGATGATTTGAAAGGGGAGCCAACTCCCGTTTATGTCAGCAGTAATGGCGGTTGGCAAGCATTTACCGGACGCGTACGGACCTCGAAGTTTGACTTTCTTTTGCGAGGTGCCTTATTAACAAGGGCGCCTTTTTCTGTATTTTTTTAAAAGATTTTTCTTGAAAATGGCCCTATTCGCCTTATACACACAAGCGTACACAATACGGTAGGTCTTAAGTGGGAGGGAGTCTTAATAGGGAAGGTCTTAAGAGGGAGGTTCCACTGTAGTAGCACTCTGGTGATGCACCTGTTCAAAAATCTTTCTTCCGTTTTATTTAGTGTGTCTTCTTTTGAAGTGACAGTCTGTCCACAAAGTAAGGTCATAACGCACTGAGAAGGTCAAATGTTCAGACCAATGAAATAAAACTGTTCGGGAAAGTGACCAATCAGAGATGATATCCAGGTCAGAGAGCCAATGAAATTACCAGCATCAGAAGCCTTCTACTACAGTGGAAACTCCCTTATTGGCCACTGCAAAGAACACCTTTTGCAAGAGTGAATGCCCTTGGTGGGTGGGGGAAGATGCTCGAGTACTGACCAAACAAGGGAATACAGACAAACCCCTATTTTACGACCCTCTGTTAAGCGACCACCTCTCATTTGAGACCGGATTTGTTGGCACGGATGCATTTTACTATGTAAACGACCTCTCTTAAACGACTTCCTCTAAAACGCGACTTACAACCGCCATTTTGCTGGGTTTTACGACCGTTGTTGTCGTCTGCATAGACTTCAAGCAAAGGGAAACAACCACGGTCAAGGGCCTGAAAGCGGAGTCGCTTCCCTTGTTGTAGAAAAGATAGCGGAAAGCGTAGGAAAAGCACGAAAACCACTGACTTTGAAAAAGAGAACCACTGACTTTGGACGAGAGTGGAGGTGATTAACAGAAGTCGGCAAAGTGAAACTAATACATCGATTGCACAATCCTATGGAGTTGGAAAGACCCAAATCCAGTTTTAATATGTCATTGTATGTGTGCATGAAGAAGAGAGTATGAACTGTGCTGAACTTTTTCTTTCTACGGCTGCCAGTGAAAAAAACCTCCGTCATGCAACCCCTCCAATTTACGACCGATTTTTTCCGGACATTTTGGAAGTCTTAAAACAGAGGTTTGTCTGTAACTCTATTTGAGGCCACTGAATGACTGCCTTTTGCAAGAGTGAGTGCCCTTTTGGATACTGACCAACAAGGGATTGACTTCGTGCCGAAAAGGGCATTAATAACCCTAGTTGCAGTGGCCAACAAGACTCCCTCCCACATAAGACCTACTTCTCTGAGACATTGCCCTTCTTTCTAAGTATTAAAATTACCTCCCTTATAAGACCTCATTTTGGATGATTTTTTAAGGTCTTATAAAGGAGTTGCCACTGTACCCTGAAGGCTTGTCTGTAGATGTTGGCAGGTCCTATGCTTGGGAATTCTGTGCGAGTATTGACATTTTAGGATTCTGTGAGATAGAGATTGGGATGTTCGTGATGCAATATTTTGCATTATTGTTTGTTTTCTTGGCAACTGGCTGTGTGCAGGGCCATGCGGGCTGGGTGACCGATGTTCACTTCAGTCAGGACCAGTGCTGGCTGCTGTCCTGTGCTAATGTAAGTCATTAAACCAATTTAGTTTTGTTCGTTTCTGGTTTAAACGGGTTTTTTCCGAAAGAATCACAAACAACAATGACGTAACTGCTCCCCATGGGGATACCGGGGGGTCTTCCATAAAAAATAGTTCCCCCACCTTCTGGAAGTTCTGTGCTTGTAACTTCCCCTAATCTGTCACTCTCTTTGACTCTGCCTTTTCCTTTGCTTTCTATCATCTACCATCTTTCTGACTTATTGGCCCATTCTCCTGCCTTTTTTCAAAAAAAATCTTCCAAATCATTTTTCTCCTTTGAGCTCCTCAGAAATCGAAATGTATCGGCTGTACGCAGCGAGGAGACTAGTGAAAACTGAAAACCGGACACATATGTACCTTACCCATTATGGCCTGGGAACGCAGAAGAAGAACGACATAACTGAAGCAACAAGCCAAGCTTGTGGCGCACTCAGTTCAAAATAGTTACACAGCATAATGTTGGTGGAATTAAACCAGTTTACAATAAGTACACGTGTCTGTGTGTGCGTGCCTGCAAGCATTGTGTGTGTGTATGTGTTTGAATACTCGAGTGTGGCTGCGCACGTGGCGGGGTAATAAAAACCGGCTCATACGTACCTTATTTTACGGACTACAAGGCGCACCTGATTATAAGGCGCACCCCGAACATTTTCCAGAAAATTTTGGATTTCGTTATTCAGGGGTCTCAGCTGGAAAAAAGTATCACCTTCAGGCATAAAGTGGATGAAGATCAAAAAAGGAGGAGAAATTTTCGTCCGAGAAATCCTTCCACCCGGATTTTCACCTGATGTCGGAAGTTTTGTTGAGCGGGGGGGACGATCCCAAATTATTTTTTTTCCAGCACAAACATTTTTCAACCATCGAAGAATGAAATTCTTTTCAGCCGAGAAAAATCCTTCCACCTGGATTTTCACATAACGTCCAATGTTTTGTTGACCGGGGGAGGGGAGGGAGGCGCGTGCACAACATTCCCAAAAAATGTTTTCAAACCACCTTTTCACCTACCTCACGTCACAAATTTTATTCAGCGAGGAGGGGGTCCGAAAATTTGGTCGGCACAAATATCCTTCCACACACATTTTCAGCTAACATCGCTACTTTTGTTGAGCGGGAGCTACTCATTTCGCCTTCCTTCGCACAAATGAAGCGAGTGAGCTAAAGCGACTTCCGGTTAACCAGTTTGAGAATCGCCAAATAGAGAATACGGCAAGATCGGTCCTTTACGCGGATTTTTTTTTTTTTTTCTCTACGGAAGTTTTGAAAAATTTCCGCGGATTTTCCGTGAAACGCGGAATTCTTTCATGGCTGCACCTTATAGTCCGTAAAATACAGTAATGTTCTCATCCCTAGCTGATGCATTTCGTACCATAGTGTTCAAATGCTACTGCTGTTGGGATTATCCCTGGAGTCTTTTAGCCAGGGTACGACAACAACACTTCATCTACAGCTTTAATTTAATGGTGTTCATTATCTCAGCCATTCATTTGATGTTTTTAACACATTTTACTTCATCTATTTTCAGGACAGCACAATACGTATGTGGAACATAGAGGACAGTGACCACATCCCCATCGTGATGGAGAACAAACGGGCCCAGGGACTCAAAGTCACCAAGGTGGGTCTTTAAATTTATGTCATTATTTATTTGTGTTCACGAGGAACATAAAGGGGAGCGACCACATCCCTATAGTGATGGAGAAAAAAACAGGCACAAAGTCACCAAGGTGGGTCTTTAAATGTATTTTATTATTTATTCAAAAAAACAGGCACAGTCACCAAGGTGGGTCTTTAAATGTATTTTATTATTTATTAAAAAAACCAGGCACAGTCACCAAGGTGGGTCTTTAAATGTATTTTATTATTTATTCAAAAAAACAGGCACAGTCACCAAGGTGGGTCTTTAAATGTATTTTATTATTTATTCGTGTTCATGAGGAACGTAAAGGGGAGCGACCACATCCCTATAGTGATGGACCAAAAAACAGGCACAAAGTCACCAAGGTGGGTCTTTAAATGTATTTATTTCATAATTTATTTATGCATTTCTGTGGAACATTAGAGGACAGTGACAAAATCCCCATTGTGATGGAGAGTAAACGGGCCCAGGGACTCAAAGTCACCAAGGTGGGTCTTTAAATGTGTTTATTAATTTGATTATTTATTTATGTATTCAAGTGGAATGCCAAGGGCAGTAATCAGATCCCCATTGTGATGGACAACAAACGGGGCCCAGGGACTGAAAGTGACCAAGGTGAGTCTTCTTCTTCTTCTTTCATCTAGTTGACAAAGTCACTTATGACCATTAGAACATGGGTGCTACTCCCCCAAAATGAAAAAAACCCTGAAAGTCAGGGGTCCAGGGACCCATGGCCCCGGCAGGGTACAGGGGCAGAGCCCCGTCGGACGATTCAGGGGGGCAAGTTAAGAGAGAGAGATAACGAGATAGACAGTTAAAATGATAGACAGACAGTTTGAGTCTGATAAGCCTTGTAAAATTATTACATTGCCTTTTATAAAAATTCCAAGATAGAATCAAGTTCAAAATGCCCCAAATCACTTGTGGTCCATTTTGAATTACAAAAAAAGTCTAAGCCTTGTAAAATTATTACATTGCCTTTGTAAAACTTCCAAGATAGAACAAACAAGTTCAAAATGCCCCAAATCGCTTGTGGTCAATTTTTTGTTTGTTTTTTGATGAATTAAAAAAAAACTGAAGTTCAATTTCTGGTAAAATTAAAAATACTGAAATCAATGTAAAAATGAAAGAGTAGCACCCATGTTATTACATCTCAAAAAGGCAGAGAGAGAGAGAGAGAGGGAGAGAGAGAGGGGAGGGGGGGCTTTGGTGGGTAGACAGCCAGACAACCGGCCAGACTGGGACCGTTCAGCGGAACTCAGCCATGATGCCGGCCCAACCACTGCCTACCCTAGGGTCTGAAGCTTTTAGTGCTCTGCCAACAGCCTCCTGAAGAAGGCCTTGGCAGAAGGGGCCTGAACAGTTTCTGGAAGCAGGGCGTTCCACTCTCTGATGGCGCGGGGGAAGGAGGAGGAGCTGCGCTGCTGGGTGCGGCAGGGGATGCCTTTTTCTTTGTTTTTGCATGCGATTTTTAAGTGACTGTTGAGGAAGGGAATTTGACGAAATGACAATTTTTTCGTCCGTTGCCACTGGGTTTAACATGTGCTAAGTGCATGGGCACACAGGACCTCGGCTTATAATCGTCTCATCCGAAAGACTCCATGTATGGCCTAGTGTAGAGTGAGAGGAAAAAAAACCCTGTACCCAGGTTCGAACTCGGGTTTATTGTAGACGAGGTGAACGCGTTACCTCTGTGCCACTCTACACACCAACGTCAGGGCTCCCAGGGACCATTTGGGAGTCTATGAAGCACAAAAATTCTAAAGGACCCTCGGGTCCCAGGGATGCACTAGAAAACATTCTTTTTAGCATTCGCAATGCCACTGGGACCCTCTATCCCGCCTCTAGGACCCTCTATACTGTAAGTGAATGAGTCCCTGGGACCCCTTGTTTTGTGGGATGATTGAAAGCCCTGAACGTGAATGTTTTCTGGTGTTGCAGTGCTCCAGTTGTGGCAAGCCCTTCTCCATGGCGGAGATGGACAACTTCAAGGACCTCACCATCTGCGTGTTCTGTCGGCTGCAGAGCCCCGAGAAAACGTGGCTCTCCTTCAAAGACGAAGCCGAAGTATAGCTATGTACTAGGTCGCAATAAGCATTTATTGTACATTATGTGTGCCTTCTGTCGGCTGCAGGGCCCCCGAGAAAACGTGGCTCTCCTTCAAAGACGAAGCCGAAGTATAACTATGTACTAGGTCGCAATAAGCATTTATTGTACATTATGTGTGCCTTCTGTCGGCTGCAGGGCCCCGAGAAAATGTGGCTTTCCTTCAAAGACGAAGCCGAAGTATAACTATGTACTAGGTCGCAATAAGTATTTATTGTATATTATGTGTCTTCTATCGGCTGCAGGGCCCCGGGAAAACGGAACTCTCGTTCAAAGATGCACCGGAGGTGTAATAGTGATAGTGTTAATATTGGTGATATTTTTAATTGCTATGTGTATTATTTAAATCCTTTGTTTACCACATTTTTCGGATCATTAGGCGCTGCTGTGTATAAGGTGAATAGGGCAATTTTCAAGAAAAATCAGAAAAAAAAATTAAAGTAAAAGGCGCCCTCGTTTATAAGGCGATACACACGCAAAAGAAAGTCAAACTTTGAAGCCCGTACGCGTCCTGTAAACGTTTACCGACCGCCATTACTGCTGTCATAAATGAGAGTTTTGGCTCCCCTTTTTAACACAAGTATTTGTCGTATCGGCGTAAAGTTGTGTTTGAGTTCGAGTTTTGATTTGACTTGTGACCACTTTCGATGTTCTGACTCACACAGTAGACTGTACTGAACACGGCAATCGTTGCCTCTCTTCTCACGATTTTGTTCACTAATAGGGTGCCCTCGTTTATTAGGCGCATAGATCAAAATTGGAGAACAAAATATCGCCTTATAACCCAAGAAAATTACACTACTTTTATGCCAATTGATGGATTTAATCAAAGGTGTGTATGTAGGAGATTTTTGCTTAATACTATTCTCAATGCCAGTATGTTACTTGGTTTTGATATTATTGTCATATCCTAATATTATATGCTTTTATGGGAAAAAACCTTCATGAGTGAAAGTAGTTCAGGCCTGCTCCTGAAATCAGAATTGAAAAAGCTGATAGAAAGTCTTCAGGATTTGGCCATCTTGTCATCCGGAACCAGTCTGATCACATCAAGCTGGGGGGGGGGGTTCTGCCAACATTGATGGCAGATTGAAACAAGATGGTAGACATACAATTCTAACAACATACATTTCAGGATGGGAAATTTCAGAGATGCCATTGAAATTTCATTCAAGGATTGAGAGATCGTTTTGAAAAAAAAAACACCCATGAAACTTGTGCTTCAATTATTTTCTAGGGAAGACCCTTTTTCCCCCGAAAAAAAATAAGAAAGGGTGGGGGGGGGAAGCTATTAAGGTAGTAAGGTAATGTTTACTTATAATTCTAAAGGGGAGTAAGGGAGTGGGCAATTGTGATAGGTTTCGCCAACCCTCATGTAGGTGTTGTGTATGGGAAGGCATGGCTTTAATGGCTAGACGGCGAGAGGCTAATGTGTGTTTGTAGTGCTTGCGTCTCTCCCGTGTGTTTCTCCTTGTATCTATGTATAGAAAAAATGTGTCGTTTGTCATATAATTTTAGAAAAACATGACTTATTATTGCATTTTTTTCAAACTTAACCATGCATGCCGATCAACAAAATTCTTATATTTTTAGGCAACAAAGAACTGTGATGTATAATACATACTGTCTGTCTTCCGTAGATCGCAAAGCTCGCAGAAAACATGGCTCTCCTTCCAACCAGTGGTGAACATATAGGAGTGTGACAAATACGTCCTCCACAATTCAGACTAGACGGTGGACAAAACTCGTGGTTTGTGAAGTTTTTTGCCTGGCATGCTGCTGGTGTGTGGTCGGACAAAGGGGGGGGGGGGGCTTCCCTTTAGGGGGAGGTGGGGGGGGGCTGGTGTGGGAGGGTATGGGTAACTGTGAAATCACACTGAACAAACTGTTGTTGTTGATGATTTGGCTGTTGAAAATAAACCGATATGTGCTTAATGTGAATTGCCCTATGTGTGTATGTGCAAATGTGCGTATGCGAGCATTCCTGCATAAGGAACAATCAGCTGGCATAAATTCGCTTTTGATTTCTGACTTAATTCCTTCAAAGCAATTTTGCACAAGATTTTGTTATCTCCCCACCAGAAGTCTGCCCTGTCTGTGCTTTCTAGTAAAAACATACTGAACAATAATAATAACAATAGACATTTATATAGCGCACATTCTAGGCGAACTACTCATGGTGCTTTACAAAACCAAAATCACTCCACATGCAAGATTACATCAGGCATATCAAACATACTCAGACGCGCTCACATTCCCACCGATCACCCCCACGCTCAGATATAAAAAAACACATACTCATAGAACAAAAACATGCACACGCACATATACAAAAACGCACCCCCCAAACACACTCGCGCGACGCACACAATCCACACGCTTGTACAATGCACACCGACAACAAAAATACTAATCCAGAAATACTGTTTCAATATTTTTTATTTGTCAAAAAGCAATAAAACAATCTATCTCAATCTGTACAAACACCAAACATCAAGAAACACACCAAATGAACCATTCAGACGGACAACTTTCAATAAAAACCCAATGCTAACTGTACACACATTTACCATGTAAAATAAAATAAACACATAACGCTTGACATAATGAACTTATGTACAGTTGTCTTGATGGAACTTCCCTTGTTTTCCCCATTCTTTTCCCTTCCCCATATGAATTTAATATTCTTATAATTTCCCATTTCTATTTTTGTTCCCAAGCCCAATGATTTCTACCCTCAAAGTTACCTATCAAACAATTTTCTTAAAGTAAAAATGCTCGGAGACAGGAGAGTTCTGTACTCAACTTTTTGAGCATTTCAAACTAAGCAATGTGAACTCTTAGTACTCAACCAGAAAGGGACGAACTTTGAACCTGTTGCATTGCATTCGGTCCATCAAGAGCACTGAATAATATCTCTGGAACCTTTAAATGAACCGCACAACGCATTCCACCATAAAATAATAAAACGATAAGCCTGTGTTCCGACTGAACCAGTGTCCTCTCTAAGTCGGAGTGTGGCTGCCCACGTGGCGGGGGTAATCAAAAACGGTCAGCACACGTAAAAACTTGATGTTCTCATCCCTAGCTGGTGCATTTGTACCATAGTGTAGCTTCAGCTGTTGGAATGATCCCTGGAGTCTTTTAGCCAGGGTACGACAACAAACAAACTGAACCAGTTGGCTGATAACTGATGCATGGAACACAAGCGTCTTGTACACACTAAACGGATTCCGTAATTCGACAAACTGTCTTTGGGTCGGCTTGCTGACACTGTTGCTTAACTCTCGTAGCGGCATGTATTTTTTGACGTTCTTGGTTGTCCGTTGCATCTCAACCGACAAGAGGGGAGCGACTATTTTTTCGAGTGCGCTTGTGTTACTTTTAGGGAAGAAACAGTAAAGTATTATGAAAGCTCCCCCCCAGTGGGATACCGGGGGGGGGGGTCTTTCGCAAAAAATAGTTACCCCACCTTATGGAAGGTTCTGTGCTGTAACTGTCCTCTTAATAGGGGTAATCTGTCCAACTCTCTTGACTCTGCTTTTTTTCTTTTCTTTCATCTACTATCTTTCCTGCTTACCGATTCGTTCTCGGCGCCCCTTGTTTTTTAATAATATCACTTTAAAAAAAGATGTCGCTCCTGTCCCTGTATGTCCTCTGCTTCGCAGTTCGAAACATCCGGACTTTTTGTTTGTCTGTGGGGCTATCCTTTTCTGGGGCCCTCACTTTTCTTAGTTAGGCGCATAAAAACGGCAGCAATGGACACATCTGCGCTCATTATACTGACCTGAAACTGTGAGCGAGTTTCGGAATTAGTATAAGAAGTTTAACATAAGGTGGCTGCTTGAGCAAAATAGGACGAACAAACCAATACGTAGTAGGGGGGGTGCAGTTGAGCGATGAACGTTCTTTTGCTTTTGGTGGTGGGGGGAGTGTAGAGGATGTTCTGTGTCCTGGCTCTGGCAACAATATATTCTACACTACATGGCGCTGAGAGAAGAGTGAACGAAGAACAGCTAAAGGTCCGCTCTCCGCGATTGTTTTTCGCATTAGGCGCAAATCCGACTCCTGCGCCGCCAGTGCCCGAATGGGGGCCTGCGTGCCTGCGGGGGCCAAGCCGGTTCCAATGGACAGATGCATTTGAGTCGGGGGAGGGGGGGGGGGGGGGATCGCAAAGCAAGCCGTCTGCTCTTTCTTCTTTGTTGGGCACACACTGGCTTTCATTTCATTTTCAACATTTTTTTCAAAGCGGCGCCCTGTTGCCAGACGTGCAACACTGTGGTCTATGTCTTTTGTCTCCCGCGGTGGTACTTTGCTTTGCCGGTTCAACACGGGTGGGGGGGTGGGAAAAGTGGGGGGGGGGGGGGGGGGGGGGGGGGGTGGGGGAGGGTGGGGGGGGGGGGGGGGGGGGGGGGGGGGGGGGGGGGGGGGTGGGGTGGGGGGGGGTGGGGGGGGGGGGGGGGGGGGGGGGGG
>CM065699.1:47840974-47864875 GCA_017654935.2 Phymorhynchus buccinoides | reverse complement strand
AATTCAAATCATTAAAAGGGGGGTCCTAATAACAAATTCCTAATAACAATTCAAATCATTAAAAAGGGGGTCCTAATAACAAATCATTAAAAGGGGGGGTCCTAATAACAATTCAAATCATTAAAGGGGGGTCCTAATAACAATTCAAATCATTAAAGGGGGGGTCCTAATAACAATTCAAATCATTAAAAGGGGGGTCCTAATAACAATTCAAATCATTAAAAGGGGGGTCCTAATAACAATTCAAATCATTAAAAAGGGGGTCCTAATAACAAATCATTAAAGGGGGGGTCCTAAATCATTAAAAAGGGGGTCCTAATAACAATTCAAATCATTAAAAGGGGGGGGGGGTCCTAATAACAATTCAAATCATTAAAAGGGGGGTCCTAATAACAATTCAAATCATTAAAAAGGGGGTCCTAATAACAATTCAAATCATTAAAAGGGGGGGTCCTAATAACAATTCAAATCATTAAAGGGGGGTCCTAATAACAATTCAAATCATTAAAAGGGGGGGTCCTAATAACAATTCAAATCATTAAAAGGGGGGTCCTAATAACAATTCAAATCATTAAAAGGGGGGGTCCTAATAACAATTCAAATCATTAAAAGGGGGGTCCTAATAACAATTCAAATCATTAAAAGGGGGGTCCTAATAACAATTCAAATCATTAAAAGGGGGGTCCTAATAACAATTCAAATCATTAAAAGGGGGGTCCTAATAACAATTCAAATCATTAAAAGGGGGGGGGTCCTAATAACAATTCAAATCATTAAAAATAACAATTCAAATCATTAAAAGGGGGGTCCTAATAACAATTCAAATCATTAAAAGGGGGGTCCTAATAACAATTCAAATCATTAAAAATAACAATTCAAATCATTAAAGGGGGGTCCTAATAACAATTCAAATCATTAAAGGGGGGGTCCTAATAACAATTCAAATCATTAAAAGGGGGGTCCTAATAACAATTCAAATCATTAAAAAGGGGGTCCTAATAACAATTCAAATCATTAAAAGGGGGGTCCTAATAACAATTCAAATCATTAAAGGGGGGGTCCTAATAACAATTCAAATCATTAAAAGGGGGGTCCTAATAACAATTCAAATCATTAAAAGGGGGGTCCTAATAACAATTCAAATCATTAAAAGGGGGGTCCTAATAACAATTCAAATCATTAAAAGGGGGGGTCCTAATAACAATTCAAATCATTAAAAAGGGGGGGTCCTAATAACAATTCAAATCATTAAAAGGGGGGGTCCTAATAACAATTCAAATCATTAAAAGGGGGGGGGTCCTAATAACAATTCAAATCATTAAAAGGGGGGGTCCTAATAACAATTCAAATCATTAAAAGGGGGGGTCCTAATAACAATTCAAATCATTAAAGGGGGGTCCTAATAACAATTCAAATCATTAAAAGGGGGTCCTAATAACAATTCAAATCATTAAAAGGGGGGTCCTAATAACAATTCAAATCATTAAAAGGGGGGTCCTAATAACAATTCAAATCATTAAAAGGGGGGGTCCTAATAACAATTCAAATCATTAAAGGGGGGGGGGTCCTAATAACAATTCAAATCATTAAAAAGGGGGTCCTAATAACAATTCAAATCATTAAAGGGGGGGTCCTAATAACAATTCAAATCATTAAAAAGGGGGGGTCCTAATAACAATTCAAATCATTAAAAGGGGGGTCCTAATAACAATTCAAATCATTAAAAAGGGGGTCCTAATAACAATTCAAATCATTAAAAAGGGGGTCCTAATAACAATTCAAATCATTAAAAGGGGGGTCCTAATAACAATTCAAATCATTAAAAGGGGGGGGGGTCCTAATAACAATTCAAATCATTAAAAAGGGGGTCCTAATAACAATTCAAATCATTAAAAAGGGGGTCCTAATAACAATTCAAATCATTAAAAAGGGGGTCCTAATAACAATTCAAATCATTAAAAGGGGGGTCCTAATAACAATTCAAATCATTAAAAGGGGGGGGTCCTAATAACAATTCAAATCATTAAAAGGGGGTCCTAATAACAATTCAAATCATTAAAAGGGGGGGGGTCCTAATAACAATTCAAATCATTAAAAGGGGGGTCCTAATAACAATTCAAATCATTAAAAGGGGGGTCCTAATAACAATTCAAATCATTAAAAGGGGGGTCCTAATAACAATTCAAATCATTAAAAGGGGGGGGGGGGGGGTCCTAATAATAACAATTCAAATTTAAAAGGGGGGGTCAAATCATTAAATCATTAAAAGGGGGGTCCTAATAACAATTCAAATCATTAAAAAGGGGGTCCTAATAACAATTCAAATCATTAAAAAGGGGGTCCTAATAACAATTCAAATCATTAAAAATAACAATTCAAATCATTAAAAGGGGGTCCTAATAACAATTCAAATCATTAAAAGGGGGGTCCTAATAACAATTCAAATCATTAAAAAGGGGGTCCTAATAACAATTCAAATCATTAAAAGGGGGGTCCTAATAACAATTCAAATCATTAAAAGGGGGGGTCCTAATAACAATTCAAATCATTAAAAGGGGGGTCCTAATAACAATTCAAATCATTAAAAAGGGGGTCCTAATAACAATTCAAATCATTAAAAAGGGGGTCCTAATAACAATTCAAATCATTAAAAAGGGGGTCCTAATAACAATTCAAATCATTAAAAAGGGGGTCCTAATAACAATTCAAATCATTAAAAGGGGGTCCTAATAACAATTCAAATCATTAAAAGGGGGGTCCTAATAACAATTCAAATCATTAAAAGGGGGGTCCTAATAACAATTCAAATCATTAAAAGGGGGGTCCTAATAACAATTCAAATCATTAAAGGGGGGGTCCTAATAACAATTCAAATCATTAAAAAGGGGGTCCTAATAACAATTCAAATCATTAAAAGGGGGGTCCTAATAACAATTCAAATCATTAAAAGGGGGGTCCTAATAACAATTCAAATCATTAAAAAGGGGGTCCTAATAACAATTCAAATCATTAAAAGGGGGGGGTCCTAATAACAATTCAAATCATTAAAAGGGGGGTCCTAATAACAATTCAAATCATTAAAAGGGGGGTCCTAATAACAATTCAAATCATTAAAAGGGGGGTCCTAATAACAATTCAAATCATTAAAAGGGGGGTCCTAATAACAATTCAAATCATTAAAAGGGGGGGGGTCCTAATAACAATTCAAATCATTAAAAGGGGGGTCCTAATAACAATTCAAATCATTAAAAGGGGGGTCCTAATAACAATTCAAATCATTAAAAGGGGGGTCCTAATAACAATTCAAATCATTAAAAGGGGGGGTCCTAATAACAATTCAAATCATTAAAAGGGGGGTCCTAATAACAATTCAAATCATTAAAAGGGGGGTCCTAATAACAATTCAAATCATTAAAAGGGGGGTCCTAATAACAATTCAAATCATTAAAGGGGGGTCCTAATAACAATTCAAATCATTAAAAGGGGGTCCTAATAACAATTCAAATCATTATTCAAATCATTCAAAAGGGGGGTCCTAATAACAATTCAAATCATTAAAAGGGGGGTCCTAATAACAATTCAAATCATTAAAAGGGGGGTCCTAATAACAATTCAAATCATTAAAAGGGGGGGTCCTAATAACAATTCAAATCATTAAAAATAACAATTCAAATCATTAAAGGGGGTCCTAATAACAATTCAAATCATTAAAAAGGGGGTCCTAATAACAATTCAAATCATTAAAAGGGGGGTCCTAATAACAATTCAAATCATTAAAAGGGGGGGTCCTAATAACAATTCAAATCATTAAAAGGGGGGTCCTAATAACAATTCAAATCATTAAAAGGGGGGTCCTAATAACAATTCAAATCATTAAAAGGGGGGTCCTAATAACAATTCAAATCATTAAAAATAACAATTCAAATCATTAAAGGGGGTCCTAATAACAATTCAAATCATTAAAAAGGGGGTCCTAATAACAATTCAAATCATTAAAAGGGGGTCCTAATAACAATTCAAATCATTAAAAAGGGGGTCCTAATAACAATTCAAATCATTAAAAGGGGGGGTCCTAATAACAATTCAAATCATTAAAAGGGGGGTCCTAATAACATTAAAAGGGGGTCCTAATTTCAAATCATTAAAAGGGGGGTCCTAATAACAATTCAAATCATTAAAAGGGGGTCCTAATAACAATTCAAATCATTAAAAGGGAGGGGTCCTAATAACAATTCAAATCATTAAAAGGGGGGGTCCTAATAACAATTCAAATCATTAAAAGGGGGGTCCTAATAACAATTCAAATCATTAAAAGGGAGGGTCCTAATAACAATTCAAATCATTAAAAAGGGGGTCCTAATAACAATTCAAATCATTAAAAGGGGGGTCCTAATAACAATTCAAATCATTAAAAGGGGGGTCCTAATAACAATTCAAATCATTAAAAGGGGGGGTCCTAATAACAATTCAAATCATTAAAAAGGGGGGGTCCTAATAACAATTCAAATCATTAAAAGGGGGGGTCCTAATAACAATTCAAATCATTAAAAGGGGGGTCCTAATAACAATTCAAATCATTAAAGGGAGGGGGGGGGGGGTCCTAATAACAATTCAAATCATTAAAAGGGGGGTCCTAATAACAATTCAAATCATTAAAAGGGGGGGTCCTAATAACAATTCAAATCATTAAAAGGGGGGTCCTAATAACAATTCAAATCATTAAAGGGGGGGGGTCCTAATAACAATTTAAAAGGGGGGTCAAAACAATTCAAATCATTAAAGGGGGGTCCTAATAACAATTCAAATCATTAAAAGGGGGGGGTCCTAATAACAATTCAAATCATTAAAAGGGGGGGGGGTCCTAATAACAATTCAAATCATTAAAAGGGGGGTCCTAATAACAATTCAAATCATTAAAAAGGGGGGGTCCTAATAACAATTCAAATCATTAAAAAGGGGGTCCTAATAACAATTCAAATCATTAAAAGGGGGGTCCTAATAACAATTCAAATCATTAAAAAATAACAATTCAAATCATTAAAGGGGGTCCTAATAACAATTCAAATCATTAAAAAGGGGGGTCCTAATAACAATTCAAATCATTAAAAAGGGGGGTCCTAATAACAATTCAAATCATTAAAAGGGGGGTCCTAATAACAATTCAAATCATTAAAAGGGGGGGTCCTAATAACAATTCAAATCATTAAAAAGGGGGTCCTAATAACAATTCAAATCATTAAAAGGGGGGTCCTAATAACAATTCAAATCATTAAAGGGGGGGGGGTCCTAATAACAATTCAAATCATTAAAAGGGGGGTCCTAATAACAATTCAAATCATTAAAAGGGGGGGGGGGGGTCCTAATAACAATTCAAATCATTAAAAGGGGGGGGGTCCTAATAACAATTCAAATCATTAAAGGGGGGTCCTAATAACAATTCAAATCATTAAAGGGGGGGGGGTCCTAATAACAATTCAAATCATTAAAAGGGGGGGGGTCCTAATAACAATTCAAATCATTAAAAGGGGGGGTCCTAATAACAATTCAAATCATTAAAAGGGGGGATCCTAATAACAATTCAAATCATTAAAAGGGGGGGGTCCTAATAACAATTCAAATCATTAAAAGGGGGGGTCCTAATAACAATTCAAATCATTAAAAAGGGGGGTCCTAATAACAATTCAAATCATTAAAAGGGGGGTCCTAATAACAATTCAAATCATTAAAAAGGGGGTCCTAATAACAATTCAAATCATTAAAGGGGGGTCCTAATAACAATTCAAATCATTAAAGGGGGGGTCCTAATAACAATTCAAATCATTAAAGGGGGGGTCCTAATAACAATTCAAATCATTAAAGAGAGTCTGAAGAGAGAGAGAAAGAGGATGTCTGATTTGTTTTTTTGTTCAGTTTGTTTTCAGTCTTTCAGTCGTTCTATCTTCATGCCCACTCACTTATACATGTGATCAAATGGCCTTGTTCTTTCAGTTTGCTTGTGGATAAGGATGATAATTGTTAGTCATATTATTTATGATTTTTCTCTCTCGCTTTCAAATGTCGAAGATCCTCGGGTCCTGCACAGTTGAACCGAGTCAAAGCTAAATGTCTTGGAACTGTTTGCGTGTCCCGAGCCATGTTCAAAGTTAATTCTTGCCAGTGTAGACTTTTAATTCCTTCTTTCTTCTTCTTCGATCGCTCAGACAGTCTCCTGTCAATTATGAGCGGAGATGCATCAAGCTGGCGTTATGCGCCTAGCTAAGAAATAGTTAGGCCCAGCAAGTCCGACTTCGGCTGGAGGAAATCTTTTTGAAAGTGTTTCTAAAAAAAAAGGCAGGAGAATGGACCGGTAAGGCAGAAAGATAGTAGACGACAGTAAGCAAAGGGGAAAGGCAGAGTCAAAGAGAGTGACAGATTAGAGGAAGTTACAAGCACAGAACTTCCAGAAGGTGAGGGAACTATTTATACAAAAGACCCCACCCGGTATCCCCACGTGTTTTTTTCCCGATTGTTTTTTTTTCTATTGACCTGTAGCCACTTCATGTTAGTTATCATGTTTCAAACTTCTAATGGTACAACAGCTGCCTTGATTATCGTGCTCGTTAACTTTCAGAGTTGTCTCACTGACCTTGGCACGGTGTCCGGAAGGTTCAAGGACGTTGTGGACTTTGGATTTTCCCAGCTGACCTCCAGCGCCATAAAGCCACGAATAAAGCCTCTGGTCGACAACTTCCTGTCAACCAGTCACAACATTACTGAGGTGTGTGTGTGTGTGCGTGTGCGCGTGCATACGAGTGTGTGTGTGCATGTGTGTGTGTTCATTCTTTCATTTAACATCTATCCAACAGTGTTCTTACACAAAATGTAAGAATGTGTGTGTGTGCGTGCGTGTGTGTGTGCACGCGTGCATACGTGTGTGTGTGCGTGTGCATACATGTGTGTGTGCATGTGTTTATTCATTCTTTAATGTAATGTTTATCCACCTAATCTTAGACAAAATGTAAAAATGTGTGTGAGTGTGTGTGCGTGCGTGCATGTGTGTGTGTGTGTGTGTGCGTGCGCGTGTGCGTGCATGCATATGTGTGTGTGTGTGTGTGTTCATTCTTTATGCGTGTGTTCATTCTTTAATTTAACGTCTATCCACCTAACAGTGATCTGAGACAAAATGTAAGAATGTGTGTGTGTCTGTCTGTGTCTGTGTGAATGCGTGCATGCATGTGTACGCACATGTGCGTGTGTGTGCCTGCCTGCCTGTGTGTGCATGTGTCTGTGTCTGTGCGCACGCATCTCTTAAGAAAATGTCCTTTTCTTTGATGATGTTCGATTGTTGTGTCAAATGTGTCATTGTTTGTGTTCTCTCAGGAGGAGTTCTCCAACTACGAAGCCAACGACCCCTGGGTGCAGGGCAGTATAGTGACACTGGACACCATGCTCTCCACCTTCAAGGTACAATGCTCCGCTAGGATGTACAGTGCGGTATAATGCTCCGCTAGGATGTACAGTGCGGTACAATGCTCCGCTAGGATGTACAGTGCGGTATAATGCTCCGCTAGGATGTACAGTGCGGTACAATGCTCCGCTAGGATGTACAGTGCGGTATAATGCTCCGCTAGGATGTACAGTATGGTACAGGGCAGTATAGTGACACTGGACACCATGCTCTGCACCTTCAAGGTACAATGCTCCGCTAGGATGTACAGTGCGGTATAATGCTCCGCTAGGATGTACAGTATGGTACAGGGCAGTATAGTGACACTGGACACCATGCTCTCCACCTTCAAGGTACAATGCTCCGCTAGGATGTACAGTGCGGTACAATGCTCCGCTAGGATGTACAGTGCGGTACAATGCTCCGCTAGGATGTACAGTGCGGTACAATGCTCCGCTAGGATGTACAGTGCGGTACAATGCTCCGCTAGGATGTACAGTGCGGTACAATGCTCCGCTAGGATGTACAGTGCGGTACAATGCTCCGCTAGGATGTACAGTGCGGTACAATGCTCCGCTAGGATGTAGAGTGCGGTACAATGCTCCGCTAGGATGTACAGTGCGGTACAATGCTCCGCTAGGATGTACAGTGCGGTACAATGCTCCGCTAGGATGTAGAGTGCGGTACAATGCTCCGCTAGGATGTACAGTGCGGTACAATGCTCCGCTAGGATGTACAGTGCGGTACAATGCTCCGCTAGGATGTACAGTGCGGTACAATGCTCCGCTAGGATGTACAGTGCGGTACAATGCTCCGCTAGGATGTACAGTGCGGTACAATGCTCCGCTAGGATGTACAGTGCGGTACAATGCTCCGCTAGGATGTACAGTGCGGTACAATGCTCCGCTAGGATGTACAGTGCGGTACAATGCTCCGCTAGGATGTACAGTGCGGTACAATGCTCCGCTAGGATGTACAGTGTGGTACAATGCTCCGCTAGGATGTACAGTGTGGTACAATGCTCCGCTAGGATGTACAGTGTGGTACAATGCTCCGCTAGGATGTACAGTGTGGTACAATGCTCCGCTAGGATGTACAGTGCGGTACAATGCTCCGCTAGGATGTACAGTGCGGTACAATGCTCCGCTAGGATGTACAGTGTGGTACAATGCTCCGCTAGGATGTACAGTGCGGTACAATGCTCCGCTAGGATGTACAGTGCGGTACAATGCTCCGCTAGGATGTACAGTGCGGTACAATGCTCCGCTAGGATGTACAGTGCGGTACAATGCTCCGCTAGGATGTACAGTGCGGTATAATGCTCCGCTAGGATGTACAGTATGGTACAGGGCAGTATAGTGACACTGGACACCATGCTCTCCACCTTCAAGGTACAATGCTCCGCTAGGATGTACAGTGCGGTACAATGCTCCGCTAGGATGTACAGTGCGGTACAATGCTCCGCTAGGATGTACAGTGCGGTACAATGCTCCGCTAGGATGTACAGTGCGGTACAATGCTCCGCTAGGATGTACAGTGCGGTACAATGCTCCGCTAGGATGTACAGTGCGGTACAATGCTCCGCTAGGATGTACAGTGCGGTACAATGCTCCGCTAGGATGTACAGTGCGGTACAATGCTCCGCTAGGATGTACAGTGTGGTACAATGCTCCGCTAGGATGTACAGTGCGGTACAATGCTCCGCTAGGATGTACAGTGTGGTACAATGCTCCGCTAGGATGTACAGTGTGGTACAATGCTCCGCTAGGATGTACAGTGTGGTACAATGCTCCGCTAGGATGTACAGTGTGGTACAATGCTCCGCTAGGATGTACAGTGTGGTACAATGCTCCGCTAGGATGTACAGTGCGGTACAATGCTCCGCTAGGATGTACAGTGCGGTACAATGCTCCGCTAGGATGTACAGTGCGGTACAATGCTCCGCTAGGATGTACAGTGCGGTACAATGCTCCGCTAGGATGTAGAGTGCGGTACAATGCTCCGCTAGGATGTAGAGTGCGGTACAATGCTCCGCTAGGATGTACAGTGCGGTACAATGCTCCGCTAGGATGTACAGTGCGGTACAATGGTACAATGCTCCGCTAGGATGTAGAGTGCGGTACAATGCTCCGCTAGGATGTACAGTGTGGTACAATGCTCCGCTAGGATGTACAGTGTGGTACAATGCTCCGCTAGGATGTACAGTGTGGTACAATGCTCCGCTAGGATGTACAGTGTGGTACAATGCTCCGCTAGGATGTACAGTGCGGTACAATGCTCCGCTAGGATGTACAGTGTGGTACAATGCTCCGCTAGGATGTACAGTGTGGTACAATGCTCCGCTAGGATGTACAGTGTGGTACAATGCTCCGCTAGGATGTACAGTGCGGTACAATGCTCCGCTAGGATGTACAGTGCGGTACAATGCTCCGCTAGGATGTACAGTGCGGTACAATGCTCCGCTAGGATGTACAGTGCGGTACAATGCTCCGCTAGGATGTACAGTGCGGTACAATGCTCCGCTAGGATGTACAGTACGGACAATGCTCCGCTAGGATGTACAGTGCGGTACAATGCTCCGCTAGGATGTACAGTACGGACAATACAATGCTCCGCTAGGATGTACAGTGAGGTACAATGCTCCGCTAGGATGTACAGTGTGGTACAATGCTCCGCTAGGATGTACAGTGCGGTACAATGCTCCGCTAGGATGTACAGTACGGTACAATGCTCCGCTAGGATGTACAGTGTGGTGCAATGCTCCGCTAGGATGTACAGTGCGGTACAATGCTCCTCTAGGATGTACAGTACGGACAATACCATATAGAATGGTACAGTACAGGGCAGTATGTGTGTCCACCTTCAAGGTACAATGCTCCGCTAGGATGTACAGTACGGTACGATTCTCCACTAGAATGTACAATACCGTATAGCAGAAAGCCTTACTGTGCCATATTAGAGCTTACATCAGTACAGATATTCTTCTTCTTTTAGAGTTCCCAGGCGATAAGGCTATATGGGGAAAGGTACACATATGTGTCCGTTTTTCAGTTTCCGCGGGTCTCCCGGCTGCATTCAGCCGACACATTCCGGTTTCGGAGGAGCTCAAAGGAGAAAATTATTTGGAAGATTTTTTTTTTTGAAAGGGCAGGAGAATGGGCCAATAAAGAGTAGATAAAAGCAAGCAAAGGGAACAGGCAGTGTCAAAGAGAGGGACATATTAGATGAAGTTACAAGCACAGAACTTCCAGAAGGTGGGGGAACTATTTGTACAAAAGACCCCCCGGTATCCCCACGGGGAGAGAGTCGTAGAGGGATCGGGGTCGTCCAGCTCCCCGTATGGAGGCACGAGGCATCCACCCACTGCCCCATCCCACACTGTTCACATGGTTTGGGTGAAAAGAGGTGTGTGTGGGGGGGGGGCAAGGAATCTGTTTGACACACCTAAGGTTCCTGTTAACATTGGTGCAGGAATTGAGCACTGGACAACGGGTTGAACCCGAAACAGGATTCGTCTTGTGCTTTTTGTTTATTAAATCTTTTGTTTTGGGTTTCAATTTCGACTGTGTTTTAATTTGTTGTGAACGTTGGTACAGTTGTCTTCAACCCACAAATTTGCTACAATAACCTTGCAGGATTTATTAAAATTATTGAAACTTTCTGTGCTTGAGATTGTTAATTTCTTGCGCGTAATCAGCTTGAGTATTCAGTAATTCTGGTGGGTTTGTTCTATGCGTAACGTGGTAACCGTGTGTACTTGTGTGTGTGTATGTGTGTGTGCGCGTGTGCGCTTGTGTGTGTGTGACTGTGTGTGTGCGCTTGTGTGTGTGTGTGTGTGTGTGTGTGTGTATGCATGCATGTGTGTTTGACAGAGCTCTCTGACCAGTGCCAACTATGACACCTTTGTCACCCTGGTGACCACAGAAATCACCGTGCAACTGGAGAAGGCTGTGGGAAAGACCTCCTTCAACAGAGTGAGTGAGAGAGGAATGGTGATGATGGTGACGATGATCATGATGATGGTGATGATGATCATGATGATGGTGACGATGATGATGATGGTGATGATGATGATGATGGTGATGATGACGACGATGATGATGAGGACGATGATGATGAGGACAATTTTTCTTCTTCGATCGCTCAGTTTCCTGTCAATTCTGAGCGCAGATGCGTCATGCTGCCGTTATGCACCTAACTAAGAAATGGTTAGGCCAAGCAAGTCCGACTTCGGCTGGAGGAAATCTTTTTGAAAGTGTTTCTTGAAAAAAGGCAGGCGAATGGACCGGTAAGGCAGAAAGATAGTAGATGACAGTGAGCAAAGGGAAAAGGCAGAGTCAACGATAGTGACAGATTAGAGGAAGCACAGAGCTTCCAGAAGGTGGGAGAACTATTTATGCAAAAGACCCCCCGCTATCCCCACAGGGGGGATGATGATGATGATGACGACGGTGATGATGATGATGATGTGATGACAATAATGATGATGATGATGACGATGATGATGATGATCTATTTTACAGCTGGGAGGTTTACAGTTTGACAAGGAGTTGCGGTCAGTGGTTGGCTATCTGTCGTCAGTGACCACGTGGACTGTCAGAGACAAGTTTGCACGTCTCACGCAAATGGCCACCATTCTTAACTTGGAGAGGGTAGGTTTGAGAAACATTGTTTTTTTGTCTGAGGATGTATTTTTCGCTTGGTTTCCTTACGTTTAAAAAGTAATAAAATTTTAAAATGCGACAAACTTTTCATAGATTGAGAGCAAAGGACAAAAAAAAGAAAGCATTGTTGTGATATCAATTCAAAATGGTAAAAAGAAATCGTGTAACATTGATCAAAGTGTTATTGTGGTGCATTTTTGTTTGTTTGTTGGATTGTGTATGTGTGCGTGCGTGTGCGTGTGTGTGTGTGTAGGTAGGTGTGTGTGCGCGTGTGTGTATGTGTGCGTGTGTGTGTGTGTAGGTAGGTGTGTGTGCGCGTGTGTGTGTGTGTGTGTAGTGTGTAGGTGTGAGTGTGTGTTTATGAGCACATTTGAGAGTTTCCATTCCATGTGTTGTTTGAACTGTCCCAGGTGTCAGAGATCATGGATTACTGGGGTCAGAACTCGGGGCCTCTCACCTGGAGACTGACACCTGCCGAAGTACGACAGACCCTCAGCCTCAGGTAGGAGGAATGTGTGTGTGTGTTTGGTATGTATGTGTGTGTGTAGTGGTGTGTGTGTGTGTGTTTGGTATGTGTGTGTCTAGTGGTGTGTGTGTTTGTTTAGTGGTGTGTGTGTAGTGTGTGTGTGTGTGTGTGTGGTTGGTGTGTGGTGTGTGTGTGTTTGGTATGTATGTGTGTTACACATCTTGTGTAAGATTCTATGCATCACACATTTTGAATTTCAAGGGCAGGAGGGGGTCTTAATGACTCTATGTACTTGCCTGGTGGTATCTTAGCAGCATTTTCATATGCTGTTTTTTTGTTTCTTTTTAATTTATGATCTTATAAGGCACAATTATTGTGAATTTTTGTGATTTTCAAACCAGAACAAATCTAGAGATATGAAAAGTAAGTTAACAACAGTCATTTTGAGCGCAGTTTAATTCCTTGCTTTGCGTTTGTTCAACAGTATCAATTTTCATTTTTCAGTATTAAGCATTTTATAGGAATCCTGGAATGTCTTTGAAAGAAATGATACTACTATACTTTTCGGACTTTTTATTTATTTAAGAAAATTTATATAGCGCTTCACCTTTAAGCTCTAAGCGCTAAGGACTATAAGGCAATACTTTTTTCCCCCCAGACAGAGACCCCTGCGCCTTATAATGTGACTTATAGAAAGAAAATATAATAACAAAATCTGCATTGTGTAAAATTTGGGGGGTGCCCTTATATAATGAGGCGCGCCTTGTAGTCCTAAAAAATGCGGTATATGTAAAACTGAGTTTCTGTTTGCAGGAACGACTTCCGCAGTGACGACATCAAGAGGTTAAAGTTGTGATGACGTCCCGCGATCCCCTGCCCTGTTTGGAGAAAGCTGCCACCGACTGTTGTTGTTGTTGTTACTTCACCATATTTGATCTCCATCCGTTGGTTTCTTTCATTTGTGACACATAGTCAGCTCTCTCATTTTTCCCACCACCTTCCACCAAAAGCTCGTATCTCTAACAACTTTCTATCTGGGGGTAAATGAGGTTGTGACTCGGGACCAGGCAAGCGGTTAACCATTTTATTGTGCGAAAAAACAAACATGAAAATACAATGCAGGACAACTATAGCAGTCTAAGCGAAGACTTTGGGCGTGGGGCAGGATAAACATCCCCAATCGGAAGAAGAAGAACTAAGACAGCGACGAGCAGAACAATCTCAGTGGAAGCGGTGTCATTGTTGACTGGTGTTTTTTTGCATTGGTTGTTTTCTGGGGGAGTTTTGAATGACTTGGTAATTATTGTACATTCCGGAAATCTGGTAGCATAATTGTTTGGGGGTTTCTCAGTTTGTTTTCATGAGGTGCTTTGTGTATAGACATGTTTGGGGACTTGTTTGGGTACAAATGAAAAGGGTTACTGTGTGCATATTTTAGAGATGTCAAAGTGAAAAGGGTGTACCGTATTTTTCGGACTTTTCGGACCTCTGTAAAAGGAGGTGCATCCCCCAAATTTTAGATTTTGTTATATTTTTTTACCGTTTTATTAGTCACATTATAAGGCGTAGGGCTCTCAGTCTGGGGAAAAAGTGTCGCCTTATAGTCCGTAAAATAACGTTGTGTATCATTGTATGTGTGAGAGAGAGAGAGAATACTTGGGTATGTCCTGTGCATTATTATACTCATATGTGAGAGAGAGTGAGTGTATATGTGTAAGCTGTTCATCTGCTTGTATACCATATTTTTCGGACTATAAGGCGATACTTTTTTTCCCAAGACTCAGACCCCTGCGCCTTCAAAACCTCTCTTAAAAACCCATCTTTTTCCTGCTGCGCCCTAAATATTTGATCAGTTGTCTATCGTTGTGTGCACGTGAGGGAAGATTGAATAAAGAGGTTTGTGCTGTGTTTTGTGGTGCGTGTGTGTGTGTGCGTGTGTGTTGTGTGTGTGTGAATGTGTGCATGAATGTGTGCTTGTGTGTGTTTTGGTTTTGTGGGTTGTGTGTGCACGCATGTGTGTGTATGTGTCTGTGTTTATGTGCGTGTCTGTGTGTCTGTCTGCGTGCGTACGTTTTTGTGTGAGGGTGTTTGTGTATGTGTGTTGGTGTATGTGGTCAGTCCATGCGGCTCGGTTGCTGTGGCTTGCCGAATGGGGTATGAACGAGTTGGCTTCGATAAATGTGTGTGTTTATGTGTGTGCGTGTGTGTGTGTTAGAGAGAGAGAGAGAGAGAGTTGCTTTGTATATGCGCTGTTGCTGGTTGGTGTCACTCTTGAATGCTGTTTTTGTTGTCTGTTGATGAATCATTGATTGTAAAGCGCTTTGGGCTCATCTGAGGTAAAGCGCTATATAAATGTACAATTATTATTATTATTATGAATGTATACTAATGAAATAGTAAGAAAATCTGAAATTTGGGTAAATTTTGGTGGGGGGGGGGCTTATACAAAGGTGTGACTTGTAGTCCGAAAAATATGGTATGTGTGTGTGTGCATTTGGCTTGTTGATTCCTTAAGATTAAAATTAAAATTATAGCCCCGTAGACAAATAAGGCCATGTCGGGGCTGTCACCACGTTAAACCTGACCACGTATCGTTGATTCCTTAATTTAGAAACTGTTCAGTTACATTGATGAGTTTAACTCCAAACAAATGTTTTTATATCTTGTGTCTGTGTTTTTGTGTACGAATGCAAATGTTACAAGCCTACAAAAAAGAAAAATACTGTATTACTTTCTATTGTTTGAAGAAAAAAACAATGTGAATATTCAGGTATTCAGGCATGGTGCAGCAAGTTCTCTGAATTCAGAGAGAAGTGAATGGCGAAAAACAAATGTCAGAGGTCGATGGGATTTAAATGAATCTTGAGGAGATGCCTTTTCCCCCAATTTTTAAGTTTTATTGATTCATCTTCAAGAGAAATGCCCCCTCCCCCTGATCATCATGATCAAAGGCTCTGTTATCCCTGTTTTCACTGGCCTCCCTGCTGCGTACAGCTGACGTATTCCGATTTCTGAGGAGCTCAATGGAGAAAAAATATTTTGGAAGGTTTCTTTTAGAGAAGAAAAGGCAGGAGAATGTGTTGCTTACACTTGCAAGGGATTGCATTTATTGTCTTGATCGGTTGTTGAACGTTCATAAACAGTTGTGATCACGGACCATAGGTGACCCAGCACCACGAAAGGGAAATTAAGTCGACTGGGCTAGTTTCTCACAACAGGCTTGAAAAGTCAAGAGTCTCATTGTTATCAATTTTTAGTCATGGCTAGTTTTGTGCTCTCTAACATCTTATCTTTCATATCTACAAAGGATCATGTTTTTTACGGTCTCTAAATGCTCTTAAAAGTGCTTTAAAATGGGTAGGTGAATGCATTTCCTACAGCTAGGCTCGACTCGGGACTGTTTTTTCAAATGGCCAGTACTCGCCCTACCATCTTTAAATGCTCATAACTCAGGAACAGAAAATGATACAAGAATGGTTCTTGTACCATTAGAAAGAGAATTGTTTGAAAATTTCAACTGTATACTTATCTCGGAATAGTCAGTTTGACACTTAGGCCGGGTTCACATTAGACGCGTAAGTTCTGTACGGTAAACCCTAAATAAGTGGAAGAAAGGATAAAAGTTTACGCATAATGGGGAAGTTCGGACATGTGGTGCAAATCTTTTCCCTTCTTTGTTTCACTTATTTATGGGTTTGCGCATGGAATATCCGCTTATGTGTGTACACGGCCTTAATGTTCCTTTCGTGGTGCTGGGCCACACATTGTGCGATTCAGTCGTATGCTTTAAGGTAGATCTGTTGTGGACAGTTTTTAAATTTTGTGTTTTTTCGTTTCAGTTTATGATGGTGAGATTATTTGGTATTATGTCCAGATCCCACATAGTTTATGCTTCATGTTTATGTATTAACTTTACTATTTTATGCTTCTTAATGTTTTGTCATATTTTCTTCTTGATATTTTTTTCTCATATTATCTGTAAAACGCTCTGAGGATGATTTTCTCATCGAAGAGCGCCATGTAAGCTTGATTTAAGTGTGCCGTCTATGCCATGTGTTGCGATGTCATGCTATTTTGTGCAGACTGGAAATAAAGGAAACGGTGAGTATGGGGGATAGGATGGGTGGGGTGCGAAGGAGGGAGGTAGCCTTTTCTTCTTCTTTTTTTTTGTGGGGTGGGGTAGGAGGGAGTTAGGGGAGGGGTACTGGAGGTCGCGAGGGAGGTGGAGGTAAGGACCAATGCCCGAGGAGGGCAATGGATCCCGCCTTTGTGTAAACATTGAAGCAGCGCTCTCTTGCACCCACCGTCAGTGCATCTGCGTGCCGAAGCTTCTCACTCCTTGCCCCTCACCTAGGCTAGCTAGATGGATAGGTAGGTAGGCAGAGGGGGGTTGTTTTGCTTTGTTTTGGGATTGTTGGTTTTTTGTTTTGTTAGGTTTGGAGTGGGGTAGAGACTACCCCCCTCTCTCTCATGTAGAATAGGTAGAAGATAGGTTAGGGTCAGGCATGGTAATTATCAGAGAATTCTCCCATTTCAAAGAAAAGTGAATGCAGAAAAACGAATGTCAGAACCATTAAGGGTTTTAAGCTTGAGGAGATGCCCTCTCCCCAAGTTTGAACAGTTTTACATATCCATCTTCAAGAGGGGTAGGTTACATTGCCCCCTGATCACCATAAAGGGCTTTTAATCCATTGAGTTACACCAAGAGACATCATCCTGAAACCCTATATTTTCAGAGAAAAATGCTTTACCTCCATTATCATGCCTGAGGTTAGAACTTAGGTAGGTATACTATAGGTAGGTAGATTACTAGGTAGGTAGGTAGGTAGGTAGGTAGACACGCAGGGGGGTTGTTTTGCTTTATTTGGGGATTGTTATATTTTGAAGGTGAGGCCATGGTGGTTAGGCTAAGTCGGTCATGGTACGATGGGACCCCCTCTCTTTTGAACAGGGTTCCAGGGATGGAACTCATGGTACGATTTGTCTGTAGAGACCCCTAGTCTTGTAGAACAGGAGTCATCCGGTACAGCTTTGTCTGTAGCAGAAGACCTGTAGTAGGGCCAATAGGACAGTGAGAGATGTACACTACAGGGTCATCCAGTGATGAACATCATGGTACAGCTTTGTAGCAGAAGACCTGTAGTAGGGCCAATAGGACAGTGAGAGATGTACACTGCAGGGTCATCCAGTGATGGAACATCACGGTACAGCTTTGTCTGTAGCAGAAGACCTGTAGTAGGGCCAATAGGACAGTGAGAGTTGTACACTACAGGGTCATCCAGTGATGGAACATCACGGTACAGCTTTGTCTGTAGCAGAAGACCTGTAGTAGGGCCAATAGGACAGTGAGAGATGTACACTACAGGGTCATCCAGTGATGGAACATCACGGTACAGCTTTGTCTGTAGCAGGACCTGTAGTAGGGCCAATAGGACAGTGAGAGATGTACACTACAGGGTCATCCAGTGATGGAACATCACGGTACAGCTTTGTCTGTAGCAGAAGACCTGTAGTAGGGCCAATAGGACAGTGAGAGTTGTACACTACAGGGTCATCCAGTGATGGAACATCACGGTACAGCTTTGTAGCAGAAGACCTGTAGTAGGGCCAATAGGACAGTGAGAGCTGTACACTACAGGGTCATCCAGTGATGGAACATCATATAGGATTATCAAACTAGGGGGGATCTGCACTGGCTCTAGTGCTGCAGCCAAAGGGATTGGTTGGCCTTTGGGGACCTTCCCCAATGCCGGCTGAACTAAAGTCCTCTAGGCAGTGAGGATGTACCCCGGGCAAGAGTTTTCCTCTACAAAGTTACTGTAACCTGGCCTTCATAGATAGTGTATGAACTGGGGATGTAAACTGGAGCAACCAGTTAAGCAACTTGGCAAAAACAATGAAAAAACATTATATCACAAGGAGATTGGCACAGATTGTTGTAAATAGTACAAATTGTACCTCATCATCTACTGACCTGCATTATTCATTCACTTGTTTTAAAATACAAATTAGTCTAGGGCAACGCCCACACCAATGTATAGGGGTTGCTCATTTTTGGCTCCAGTCTATAATGCCTCTTGCTCGAATGATGATGTGTGTAGAGCTAGAGGATACAGAGTGTCCCACAAATGGCATAAAAGGGGAGTTAAAACAAGAATAGGTCAACCAGATGACTGTTCATGTATGTCCTTATGGCTCTGAACATAGTTTCAGACACTTGCCTATGTCCCGAACATTAAGTCGCAAGGTCACATTTGCGGGTCAGAAAAGACAACGGAACATTAGCAGTTAGCAGTTCCCTGTGATGCATAGTTTTTGGACGCCGGGTGAATCTGCAGGGCTGTTGGACATATCAGTTCCAAACATGAGGTCACTTTTATTGACTCGGGTCCTTCCGCTATTTCCTTTTTCCCTCCTAGGTTCTTAGTTGTCTGTTGGTTCCAGAGAATTTTCCTTCGGGAGAACAGTTTTTTTTGACTAGTCCCTTTAAGTTGGGGTGGGGGTCCAGGGTTAAATGACTAGGTCCCTTTAAGTTGGGGTGGGGGCCAGTTTTAAGACTAGTCTCTTTTTATCGTAGTGTACAGAGGGTTAGGGATAGTTTCTGACAGTTCACTAGAATACGTTTATATAGGGAGGACAGTTTTAGAATTTGTAAGAAATTAGCATTTTCTTCTGTATCTTTTTAACCATGGGGGTTAGTCAAACCTGAGAGATTGATCTTTAATAATTTTCGACAATGGGGTGTGTTAGTTAGAAATAAAAATTTGGACTTGTTATACATAAAATTGACTTTTTAAGGTTTTTCGTTCAATTATTTTGCATAAATCGATCATTTTAGTCAAAAACATGTAGATAATGAGGAATGGTATAAAAAAAAGAAATAGAATTAGTATTCAAGTAAAGTTGATGATTTCAAAACAACAACCCCCAGGTTAAATTGTAACAACAGTCTGGAAACCGGATCTTCAAATTAGTTCATTAATTTTTTACACCATGGGGACAAATAAACAATTTGTGACTAGAATCGTGTCCTGTGTCTGACATTAAGTCTCTTAACATAAGACATTCTTCACCCCCATGGGCAAACAAAGCGATATGCAAGCCACCATGAACACTATTTCCAAGTATTCTATCCCACGGCAACACAGTGAGCTGTAAGTCATATTAAGAGTGGGGCTATCGCCGTGCTGCCATCGGGAAACAGAAATGTTAACGTGTACACAGACCTTTAGAGTGCCTCTCAACCGTGTGCAATGGGGAAAGCTGAAAAAGTTCAATTGTACCCGAGACCTCAAGTAATCACGACCCCTAGTCAGGAGTGCGAATTAGACACAGACAGTCAACATAGTATGTAAATTGACAATCCAAAGATGGGCAGTTTAAGCCTACATTTACATTAATCCCCATTTTGAATGTCTAAGGCGCTCACGACAAGGATCAGAATGATTACAAGCTGTAACAGCACACATGCCCCAATGATCCCTACACACCAAAACACTGTGCCCCACGACCCCACAACACCATAACACACTGTGCCCCAATGACCCTACACACCAGACACACTGTGCCCAAAAGATCCATACATAAACTACTGTGCCACAATGATCCCTACCACCATAACACGTGCCCAAATGAACCCCCACCACATCCATATACACCTTGCCCCAATGATCCTACCCACCATAACACCTTGCCAATGATCCTACACACATAAACACGCGTTGCCCAATGATCCCTACACTCATAGCACCATGGCCCCAATGATCTCTACACACCATAACACTTAGCCCCCAATGACCCCTACACACATAACACAACTGTGCCCCAATGAATCCCTACACACCAGAACACACTGTGACCCAATGATCCTACACCCATAACATCACAGTGCCCAATTGATCCCTACACACCCAAACACACTGGCCCCAATCTCTACACACATAACACACTGTGCCAATGATCCTACCTACACCATAACACATGTGCCCAAGATCCCTTACACACCATAACACTCGTGCCCCAATGACCCTAAACACCATAACACACTGTGCCCCAATGATCCCTACAAACCATGACCCAATGATCCCTACACACCATAACACACTGTGCCCCAATGATCCCTACACACCATAACACTGTGCCCCTATGATCCCTACACACCATAACACTGTGCTCCAATGATCCCTACACACCATAACACCTTGCCCCAATGATCCCTACACACCATAACACTGTGCCCCAATGATCCCTACACACCATAACACACTGTGCCCCAATGATCCCTACACACCATAACACACTGTGCCCCAATGATCCCTACACACCATAACACACTGTGCCCCAATGAACCCTACACACCATAACACACTGTGCCCCAAAGATCCCTACACACCATAACACTGTGCCACAATGATCCCTACACACCATAACACACAATGCTACAATGATCCCTACACACCATAACACACAATGCTACAATGATCCCTACACACCATAACACTGTGCCACAATGACCCCTACACACCATAACACACTTGCCCCAATGACCCCTACACACCATGCCACACTGCCCCAATGACCCGTACACACCATAACACACTGCCACAATGACCCGTACACACCATAACACACTGTGCCACAATGATCCGTACACACCATAACACACTGTGCCCAAATGATCCGTACACACCATAACACACTGCCACAATGATCCGTACACACCATAACACTGTGCCCCAATTATCCCTACACACCATAACACACTGTGCCCCAATGACCCCTACACACCACAACACACTGTGCCCCAATGATCCCTACACACCATGACACAGTGCCCCAATGATCCCTACGCACAATAACACACTGTGTGGCCGGCCAATGAGTCCGCTACACACCATGAACACAGCTGCCGCTCAGTGATCCCTACCACGTCATAACCACACTGTACGCCCCAATGTCCCTACACACCATAACACTCACTGTGCGCCCAATGATCCCTACACACTGTGTGCTCCAATGATCCCTACACACCATAACACCTTGCCCCAATGACCACTACACACCACAACACACTGCGGCCCAATGATCCCTACACACCATAAAACAAATGATCCCTACAAACCATAACTCTGTGCCCCAATGATCCCTACACACCATAACACACTTGCCCCAATGATCCCTACACACCATAACACTGTGCCCCAATGATCCCTACACATTGTGCCCCAATGATCCCTACACACACAGAACACAGCTGTGGGCCCCAATGATCTCTACACACCATAACACACTGTGCCCCAATGATCCCTACACACCATAAAGCAATGACACAGGTCCTCTAGGCCTACATAGGACAAAGCCACAAATCAACATCACAGGTCCTCTAGGCCTACATAGGACACAGCCACAAATCAACATCACAGGCCCTCTAGCCCCTATGATAGGACTCTAGCCACATATCAACGTCAAAGGTCCTCTAGGCCTACATAGGACACGGCCACAAATCATCATCAAAGGTCCACTAGGCCTACATAGGACATAGCCACATATCAACGTCACAGGTCCTCTAGGCCTACATAGGACATAGCCACAAATCATCAACCTCTAGGCCTCATAGGAGGTCCTCTAGGCCTACATAGGACATAGCCACATATCAACGTCAAAGGTCCTCTAGGCCTACATAGGACATAGCCACATATCAACGTCAAAGGTCCTCTAGGCCTACATAGGACATAGCCACATATCAACGTCAAAGGTCCTCTAGGCCTACATAGGACATGGCCACATATCAACATCACAGGTCCTCTAGGCCTACATAGGACACAGCCACAAATCAAAGGTCCTAGGGCATACAATGGACATAGCCACCAATAAACATACAGGTCCTACTAGGCCACATAGGACTAGCACAAATCAAAGGTCCGCTAGGCCTAAATAGGACATGGCACCAAATCAAAAGGTCCGCCTAGGGTCCTACATAGAACATGGACACAAATACGTCAAAGGTCCTCAGCCTACATAGGACATAGGCCACAAAATCAACGTCACAGGTCCTCTAGGCCTACAAGGACATGGCCACAAATCAAACATCACAGGTCCTCTAGGCCTACATAGGGACATGGCAACAAATCAACATCCAGGTCCTATAGGCACATTACATTAGGACATGCCACATATCACTATCAAGGTCTCTAGGCCTACATAGGACATGGCACAAATCAACTCACAGGTCCTTAGGCCTACATAGGACTATTAGCCACAAATCACATACAGGTCATCTAGGCCACATAGGACATAGCCACAAATCAAACACACAGTCTCTAGGCCTCATAGGACACGGCCACAAATCAACATCAAAAAGGTCTCTAGGCCTACATAGGACCTGGCCACAAATCAACCATCACAGGTCATCTAGGCCTACTATAGGACATGCCACAATCAACATCAAGGTCCTTTAGGCTACATATGGTACACAGCCACAAATAAAACGTCAAAGGTCCTCAGGCCCTAATAGGACATTAGCAACAATCACCAGCACAGGTCCTCTAGGCCTAACATAGGACATAGCCACAAATCAACATCACAGGTCCTCTAGGCCTACATAGACACGGCCACAAATCAACATCAAAGGTTCCTCTAGGCGCTACATAGGACATGGCACAAATCAAAGTCCTCTAGGCCCTACATAGGACATGGCAACATACTCAACATCACAGGTCCTCTAGGCATACATAGGACACAGCACAAATCAAAATCACAGGTCCTCTAGGACGACATAGGGACATAGCCACAAATCAACATCACAGTCCTCTAGGACACATAGGACACAAGCACCAACTCACAAATCATAGCCTCTAGCTACATAGGACATGGCCAAATATCAACACACAGGTCCTCTAGGCAATACAAGGACACAGCCACAATAAAGGTCTCTTGGCCTACAGTAGTACATGGCCACCATATCAACATCACAGTTCATCTAGGCTACAAGGACATAGCCACAAATCCTACCATCACAGGCTCTAGGCCTCATAGGACACAGCCACAAATCAACATCACAGGTCCTCGAGGCCTAATAGGACACAAGCCACATATCAATCACAGGTCCTCATAGGCCTTACATAGGGAATGGCACAAATCAACATCACAGGTCCTCTAGCCTACAGAGGAATTAGCACATATTCAACATCACAGGTCCTCTAGGCCTACATAGGACATAGCCACAAATCAACATCACAGGTCCGTCTAGGCCTACATAGGACATGCCACAAACAAACATCAAACGCCTCTATGCCTACATAGGACACAGCACAAATCAACATCAAAGGTCCTCTAGGGCCTACAAG